>VOPJ01011826.1:0-23715 GCA_014673585.1 Semibalanus balanoides | reverse complement strand
CCGCTGACCGTGGCGGCGGTAATATCTATGTCGCCGCTGACCCTCCCACGCCCCTCCGTCCGCAGGGCCAATGGGTGGAGAAGACCAAGAAGAAGAAGCCGCAGAAGCCGGCAGTGCCTGAGCCGCGGACCGGTGACCGGGAGGAGTCGAGGGGAGGGGGAGGAGGAGGAGGAGGGGAGGACGCGGCCCGGGGTGACTGGGGCCGCTCCGGGGACAGGTCACAGCCGCCGCGGCTGAGGAGAGGAGGTGGACAGGACCGCAGCTGTGAGTACGCCGGGATGGCACCGCACGCCGGGTCGAGTCGGGAGGGGGGGGGGGCAGACGGCGGCGGTTGGCACATGACGTGGAATGGTTCAGAAAAGGGAGCTCTTTGAAAGCTTTCAGGAGTCAGGCTTCGGAGAGAAGTAGTGTTCAGAGCTGCTGCTGACTTTGTCTGCTTGCTATGCTTTGCTTTGTTTAAATGTACATGCGAAGCCTTAATGTAAAAGGATACTACGAAACTGCACTCTGATTGCTTATCAAAATTATTACCTAGTTGTTTTCTCTAGAAACGCTCTTCCTCGTGTCATGTGCAGTTTATCAGTAGTCTAGATTGGTAACTGATTATGTCGTTTCCCAACAAAGCCTGCTCGCTTAAAGCACGCTAATAATTTCCTATAAATTACCTTGACTTATTTAATTGGGTTCCGAAGAATCATTTCCTTCACTGTCCGATATTCAACTCCCGCGTTCTGGCTCTCTACATCCTGCACAGTACATCAACCAAAGGAGTCTTCAGTGTACCCACCTGCGGGTCCCTCTCCGGAGCCTGTCGGCTCGTACACCGGCGTCTATCGTGTGCTGACCCACCACTGACTGTCTGTCCACAGGGAAGAGCAGGGAGAGTTGGGAGAACGAGAAGAACGCCGCGGGTCGGGTCGGTGCTGGTGGCGCCACACGCGGCGGCCGTGGCGGCCGGCGGGGCGGCAGGGGAGGAGTGGGGCGGGGCGGCGGGCCGCCGCGTAGCCGCGCCGCGCCCGGCGCCGCGGACTCATGGGGCGCACCGTCCAACAGCGACTGGGGCGCCTCGTCTGCGTCCAAGTCGACCGACGAGTGGGGCGCCTCGTCTGCGTCCAAGTCGACCGACGAGTGGGGCGCCTCGGCGGCGTCCAAACCGACTGACGACTGGGGGACGGCAGCAGTGCCGGCGACAGACGACTGGGATGAGTGGGGCGGAACGCTGACCGACACCAAGGTGTTCACCGCCAAGCCGTCGGCAGCGGACGAGTCTGCCTCCTCCACCGCTGCCGCCCCCGCCCCCACCTCAGCGGCCGCGCCCGCCTCAGCCTCGTCTCTGGGCACCAGTATGGAGCTGGGCACTCTGGTGCAGCCGAGCGACGCCGGCGCGGCCGGCAGCGGCACTCCCACCTACAGCCAGCGGGCGGCGGCGCCGGCACCGGCCGCCGGTCCGCTCAGCTACAGCAGTGCCATCACGCGGTCTCTGCAGCAGCAGCCGGCGCCGCCGGCCGCCTCCCCGCAGCCAGCCCCCGTCAGCGCCGCCCCCCAGCGGTCCCCGCCAGCAGCAGCAGCAGTAGGCTCAGCGTTCTCCGGTCAGCCGGGCGGCGCGGCAGAGTTTGTAGCTCAGCCCGCAGTCTCGGCGGCGGCAGCGCCGGAGCCGGTCGGCGCGTCGGCGCAGTCGGCGGCGTACGCTGCTGACCCGTCCTCGGTCGGCTCGTCCGGCTACGCGTCACAGCAGTCGTCCAGTGGTGCAGAGCGGGCGACACAGCCGGCGGCGCAGCAGCAGCAGCAGCAGCAGAGCAGCGTGTACTCGGCACAGTCGAGTCTCGCGTCAGCTCCCACCTCGTTCCCTTCAGGCTACACCAACCCGCCCGGTTAGTGGACAGCGGTGGCCGGCGGGCGTCTGGGGTGATTTGTGGTATGAGGTGGTCGCTGCCGGCCCGGCTAGTGTAAGCTGCAGTGTTGGACTCATGTAAGATCTCGCCGAGTTAAGGCAGATGTCTCTTACAGCCGTGCTAACGTCCTGCGGTGTTTGCTTTGCTTGTTAGGCGCATGGGGTATTTCTGTAGTTAGAAATTGGACGTTTTGTATGACATTTTCAGACATTGTATTGTGTCTGGAAAGTTTAATGAGTCCAAAGATGTCACATTGTAGCAAAGATATCGCCATGGACGCAGTGTAG
Organism: Semibalanus balanoides; assembly: GCA_014673585.1. Taxonomy (NCBI): domain Eukaryota; kingdom Metazoa; phylum Arthropoda; class Thecostraca; order Balanomorpha; family Balanidae; genus Semibalanus; species Semibalanus balanoides. The sequence continues at coordinate 21,536 of VOPJ01011826.1, read as the reverse complement.
CGCCTGCGTCAGACATCGGTCTGTCCTGGTCTGTCTGTCTGTCTGACTGACCATGTGCCTCTCATCTACCACTCGCAGGTCTGATGTACTCGTCCAGTTTCGGTTCTGCGGTGCCGTCGTCGTCGGCTTCAGGCTCGTCCCTGTCCCAGCCGCTTTCGAGTCGGACGAGCAGGCCTCAGAAGGCACGCGTACAGCCGCCCGCCAAGGTTCGTACAGTAACGGAAGGGGCTGGATGCGCGTGATTCGTGCGGGTCACACGCACACGTATGCCTCGATGATGTGCCCCTTGAGGATGTGTACTAAAGCAGCTGGTGCCTTCTGGTCAAAACATAAGCGGGAAGCGAGTCTAGTTTTGCTGTCGATTAACTGGAAGCTGGAATGTTGCAAAATCTACAAAGTCTCCTTACGCTGTAAATCCTTCTGCTTTGCCAGATTTAATCGTGGATCGATCTTTGCATCATCACTGCCGTCGCCGCCAGCAGCTGTCGCCTGACACCCTGGTATATGACCCGTGTCACGCCGGCCTTCTCTCTCCCCACAGCGTCAGCAGCTGTCGCCTGACATCCTGGTATATGGCCCGTGTCACGCCGGCCCTGCCTCTCCCCACAGATCCCCGACATGGCTGTGGAGATGCCGGACGATTGGCCCGTGTCACGCCGGCCCTGCCTCTCCCCACAGATCCCTGACATGGCTGTGGAGATGCCAGACGATGTGTCGACGCTGGACGTCAAGTTCGGCGGCCTGGACTTCGGCACGGCGGCGGCGCCGGCCGCTGACGAAGTCCAGGCGTCGTTCACGGCTACTGGCGCGGCGCCAGCCCAGCAGCCGGACCCGGCCGCCGCGGCGGCGGCGACGGAGAGTGACGCAGCGGCGACGTTCCCGCCGCACGCGCGCAGTCCGACCCTGCTTCCGATGGCGTCGGCCGCCCAGCCCGTCAAGGTGAGACAGCCGTGTCGTCTGTGGTGACCTGACTCTGGAGTCTGTGGGTGTGAGGTCGGAGGACATTCAGTTTTAGTTTTTCCCCAAAGTCTATTGATCGTATTGATTGAGTCATGTTGTGACATGTCCGCTGTGTTTTAATACGGGCACAGAAGCCGTACCAATGTTTCTGAAACTTTCCACCTAGGTGAGTCATGTCACAAGCTCAACAGCGCAGCTCCCTCTAACCGCCGCGGGCTAGCTGTGTTTGTGTGTGTCTGTGTGTCTGTGTCTCTGTGTCTCTGTGTCTCTGTGTCTGTGTTTTCGTCTGTCTGCTGTCTGCCAGCTGACCCCCCCCTGCCGCGCCGCTCCGCAGACCTCGCTGGAGTCGGCTCCGACCTCGTACTCCGGCAGCAGCAGCAGCGGTGGCGCGGCCGGCGCCCCCGGCCTGACGTCAGTGGGCAGCGCGGCGCCCGCTCCTGTCGCCTCCTCCTCCGGCCTGTACAGTACCGGCGGCGGCGGCGGCGGCGGTGACGGTGGACCGTTCGGTCAGCTGCCGGCCGCCAGTGCCGCGCCGGCCGGTATGCCCGCGCCCGGCTTCGGCCCCTCAGCGGCGGGGGCGTCCTCCAGCTACGGACAGTCGGAGGCGGCTGGAGGTGGCGGAGGTAGCTACCCTGCCGGTCTGTCCGCTCACACTGGATACAGTAACGGCGGCCTGCTGCCCGAGCGGCTCGGTGGAGCGACGGCCAAGACTAGCCAGGTAAGCACGACGCCCCGGGCTGGGTCAGACCAAGCTAACGAGTTGATGGCCATCACTGGGGTACCTAGACGTCAGAAAATCACGCACATCGTGGGGACTTTGACCTGGTACTGACTTGAATTCTTACCGTGGACTTTGGATGGATCATATAACTGGATAGGTTTTGGCAATTCAAATGTATTGGTTAAGAAATACAGCTTTGGCAACTACAAACATACACCCGCACAGCGCCTAATAAAGCAACTGCGCTGTCAAGTGTAAACAAATGTTGGGAAAATGTTTACCTGGCTAGGTTATTGTGATGTGTCGAACTGCAGTTGTCCGCTTTTCGCTGTATATGCTGTGTCGGTATTGCGTCGCCTGCTGTGACTGCGACTGACCGTCTCCCCACTGCGACTGACCGTCTCCCCGATGTCTCCGTGTCTCCCCAGTACGACCCGTCGGCCAGCAATGCGGGCAGCTCCGGCATGTCCTCGGCCCAGTCAGCGGCGGCGGCGGCAGCAGCAGCAGCAGCAGCGGCGCCCTCTGCCGGCGGCACTGGAGCGAGGGGATCGTCACACCCGGGCACATGTACGTAACCCCGACTCCCGAGCCGAGCCGAGCCGAGCCGAGCCGAGCCGAGACAAAGCATCAGTAATTGTTAATTCTTTAGCTGCTCTGATCTACATAGAAACGCCAATAATGGTGACTTATAAAGAGAACGTTGCTAGGTGATTAGGTTGACTGTGGCTTCCGGCCTTTGCGTTTTTGAGGCTGGCTTTGAGTGGTGGCATATTATTATGTCGGCTCAATTCGGACACGCTGATGTCTGTTGTAACTTTGTGTTGCAGTTCTTCTCGCAGCTTGAATGTGTGTCTTATGACAGGACTCCTCGACTGCCATGTGGCCAGTGAACGGGACTGGCAGCCACAACCTGACCTGACCTGACCTGACCTGCACCTGCCCTGACTGCCTGCCCTGCCCTGCCTGCCCCTGCCCTGCCTGCCTCTGACCTGCCCTGCCTGCCCTGCCCTGACCTGACCTGACCTGACCTGCCCTGACCTTGCCCCCTGCCTGCCCTGCCCTGCCCTTGCCCTGCCCTGCCCTGCCCTGACCTGCCCTGCTGCCCTGCCCTGACCTGACTGACCTGACCTTGCCCTGACCCCCCCCCACATGCCCTGACCTGCCTGCCCTGCCTGCCCTGCCTCCTGCCCTGCCCTGCCCTGCCCTGCCCTGCCCTCCCTGCCCTGCCCTGCTTGCTTGCCTGCCCTTGCCCTGCCATTGCCCGCCTTGCCCTGCCTTGCCCTGCCTTGCCCTGCCTTGCCCTGCCTTGCCCTGCCTTGCCTTGCCCTGCCTTGCCTTGCCTTGCCTTGCCTTGCCTTGCCTTGCCTTGCCTTGCCTTGCCTTGCCTTGCCTTGCCCTGTGCCTTGCCTTGCCCTGCCCTGTGCCCTGCCTCGCCCTGTGCTCTGCCCTGACCGGTATGTTTCTCCTCAGCGCGGCCCGGCGGTGTCCCCTCTCTGCCGCCCGGCGTGCCGATGCAGTACTTTGTCGGCCAGACGCCTGGTATGCCGTTCTACCCGGGCGTGCCCGGAGTACAGCCCATCTACAACTACGAGGAGCTGCACGCGCTGCAGCAGCGGCTGCCGCACATGGTAAGCAGGCGGCAGGAGGGAGCGGAATCACTGGGACTAGAGCGGGCGTACTCTGTGGCACGATGAAGGGGTGTGGATGGTGTGAACACGATGTCGGGCGGCGCGGAGTCTGTTGCAGATGCGGCGACGGCTGGACTGGGAACATTTTATGTAGTGGCCTCGTGTGTAGTCGTGGCAGCTCAGACTTACTCCGACAGATAGACAGCCCAGCTGGTGGTGTTGTACTTGGACAGCCCAGTCGGTGGTGTTGTACTTGGACAGCCCAGCTGGTGGTGTGTCGTTTCACCGGTGGAGGTCTGCGCTTGTGTTACGTCATGCCTGGCTTATACGCGTGTCCCCCCTAACCTATACGTGGTCCACCCTAACCGTGTGTATGTCTGTGCAGCAGTCGGCGGCCGGCGGTGGTCAGGGACGGCCCGAGGTCTCCTCAGCGCTTGGCTCTGGCTCTGGTGGCTACTCTCTGTCGGACGCCAAGTTCGGCCGACATGACAACTCGTCGCCGGTGCAGTCGGGACTGAGCCAGCAGCTCAAGGTATGTTCACACCGCCTCAGTCGGGACTGAGCCAGCAGCTCAAGGTATGTTCACACCGCCGCAGTCGGGGCTGAGCCAGCAGCTCAAGGTATGCTCACACCGCCGCAGTCGGGGCTGAGCCAGCAGCTCAAGGTATGTTCACACCGCCGCAGTCGGGGCTGAGCCAGCAGCTCAAGGTATGTTCACACTGCCTCAGTCGGGGCTGAGCCAGCAGCTTAAGGTATGTTCACACCGCCGCCGCGCCGCCTGAGTACGCTTAGTTCGCAGTTTCGACCCGTTTTACTTTCTGTAGTTAAACTAACACGCTCAAGTCGTATGCAGGTTCAAAGAGAATGTCGCGGTACTTCAGACCATATAGTTGTTTATATACTTTTCTCAGAACAAATGCTATGCTTCATTGCTGGTATTTTTTAAGGAAAAAGGTGTGTTGGCAGTTATATAATTGGGCAGAGTAATTAAGTGTAAATGCACCTGGCAAATACTGATGAAGGTAAATCCTTGTGATGTCAGGTATAATCATGACAGGTTCCCTGATTCAATGAAAATGTGAATACAATTCATGGATCATTAACTATTCTGAAGTATTCCATCGGTGTCTATGATAAGTAAATTGGTTTTAGATTACTTTTGCCAGGCATTTTTTTCAAATGTAAGTAGATTCCGGTCAGTCAATGTGACAACTATCAACATCATCCTGTTGAAGTTCGATCACAGTCAGAACGCAGCCTTGGCTGGGGGACACATTTCTGACGCTCTCCTATATCTTCACTCAAATCCCTCGCGCTCGGTGTGACACCTGGGACGAAACTATAATGGTTGTACACCTTTTACTGCGTCGAAAGTATCGATTACAACGTCGTATCCTTCATAACTACTGTCGAACGCATGACGCCAACGTCTCCCTGTCTACAGTACTTGGTGATCAGCGTCCTGACTTGATTAGTTTACTTTTCGGTTTCTTGCATGATTCTAATATTTTTCAGCAACTCTTACCCAACCATGTGATAATCAGTTGTTTCGAAAACCTTTTGATTACACGAAATGTCCTGAGCAGGCCGAAGTGCCTGATCAACAAACTGTAATCAGAATACAAACCAAGTTGTATTGACCCTGCGGTGCCCAGTTTTCGGAATCGATGCAGTTCATCTGTGTAACAATGATGAACTCGTGTTGTACAAGAGCTACTGTGAACGGTAGGCTGTTTGGGACCATAATTTTTGGCGATAACTTTTGAATGCATCAACTGGCATTAGCGAAATTATTGCAATGGGCGTTTCAGACCTTACCTTAATTTGTATGATAAAGGCTGGTTAGTGTCGAACAAAAATTTATGTCACTTTCCATTCAGTGGTGACGTTTAGACAATGCGAGCTCGGATAGAGGCGCCTGGTCGCTCTGTAGTCCCGCCCTCGACTCCACCCACCACTCGCAACTGACCGGTCATGGGTCAGACAGCGCCGGTTCAAGGTCAGCCAGGGCGGAGCTAATCTCTGACGTTAGGGCATAGCTCCACCCTTTCACGATATCCTCTTCCAGCCGATTGGATTCCCTGCGCAAGTTGCGCGAGTTTTAACATTACGTGTGTGGCAAGTGTAAGGCAAGGGTAAGGCAATTGGCAGGTGCCATTAATTTTTGTTTGACATTAACCAACTCTAAAAAAATGCCGCTGGGTCTGAAATACCCATTGCAAGAAATTCCGTCATGCCGGTAGTTGGTTCCTTCAAAAATTATCGAAAATTAAGGTCTCAAGCGGTCTGCCGTTCACAATAATTGGTGTTCAACCATTATCAGTCGATCGAAATGGCGGCACTACGCGACTGTAGACGGCTTTGTTTTTCATATGCTGGTAAACTGGGGTCAAGATGACTTTCTGTGCAGATGGATTTTGCATGAGGAGAGAATCACACCTTGCAATAGAGCTGTCTGCTGAACGAGAATACTCTTACGATCCGTCCAGCTGTTTGTAGATACAAATTTGAAACTTGTTTTGCATGTTTGCGACGCTCGTGGTAAGCCTCATGTCCTTTTTGGGTCTGTTCTGTCACTTTTCACAGACATAATACTGATTTCACCGAATATTGCCGTGTCCAATTATATAACGATAGCGAACACCCGCTAGGTTTTCTGTTCGTGTGCTCTGAATACCAGATTCAGGCCACCGTTCGGTCTGGCCTTGGTGACAGAGCTATACTATGGACAAATGTGTGTAACGGATAGCGTTTTTGGGAAATTGTATGAAGTGTAAGCTTTCTGTTCGTGTGGCATAAGTCAGAGCTGAGTTTGATATATTGCTGTTGAGATTTGCTTAAATATTTCCTACTTACGATCCCATCAATATGATTAAATCTATCGTTTTCAGTCACTTCAACAACAGCAACAACAGCAACAACAGCAACATCAGCAACACCAGCAGCATCAACAGCATCAACAGCCGCATCACCAGCAGCAGCAGCAGCAACAACAACAGCAGCAGCAGCAACAGCAGCAGCAACAACAGCAGCAGCAACAGCAACAACAACAGCAGCAGCAGCAGCAGCAGCCGTTCTTCAACCCGGCGGGTATCCCGCCCAACTACACATACTTCCCATTCATGCCTCAGTACGGTATCTACACGCCGATGCCGCCGGCCACCGCGGCGCCAGCCTCCAGCGGCGGCGGACAATACCAGAAGGTGGCCGGCTACGGCGCCGGCGGCGGCTTCGGCACCGGCTACGACGCGCTCGGATCCGGCGGCGACTTCAAGGCCGGTGGCGGCGCGTTCGGCGGCTCGTCGCCGCACAAGTCGGGCGGCGGCGGCGAGCTGGCCGCCGGCTATGGCAAGGCGCCGCTGGCCGGCAAGTACGACACGAAGGCGTTCCACACGGGCACGCCGCCGCCGTTCCCGCTGGCCGGCCAGGGTCAGAGTGGCGCCTACGGGCAGCAGCAGCATCAGTTGTTCCTGCAGCCGCTGCCGACGCAGGCCCACTCGCCGCTGGTGCACCCAGCCCACCAGGAGTCGGCGCTGGGCGGACCGGCGCGCGGATCGCAGCCAAAGCCGTCCGGAAAGCCCAGCTACGGCTACTGGCCCGGCAACTAGGAGGCGACGTGCCGGCTGGCGCCGCGCCGGCCCGAGCAGGGTCGGCCGGCCCGGCCCGCGCGCCCTGGGGCCACAGACGCGCTGATGGACGGGCCCGGGAGAGGCTGGCGAGAGAGGCCGGGGGCTGAGGCGTCCCGCCCCGCCCCCGCCAACGCCACGGCGGCCGCGCGTCCGTCAAATGTACGGCTATTTTTGCTCTCGTGTTTTGTGAAAGTCTTTTGGTCCTCGGTGTTCGCTTTTAAACAGTAGTGATCGTTAGGGACATGTGTACATAGTGAGCTCGTAGTCAGTGCGCGCGGAGACACAGTTTGTTCAGACCGTTAATCATGTGTTTGGTACAAAGGTTCCCGGCACCGGAGTGGTATCGTTTGTTCCCACCCGCCCGCCGCCCCACCCCCACACACACACACGGACAGACAAACACGCCCACCCATACAGCTGTGATACTGGACGGCGCCGGGTCAGGGCCAGTTTCGGGCCTCGCCTCGCCGGTCGCCCCCTCTCCGCTGAATATAGGTAGTCTGTCACGCTCGCGCGCTCTCCTCAGTTGTGTGCCGACACCACTTCTGCTTTCATATTTTGTAAAGCTTTCCCGAAGGTCATTCTGAGTAAATACAGCGCGAAATGATGGCCGACTTTGTGTTTGCGTGTGTGCTGTGATACGCGGTCGAATGGTAAGCAGGGGCGCAGCCAGGGGGGCAAGTGGGCTCTTGCCCCACTCTCTTTATGGGTTACAGGGGCCCACCGAGATTCGCCCAGACATCATTAGCATTAGCTAAACGGCTTTCAAAAAGACACAGAGGAGCCCTCAAACCGGGCCAGGTGCACGTAAAGCACTCTGTGCACTCTGGTGCACGTAAAGTGCCCTCAAATTGACCTTAGTTGTCGGCGCGCCCGAAAACCCCAATAAACAAACAAAAGTGCCCTCAGAAACACTAACGGGCTTTCGAAGCTAACCCAGCGGGCCTCATGGACATGTCCAGGGGCCAATTGAACCCACCCAGGGGTCTCCTAAAAATGTCCTGTGGCCTCTCTTGCATGTCCCTGGGCCCATTGAGGTCCCCACCCTGCCAGCAATTAACTTAGGCACTGATCGGGCACAATGGGATTAAACCATTGTGCCCGATCAGTGCCCAAGTTAATTGTTGGCTGAGCAGGGGCTAAAAAACTTCCCATGGGCCTGTCAAGCATGTCCAAGAGCTCATTGAGCCCACTCGGAGGTATAAAATGTAATGGGCCATTAGAGTCTATTCATGGGCCTCTCGAGCTTGCCCTGGGGTCCATTGACTCTGTTTGGCAAATCAGCCTTGCGAGGTCGAAGGGGCCCCTGAGTTGGCTGAATCCAGTGAACATTTCGACGTCGACAGCGCTATGCCGAAGTCGGCCCGACGTCCGATTGTCGGCCTATACCGAGGTCCAGCCGACGTCGGCATCTCGGTATGCCGACATCGGGCCGACGTTGGCAGATGTCGGCATTTCGGCAGCGGCATGCCGACGTCGGGGTGGACATATACGACGTCCAGCCGACGTCGGTATGTTTACTGGGGAGGGCCTCTGGGAAGCTCAAAGGGGCCTGTGCATGTCAGAGGGTTCCCTGGGTGGGTCAGAAGGGACCCTGAACTTGCCGAATGGACCCCTAGTCAGCAGCAGAACGGAGGGACCTCTGAGCATGTCGGCAAGGCGACAAATATTAAAGTATATAATATATATCACCCATTCCACATCATGTCTCTTGGCTGATCCCAGAGTCCCTGAACAGGTACGGAAAGGCGTTGACAGGATCGGAGGGACCCCTAGACGATCTGAAGGGACCCTGGGGCTGGGCCTTTCAACAGTAAGAATGGCAGTTGTCCAGGGAATATACTCAAAATTTCCGCACCGCTCCGCGGCGCAATTTAATTACAAATTATATTATATGCGGGTTCACAAATCGTGCCATTTCTCGGCGCATTTATATGTTATGTTTCTGCCTTTCTATATGATTGGGCAAAATAGCAGGGGCGTCGCCTCAGGGGGGACGAGGGGGGACACGGCCCCCAGTCAGGGCATTGGCAGCTTCCAGCTTTGGTGACGTCACCAAAGCGTGAAGTTTTATTTTTTATCCCTTCACTAATGCTAACCCTATGGAAGGTACAGTAATTTCGGAGAAAAATTCCAAACTCGATTAAACGATGAGTTAGAGGTGATACGAAAAAAGTAAGCAAACCATACGAANACCTTTGACCTAACCTGAGACGACCAGAGGCTTAACATTTATCACAACGTGGGAATGGGCGGCCCCCAGTCAAGGGTATTGGCAGCTTCCAGCTTTGGTGACGTCACCAAAGCGTGAAGTTTTATTTTTTCTCCCTTCACTAATGCTAACCCTATGGAAGGTACAGTAATTTCGGACAAAATTCAAACTCGATTAAACAATGAGTTAGAGGTGATACGACAAAAGTAAGCAAACCATACGAAAGCCACATCCCTTGTCTATCGATAACATGGCCCACTTTGCCTTTGGCTTGCATGCAAACAAGTTAAATTTGGTCTTTTGTGAAAGGGTATTTCCCTGGAACGCGTACTAACTACTGAACGCGTACTACTAACTGCGAACGTTGATTTCCGCCACCCTCCCACCGAGGTTTTTAATGAATAGCAGAAAACCCACGGCACGCAGTGTCACTTAATTTGTCACAGCTGTTAACGAACTAATTACACACATACTGTGGAACTCTTGACCTCGGGTCTTTTCAGGTCAGAGGCCTCTTGCACCAAATAATCTACCCGGATAAAAAATAATCCAACCCACCATGTAAAGCTACCCAGCCGGATATTTTATCTGTGCACCCAAGCGAAGCAGCCAACTGGGTGATACCAGTTTGGCTCTTCGATTGGTTCAATATAAAATATCCGGCTGGGTAGCTTTACATGGTGGGTTGGATTATTTTTATCCGGGTAGATTATTTGGTGCAAGAGGCCTCAGGTCACCAAGTCAAGTCAAGTGACCTAAAATCCAAACATGTTTGCGGTCGTGCCACAACCAAAATTATAAAGCGAACAGTTTGAAACTCTCAGTAGATTATCCAGTGATAAGTACCCACAATGTGAATATCTCGAATTTGTAATATCGGCGACCTAAGGTCAGGTAGGTTTCGTGACCTCCCCATTATAAGTCAATGGGCGAAAATTGAAACACGCATAAATCGCTAAATTTGACCAGTATTCACTGGAATCATCACTCCTGTGCCAAATGCAAAACCCAATGTCACCTTTCTGTTCTTTGACCTCTACAAGGTGAAATCAGGTGACCCCAAGGTAACGTATGTTTTTTTTCTGCAATAACTCTTTACCAAATCAAGATAGAGCGATGTGGTTTTCACCATTGTATTGGGCTTGTCGAGAAAAATCAACTTATCTATAATTTAACCTTGACCTGACCTCAGGCTAGGTCAATTTTTGGATATTACCTAACTTGTTCATCAAATGTATTTTATGATGCGTCTCGACGAAACAAACACAACGGTCAGATCGGTTTTACTATATCGTGCATATATCAAAAGTTATTCTGAAAAAGCCGATTCCGCGATTTTTAGAATGTTTCAATTTCAGTAGCTTCTGCTGAGTGATGCAAAATATGACGTCATTTAAAGAAAAATGGCCGCTTTGGTTTTTTATACCTAAATTACCACAATTGTTATAAACAATTGTATTATAATGTATTTTGCTTAGACATATTATAACAAATAACTTTAAAATAATTATTAAAGCATAATAAATGTAATATGACGTCATTTGAAGAAACAATACAGTGAGTAATAAACTGCATATCTCAAAAGCGCCAGATAGGCCTATGTAGAGCTGCTGCCATATGACCGAACCCTGTTGTCTAGTTATCCTGGGCATGGGTGGATCTAGAAGGGGGCAAGGGGCCATGCCCCTCCTCTCCCCCAAACAATTTGAAATTGGTACAAATTTGACACATATCCTGAGGTAAACAAAATCTAGACATCTATTACAAAGGAAAGTTTGTTTTAACCCGCGCCGGGCCGGGGGGCGTTTAGACGCCCCCCACCCCGTCAGTTTTTTTCTCAAGATATCGGGAAAACGGCGGCGCGAAGCGCCGCCAAATTATCACTACCTGTTCATTCATCTTTTGCCCAGCTTTCTTCATTTTTATGACTTCAGGTCATGTCAGGTCAGGTCACCAGGCCGGGTCATGTGACCCCACCTCCAAAAAAATTTGCGGCCCTACCAAAGCCAGAGTTTTTAGTTGATCGGTTTCGTACTTACAGGATTTCATGAAAGCATCACTACCTATAGTTCTTATGTCTCGGATTTTGCATATCGGTGACCTAAGGTCAGGTCATTTTCTTGAACTCTCCATTATAAGTCAAAGGGGAAATATTCAAATGCTTTCCATTTATATGATACGCATGATATCAGACCAATTACTTCTTTATCATGTTATTATAGGCCATTCTAGAAGACTGAGGTGCAGTCTTTGTTCTGGTATCCCTACAGGGTCAGCTGAGGTCATGCGAGGTCACCAACACCTTTTTGTCAATAACTCTCGATACAATTAAGATGGAGAAGTGAAAAAAGCACAAGTTTGTTTATCTCGTCAAGACGCTTCTCCCAATGTGAAACATGACCTTATTGGGTCACCACTTGACTTTGACCTGAGGTCAAATTTATAGGTTGATCTAACCTGGTACCCATATACATGATTCAAAGCGCCTTGATGAGAAAAACACTATGGTGTCATAATGATTTCCCTATCTCACTTGAGTAAACAGTTATTCGTAAAAAAAAATCTAAAAAAAAATAGCCTTCTATACTTTCGATGACCTCTGGAGCCCAAACTATTGACCTGAGATGAAATTTGAGGACCTGGGTGCGATTGATAATTTCAATAGATATATAATGCTTCTTAACTCGTTTGCTCCTAGCTATCATAGTTTCCGAGATAATTGGGGGTGATTCTGAGAGCTCGATAAGTCCTAAAACTGGAAAAATTACCTTTGATGTCCTCTGGTGACCCCTAATATTACCTGATAAAATTTTCATTAAAATAGTTTCGACATCTCTTGAACCCCGAGCCTCCGAATGGGTATTGGTTATGTCTAGGCCCATAGAGTATGTAGAAGGGCGCGCGAAACGCCCCCCCCCCCCTCCCCCGCCCGAGGAAGTTGCCCGCGAGCAGCGCGCCAACGCTCCTGGCAGAACGTACGGTCGGTCTTGCATGCATTATGCCCATACGAAGAGTCCGGATTACTTTTCTAAAAAGTTTCGTGCATGAGACCTGTTTTGGATGTTGACCCCCCCTCGCCCCCTAACTGACCACAAATCCTAACCGTTCTGGTACTCGACACTGAACGTGGGTATTGGTTCCTCTAACAGTGACGCTACGTTTTATCGCCGCTGCGCCGACTGTGTTGACCGATATTATCAAAACCTTCAGTTTGATGGGGATAAAAATGACCTCCATCAAGAAGAAGGTTAATAACCTTCGTTCTAGCTTTGTCAGCAGATATTATAAAAAAATAACTTGCACAAAATCATCGCTTCAAGGAAAAACAAGATTGGCGCTCCTTTGATGGAAAAGACGTTTAATTAATAAAAATACAGTTATTTTAACACTTTCTATTTTACAATTCTTGAAGCCAAAAAAAGAGGTATTGTGACACTACCATCATTATTAATAATATCAAGCGATACTTATGAGTTCAATACAGTTTTTGAATGGGTCAATGCTTAACTCACCTGCGCAAACTACACGTCGCTTATAAACCGACACTGAACGTGGGTAATTGGTTCCCTAACAGTTACGCTACGTTTATCGCCGCTGCGCGCTGTTGTTTTACCGATATTATCAAAACCTTCAGTTTGATGGGGATAAAAATGACCTCCATCAAGAAGAGGTTCATAACCTTCTTATAGCCTTGTCACAGTTAGAATCGGTAAAAAATTACCGACTACGGGCTCCACTCGACTCCGAATCCGAGCCTTCTACTTTTTACAAATTGATTATCAGACGTTGAGTGACCCGAATTTGTATCCCCATCGACAAAACCTTTCTTATCAAAATGTATTTTTAGTAACAGTACACCGCATTATTGAAGAACATTGGTTATATAACAGATAAGTAATAAAGCAAGGCAAATGAAGAAGGGCATTAACTTTTTTAGTCATCGCCACCGGAGGTCCACTAAAAATCCTATAAAACGCACATGTAAAATATCTTACCCATGCGCTGTTCAAACTGACAGCCGGAATCGGAGTCGGTAAAATTTTACCGACTCCGGCTCCGACTCCGACTCCGAATCCGCAGCCCTGGCTAAATGCTAGCAATGAACCTGCCATTGTTTTAGTTAAACATCTGACCTGACGTGTAGCGATGTTTGTAGTTTCATTGGAGAAGAAATAGTGTTTTTACATGGAAAACAATCAGGCGCGGATCCAGAGGGCGCAAGGGCGCCTCCCCCTCCCCCTGAGCCGGGTCGCACCTATGGCGCGCCCGGAGAGAGTAACTTTTTTATGCGCCCCCCCCCCCCCTCTGACCAAAATCCTGGATCCGCGCCCGACAGTTTGTGGCGGCCACAATGTATGCGCTGGATATGAGGCTGAAGGCTTATATAGATGTGTGGTCATGATTACAGTCACATAAAATGTGAAAGAGCCCATTTGCTTCAGAATGCGCATATCAATGAGCTCGAAAATAGCGGTATCAAGTTTAATCCTCGGTCAGAAGAATGGAAGGTAAATCAATTGCGTATCTGCTTCACCAAGCAAGCAGATCAAACGGTATGTCCGAACCAACGCTGCCTTCTGCAGCCACAAGCCAGACTACAGAACCACTCTGATTTGGTGAATCTATTATCATTCAGGGGTGTAGTTTCCTATGAATCTAATATTAATTCAGGTGTGTACTTACCTATTCAGTTGGGGCTTCAGTCCCCCTAACTTGCCATTAGCCCCAACTTGGACGAGAAAGTAACCGGTAACGGGTCGAAGCTCTAAGGAGTAAAAGCATAAATGCATACAATTAGACAGCAGTGCGCCAGAGGCGCGCACTAGGGTCACAGTGGCCAGTACTTCCTCTTATTATGAAATATACAGAGTTTCTTAAGTGGGGCCTGTCCCTTCTCATATAGGTACTAGCTACTGAACCCTCTGAACGGGAAGTGTTCTCATGTGAAAATCCCCTTGATGAGTTTTCTGAAGATTTCATTCTTCATGAGAACAGCCAGAAACTGGTGTTAAAGAGTGCGATAAAAATATGTATGTGTAAACATGAGCACGTAGCTTGGCGCCATGTGAACATGTTTGCTAGGTGTTATCAAATATTTTGTCTTAAGACAAAATATTTGAAACGGCTGCACTGAAGTCAGTGCAGCCGTTTCAAAACTGGTGACCCTACACTATGCCCCTCAAAAGCAAAAATAAAATGATTTTTTAACTGCAGCCAACACGAAGCCCAGGAACGGCTGGGACAATTTTATTTTTCAAAAGCACCATTTAATTTGGTATATAAGGTTTTATCAGTCGTTTCAAAACTGGTGACCCTGGATCACTGGTGGATTCAGGGGGCATTAGGGGCAAATTCCCCCCCGAAGGATTTTGAGGGGCATTCATGACAAGTATGCCCCTTCGCGTTTCCTGTTCTGAACGTGAAAGACAATGATCTTGTGAAAACTGTGAAAGTTATCATTTTTCGGGAAAGATAACAATTTATAGTAAAAATAACCTTTGCAGCAAGCAAAATCCCGCAATCCAACTGCAAACATTTCGCACCGCTTCGCAACATAACACAAGTTTTGCATTGCTTTGCATACAAATTAGGAAAACGGATAAATGAATTCCATTAATGGGACTGTCCCACCTTAAAGGGACACTGCCACCTTAACATTATATTTGAGTTGAGATAGCCATTTTGGCTGCTTAGTGCATTGCAATTATGTATGGTATAAGTTAAACAACCACTGAGTCAATCACAGAGAAATTCGGAGTTGATTTGACATCTGTAACATTCTAGTCCCCAATGTATTTTGAATTGGGACCCTGATTCGAGTCTCTCGTTCTCTTTACTAAATGTTGATTACAGTCGACTTGTTTTACGTTTGGCCAACTACATTACCATACACTAGTCATACTTATGCTGCGTGAAGGTTTTATTTTATTCCCAAAATTCCTTCATAGACGTCACAGCCAAATATTAAAGCTGTTTTTTATGAAGTTGCATGTTGTGAGAAACAAATTCATAATTACGTGTTCAGCAGCAATTACTTCATATTTGCACCACAAACGGCGGACGAATTTGAGAACTTTTTGGAAGGGGCAGTGTCCCTTTAAACATTATATTTGAGTTTGAGGATAGCCATACTCCGGTGCTAGGCATTGCCAATTATGTAAAGTATAAGTAAAATCAACCACCGAGGTCTAATCACACAAAAAACAATGACGTTTGTTTTGACAATGTAACAATCAACAGTCCCAGTGTATGTGAACGGGGACCCTGAGCCGATGACGGCGTCACTCTTTACTAAATGTTATGATAGTTCGACCTTGTCTTTTACATCTTGGCCATACAATAGCCGTACATATGGCAGCGTGAAGGTTTTCTCTATTCCCGAAATTCCTTCATATAACGTCATCAGCCCTAATATTAAAACTTAATTTTTTATGAAATTGAGTACTGTTTGTTAGAAACAAATGTCATAATCGTGTTCGGCAGCAATTATTTAATATTTAACACCACATGCAGCGTACATTTTATAACTTTTGAGAAGGTGAGACAGTCCCTTAAAGTGTATGGCAGAGGCTCTCCTTGACGGTACTTCCTGGCCCCAGGGCCCACTCCCTTCATAAAATATTAGCTTTCAAGCAGGTTAAATTTTAAGCTGCCTAGTTCCGAAAAAGGCGACGCGAACGCAAGGACGCGGACATCGGCACTTGCGGATCAGGGGAAAATTCCCGCTCCCACCGCAGGAATTTGTGGGGGGCATTCAATGCAAGCTGTTTGCGCGTCTGCCGACCCACGACTGACGAGTGAAGGTCTTCCGTCGAAACGCTGCGCAGTGTGCAACTCTCAGCTTTGTTTATTGCTCATATATGCGTTGCATAGGGTCCACAGATGGGGGAGCCGGTAGCTCCGTGGTATGTCCTCGGACTGCCACGCGGCGGCCCCGGGTTCCCGGGGTTCCCCGGGGTGCCGGTTCCGGGGATAGGCTCCCGGATCAAATCCCCTGCCTCCCAGTGGAGGGGGTCCCATGGGGGTCAAACCCCAGGCCCCTCCTCGCCCCCTCCCCGGCATCTATCTCGCGATGAATAGCTAAAGGCTGAATCGGAGAAAAAAAAGGTCCACAGATGGGTGGCCCTTATTTCAAAATGTCAGAAAGTTCCAGCTCTCACCCAATGAAATGGTTTCATTCGTCCAAAAAACATATTGTGTGAAGTAACAAGGAAATAAAATAACATTTAGGGGTGGCTCAAGAGGATCAAAGTTCGCCCCAACATTGTTAACTGGCGTTGAAGTCTCCATGTCTCCATGGCGTTTAAGTCTGTAAGAAGATAACCTTTTTGCGTCGTTTTCTCCGTATGCTCGTTTTAATTCTTGCTGTTCCTTGACTGAATATTCAGGAGTTCGTCTGTTTATGCTTCTGCATTTATCACACATATCTCGATCGTAATTAGACATGCAAAATCATTATGTTAAAGTCATACTAATGACATATAATCTGAACAGCCTTACCTTCAGGCTGCAAAGGGCTTTGGCCATCCATCGGGCCCGAGACGTAGGGCAAGGAGCTCGAAGGAGCTCGAAACTCCACACCACGAGGAAGTGTATTTCCAAGGAAGATAATGTCTAACTCAAGCAGCTCCAGATAGTCTTCACGAGGCTTGTTCTCCGCGAGTTGCTGCTGGCAGAATGCCACCACCTCGTCCCGGCTGTCAGCCACCTTGGAGGCGGCAAATTCGTCTGTGGAAGCGTTCTCAACCCTCCCTTGTTTGACAGCTGTCCATTGCGCCTGCAGGCTGGAACCTTTTGAATAGGGAAATTTCTGGTGATCTGGACGCACTGAGGCACTTCCCAAAGGCAGCCGCTAGGACACCAGCTCCAGTATGTGGTGACGAAATGCGAAGTGTAGCAGAGGTCGGCCCAACAGCTGTTCGAGATGACTCAGGCTCCGGAAGATCGCCCCGTGCTGGAGGATGTTGTGTTTAGGCACATGGCTCGAACCAGGTCTTGAACGTGCCATTCTTGCAGGGCGTTGCACACAGTGCGAGCGATCTCTTGGCTGGTCCCATCGGATATCTGCGGAATCTCCAGCAGCTTCTGCTCCCCCATACACGACACCAGAATACGTATTCTCTCCACTGTGGCATTTCTCGTAAGGCCTCGTGGCTTTTGAGTTGTGGGTGTTGAACTAGAACAGACGCCCGTTCGCGATCCAGACTGGTTTATTGTCCCGAACAGGGCCACGCATGGACCGCGGTGGACGTCACAGCTACGCCCGCGGCTACAACTGGGTCACAGCAGCAATCCGGGACGGGCCCGTGCGGCTCGACTTGGCGTAGGCCCAGGTTACCGGCCGCCTCTGGCTTGGCCGCGCGTCTACTGCATTCCTCCAACACAGATACTTGGGTGAAATTTCACTGACATAACCTAAACCAACCGAGGAAAGCGGCGCTTGCTCTCTCTGATCTGAGTACGCGAATCTGAGCGGCTGTCGGAAGGTTACATGGCGCAGCGACGGCTGGTTATCAAACAGAAACAAAGGAGAAACTTCTACCAAGTCATAATAGCTTCTCGGTAGTTTTCCTCGTGGGTGGCGTGGTTCACGGCGTCTAGTGGTACACTCGTAATCCAAATCACCGTCATGGTTTAACAAGACTTATCACCTAACAGCGAGATCCACGAGTTGGCTGCGCACAATGTGTTCGCATTTCGACAAACGAACTTCCAACTTCTGTATTTTTACGGCTTAGCCACGACCGCTGGTAACCAACGCACCCCTCACCCCGCGCAGCCGATCCACTGACGACGCATACACAGCATCCGTGCCTGGCATACAGTGGCGCTCCTTAGCACCGCGGTCCTTCCGCGCACTTCTGAGTCGCACTGACGCTTGTCGACCCGATCCGCAAATCCGGGCGCAGGGTATCCTAGGTGGTCCGAAATATGAGTGACAGGTTCCCTGATACGGCTTTGACGCACACATATGGTCTACTATTCGCAGGATGACGTAGCATAAAAGACATGTGATAATTTCTACATCTATTGTGCGCACAGCAGCAGTTGGTTGCAGTCGTGGGTGCCGTGTGGTACGCGTAAAAACCTGCAGACGGCAACCACACAGGAATACAAACATAAGTTAACAAGAAAATACGCCAAAAGCCTTTCCGTCAATCAAACACAAAACATTCACGCACATTCAGCACGTTATGAATAAGTGGCGGAGCATAGATGTTAAAGTCTACATCTGTGGTCATAAACGATAATTGTCATAAACAGAAAGACAGAAGAGACAATTGCAAACAAAACAAATGAGACGATGAGGTCGATATCACAGATTATGAGTAATATAATAGACTGACAATTGAACCTGGGTTAACATACTCGACGATTTTAAATAAACAAGAAATAATAAGAGAGTCTCACGTACTCTTTCCCAGAGAGCCGGGTAGCTAGTTAAGCTTCCGGGCTGCTGGCTCAAAAACAGGGCTTGTATAAACAACAACTTAGCCCTCTTGGCTGAGGTTGTATGAGGCGTCGCCTCACTTTTAACTGTTAACATTAAGAGCTTGCCTCCTCTATGACAGTGCGTGACAGCCACTCGTTCACAATCCTGCAGAGGACAGCACACACGTTAGCAGCATTCGTAACATGGCTCCAAAAATTTGCGCTCGCAAAATTTTCCACTTGCTCGCTCCCTCGTCGATTACCTTAACTAACGAACCGAAAAAGCACTTGTCTAGAGCACGGCGATAAACGTCGCTATTTGGACGCCACCTGGGCTAGTATAACGCAGGCACAACAAGCCGTCGAGCCACAACAAGATCACCGGTAGTTCATCTGGGGGGAAGGTCACTCAATGTCCCCATCACCCTGCACCCGCTTCAATGGCTCCTTGACTGGGAATCGTTCTCTGTGCGCAAATGCGCATCAACAATATACTATCGGACTCACTGGTCAACCGGAGCGCGACCGAGCCAATCTAAAACGCACCTTTGCCGCACTGCACTTATCGGCTCTTCGGCTGGGAATCGTTATCGGTGCGCAATCAACAATAATCACTACGACTCACTGGCCGATCGAAGGGCGACAAAATCCAATCTGGACTGCCACACTATTGCCGTACTAAACCGTCCGCGCTGGATACACCTCTACGAATTGCGACCGAGCCGGCCAGCGCGTCGCGGTTCCGGCGTCCCATCGATTCACCGCGACGAGTGTTCGTCCGGCTTCAGGTTTGGCTGGCCGGTGGAAACCACTTCTGCCGGTCCTGCAGAGTCCCGGCAGGAACTCGCCCGTCTCCAATCTCGCCCAGAACTGGTGGGCGAGGAACTGTACCCGCCGCCAGCGTTGACGCACATACAAATCTACTGTGGTAAAGGAACCAGGATACGGCATAGCGACTCTACTTTTCAGTGTTAGTATCTGATTGGGACTGAGCGGCGTGAGGGTGTCATCCGAAGCGCCGGCGGTGTATGCGAGTGGGCGACTGTTGACGATCGCTTCAGCTTCTGTGAGGAGCGTCCGAAACAGCTCATCATCCATGGTGTGACCATGCGTCGTGATCAGCGCGCTGAGAGCTGATCTCGCGCTGCGAATCATCCTTTCCCACACTCCGCCCATGGACGAAGCATGAGGGACGTTGAACCTGAATGTAAACCAGTCACATTCTGTCTTCAACAGCTCACCCCTGATGTAGACGTGATCTTCTTCTTTGAGTGCCTCTTCTAGCATGTTTTTTCCTCCGATAAAGTTGGTCCCATTATCACAAAATAGCTGTTTCACGGGCCCCCTTCGACTCACAAAGCGTCTGTACGCATTCAGGAACGAATCGGCTGACATAGAGTTGACTGACTCCAGATGAATAGAACGCGAAGCGAGGCAGGTGAACAGGACACCCCAGCGTTTGACTTCACTCCGTCGTTCCTTGATATAAAATGGTCCGAAACAGTCGACCCCACAGCTAGTAAACGGCTCAGCAGGCTCTGTCCTTTCGCGCGGAGGTCCGACATCTTTTGCCTCTTGTGGTCTGCCGCGCAGTCTCTGCCCACTGCACGCAAGTTCAGTATGACGTGACTTTACTGCCTGACGTCCTCCGATCAAGCCCAGTAGTCCCGACGCGCGAAGTCTCGGTTGAGAGTGGTGCCGCGTCCAGACATGGGCCAGTTTTTTCGTGATACGTGGCTTGACCAGCCAGTTCTGTGATGTGACTCTGTCTCGGCAGAATCACCGGATGGAACCGACTGTCCTTGGGGCATCGCGCTGTTCTGGATTCCGGCCGCCCGGACGCGGATTATCCCTGTCTTGTCCAGGTACGGATCCAGCTTGTACATCTTTGCCCTTTCACATTTGAGCGCTTCTGTCGCTTGGCGACCGTGTGCTGGAGAAGCGCGTACCTCATCTGCAAACGCCTCCTGTTGATATGGCCTTGATAATTTCCTTTTCTCATGACGGAAGCTTGATAACGGTGAGGCCCTTGCCGATTGATGTCTTGGTCTTCATTGCTGCTGTTTGTCTCCTGTCAACACATCGGCGAGCGACGACCTTGCTCCGCTAGAAATGCGTTTGTATCGCAGACACAGGGCTACGGACTTCTTGGCTCGGTGCCAGTTGGAGAAGTATGCCATTCTTTCAGACAAGTCAGGTCTGGTAGCTTTTCCGACATCCTCTGCGCTCTTCAACTGGTCTCCTGTCACCAGGTTGACTTCCTCCGGTTGTGCGACAGACGTCTGGTTTTGCACCTGTGTCAGACAAGCGCTGTCGGCCCTGCCGCACATCTCTGATCCTTCTTTCTGACACACTGTTGTCTTGAAAGCTGACGCTTCACTTCGGGGATCTTCATCCGCCACGCTTCTGGCGTCCGTCACCGGCAGACCCCTCGTGCGAAGTCAGGAATGATGGCCCGTGCCACCACATACTGCTTTCCAGAATATCAAATGCATCAATCCCGCGCGAGGCGAGGTCGGCCGGGTTGCTCTTCGACTCTACGTAGAGCCACTGCTTGGGACTGGTGAACTGTCGGATTTCGTGTACTCTGTTCGCGACGTATATGTGGAAGCGCTTTGTGTCATTTTTTATGTAGCCGAGGACGGCGCTGCTGTCGGTCCAAAAGTATTCAGCATACTCTTGTGATGGGTCAGCTCGCTTCTCAGGAAGCAGCTGGCTCTGACAGACATCAGAGCTGCCACTAGCTCCAATCTGGGGATCGTGACCGGCTTTGTGGGAGTGACCTTTGTCTTGGACATAACTAGAGAGGTAGTGATGTGTCCATCTTCGTAGATCGCTCTCAGGTAGGAGCACTGGCCGCACCCATCGTAGCTGGCGTCAGAAAAATGATGAAGCTCGTACGTCTGGACTGGTCCATGTTCTGTAGTGAAGTAGCACCTGGGGATGCTCAGGCC
>VOPJ01011825.1:0-43974 GCA_014673585.1 Semibalanus balanoides | reverse complement strand
GCTGAGTCGCAGTTTTACTTTTGTTTTCTTGTTCGGTGTTCATGCTGCATTCGACAGTATTCATATGATTTAGTATTGTGGGTGATTGATTTTCTGCGGCAGCCGTAATTCAGCTCCGCTGATGACGTATCATCTACGGCGGACATATGCTGCCGCGGGGAGGAGCGCTCCGGGAACAATGGCTGGCTCAGCCAGCGGTGCCCGCCCGGTATGGTGTGTGAGTCAGATTTGGCGCTATACTTACATACCAGACATGTGCCTGGATCTGAGATCCAGCTGAGATATGGATCTCTGTGTCCTGTGTCCCAGGATCTACATGGGACACCAGATCCACGGGGATACAATAAGCCGAGGATCCACAAAGATCCCAGATTCTGATATATTTTATGCGAAGGGATCCACTGTGACCCCAGATCCAACTTCGAGATCCAGGCACGCTGGTAGCTTCATACTTCTTGCAAATCTTATCATATTGAAAAAATACAATATCTATGTTTGCTAATAGACAAACTTACATCCCAATTAACATTTTGATGTCGGGCCGACGTCGAAAGATGTCGGCATCTCGGCATCTCGACCCGATGTCGGCCCGATGTCGGCCCGACGTCGGCTGTTCCTCGACTGGACGTCGGCATAGGCGGACATATAGGACGTCCAGTTGACGTCGGGTCGACGTAAAAACCGACGTCGGGGCAACGTCGGCCTGACGTCGGCATGTTTATTGGGATTGCAATTTGCGGTCACTAATTATCTACATAATATATAACACATACGCAAAATAGATATCACAAATTTTGATGTCAGTCCATACATATTGTGTTTCAAGATCTAAGGCTCAGCCGCTTAGAAATCCACTAAGGTCTCAGATCCTGAAGCTTCTTACGCCGAAGGATCAATAAGGATCCCAGATTTGCATGCATTTTACGCAGAGGGATCCACTGGGATTGCAAGATTTCATGCATTTTCTATACCGAGGGTTCCACTGGGATCCCAGATCCAACTTTGGGATCCAGACAAAAGTCTGCTATATGCATACCTACATTACGCGCATGCAGATGACAAACAGACCATGCTTAGCCCTGTAATATTGAAACTGAGCAACCGTACTGTAAAATGAACTTAAATGAACACAAGACACAACTGATAAATTTCTCGTCACATATTTTGTAAATCGATAGTTGACATGTTCACTCACCAAATGGTTGCTGTTTTCGACGCTGAACAGAATGCTGTAAAGCTGTTGTAAGGGTTGACATAGGGCCAAGGCCAGTCGTTATGTAAGGCCCTTAAATGTCCTGCAGCCGATCTAAGAAGTAGTTACGTAGCACCGAGTGGTTGTTACAGCGGTACACGCAATCAACTTTGGTGTGTTATGATCATTTACCATTTCATGGCAGAGTGAATCCACCACACCAGAGTTGACGACTCAATAGAAATAGCATTATTAAACCCCAAATGTCTCCAGGAAGATATATTTATACCATCCCTAGGACATTTCAATAAAAGTCGTCCATTTCATGCTTCACACGGCATGACTTCCTGGTCTGTGGCTTTGTCGATACAACAGCATTAAGTCACATCATTTTAAGTCACATCATTTTGCACCCGTCTCACTTTCGCCGTGGGATTCGCGTGGCACGCGCGTCTGACATCATCGTGCCTCCCGCTGAGTCCCGGCGGCGGTGGAGGCGGGCGGTGCAGTGGGGGTGGACGGCACCCGCCTCTAGCCGTGTTTGGCCGCTTTTGACATGATTCCCAATGAGGTGCAGATTTGCATACCCAAATATGAGCGGCGCGTCTCGCCGCGAAGGCCAGTGAAACTCTCCCTCGGCGGCGGGGTCAGCACGGGACCGCAGGGCAGGGGGCGGGGAGGGAGAGCATCTCCAGCCTGCCGCGGCGTGTTGGCGCCCCGGGCGGCCCTCTCACTGTCAGCGGCGACCTGCTGTTGCCGGCGCGTGTCAAAGGACGCCGCCATCTGTTGTGCACCTCTCCCGTGTGCGAGGACGCGCCATTTGTACTGTACCCGGTGCGCCACCGTGACGGGGACGTTTGCACGCCGCCGCCGCCGCCGGCAGAGTGAAGCCCGCAATTGTGTAAGCTGTCCGGCCCGCGGCCGGTGTGGTAACGCTGCTCGCCACTGTCTCGGTATGTGTGTATGATTGTGTGTGTGTGTGTATATGCGGACTGACGTAAGTCCGCGAATTGCAGCCGTTTTGTCCGCTCCCCGGCTCCATCTGTGGAGCGGTGCCGGCCAGTGTGGCCGCGGGGTACGACTGTCCGCCGTGTGACGGGCCGGGCCGACCGGCCGGCCGCCTTTCTCCCAGCTCATGCAATGCATCAGGCCGCACCGTACTGATCGCAGGTTTTCTGGCAGGCGGCGGTCTCACCGCACCGGGTGCCGATCTGCGCAGCTCTCTAGATGGCCAGATTGTGTCGGCGGCCGGCCGGGGCTCGGCGCCCTGCCACGGCGCCCAACTGGCCAATTACTGTGACGAGCGGGCCCGCCAGGCCGGACGGCCGCCTCCTGCCAGTCGTACACACTCTGGAGCCGTCCGTCCGACGTCCGTCGACCGCCTATAGGACCGCCCAGAGCCGCCCGGAGCCTCCCGACGCCTAGAGCCGCCCAGAGCCGCCCAGAGCCGCTCAGAGCCGCCCAGAGCTGCCCAGAGCCGCCCAGAGCCGGCCGGCCGCCGGCCGTCGACCGCCCAGGACTGCCCAGAGCCGCTCAGAGCCACCCAGAGTCGACCAGAGCCGCCCAGAGCCGTTCAGAGACGCCCAGAGACGCCCAGAGCTGCCCAGAGCCACCCAGAGCTGCCCAGAGCTGCCCAGAGCCACCCAGAGCCGTCCGGAGCCGCCCAGAGCCGAGCCGCCCAGAGCCGAGCCGCCCAGAGCCGAGCCGCCCAGAGACGCCCTGAACCGCCCAGAGCCGCTCAGAGCCGTCCAGAGCCGTCCGGAGCCGCCCAGAGCCACCCAGAGCCGTTCAGAGCCGTCCGGAGTCGCCCATGGGAGCCACCCAGAGCCGCTCAGAGCCGCCCAGAGCCGCTCAGAGCCGTCCGGAGCCATCCGGAGCCACCCAGAGCCACCCAGAGCCTGTTCCAGAGCCGTCCGGGACCGCTATGATGATGAGGAGTTGATGTGTCGGTTTCGGCGGCTGCTGGACAGTATCAGAGTGATGGCGTTAATCTGACCCGGCGGTCCGCGCTGGTGTAACGACCCACAGCTGATGGTCGGTCGGGTGTCAGCGTCAGCTCGGAGCGTCAGCGGGCGAGATCGTCTGAGTTTCTATACACCTGTCGGCCGTCTCTCCAGCACCGGCACCGGCTGGTCAGACTGTTTGTCACGGGTGCGGCGGCGGCGGCCGGCCCAGCGCCACTCATCAGACTGGACCACCCGTTATGTTTAATGACGACACCCGACCTCCGCCATATAATTAGCGGAGTCCTGCGCACGTAAAATGACCCTAGCCCGCCGCGCTGGCCGGCCGTCTCCCACAGCTCTGACGTCACCGGGACGCGCTGCGCCGGTCTATTCATGTGCGAAGAATTCGGGGTGACGTACACTGGAGGTCAGCGCCAGGTTCAGAGCCAGTTTACCACGTTCCCACAGCCCGGTCCGGTGGTAACTGCATCTGCTGGCTTTGCAGAGACGCCATGTAGTAATTAACTGTGGTATGAGCGGCAATTAAAAAGATTAATACGCAGAAAATCCTGCGGAAAGCTGTCTCATGCCACGCTCCCACGATGGTGTATATAACATATATTTTAGATTGTTTCAAAGGCGGCATGCAAAGAAACGCGCGGCAGAGGATAATGCGAATGCATTTGTGTTGTTTCAGGCAGCTTGAGCGACCAGTTTCGTTGTGCAGCCGCTCTCTAATACGCGCGTGCCCGACTGCCGACATTGTGCAGGAATGCGGTGCCGGTGTTACACGCCTACCTACCTACTGCCGCAACACTGCCAACCTGTCGGACCGGCCGGCCGGCACACGCCAATCACAGCCGGAAGGGAAGGGGCTCGTGACAGGAAGGCATAGCGGCCGGTCGTGCCGCCCTGTCGACACCGGACCTGCTGACCGGTCACCGGCCGCTGACCAGACCGGTCGGCCGGGTCGGGCCGGGTCGGGCCGGGTCGGGTCGCCGGCCGTCACTTTCACTGGGTGCTGTGCCGGCGTCTGGCGTCTGGCGGCGGCAGCGGAGGGCGGTCCGGCTGGCTCGGCTGGTCCGGTGCGCGACTTCACGCCGTCATCTGAAGCGCCGCCGCCGCCGCCGGCAGACGTCACGGCTCGGTTTAGAAAGCAAGTGGCGGCGTGCGGGGTGCAGCGTGCGCGGTCTCGTCTCCGATCCAGCATCGGACGCCGCTCCGCTCCCAGCGGCTCTCGGTTTCGCCCATCGCTCGACCGGCTGGCCGTCTCCCCCAGCGAGAAACACCACAGCTGAATGACGCGTATATTGTACAGAAATATATACTGACACGATGCTACGATAAGTGTACTATGCAGCGGCGGCGGCGCCGAGCCGCTTAGCGCGCAGGAAACGTTGAGCAGTATTGCAACACATGCGGCGCGGAGGCCGTCACACCTGAGGACACCACGGACAACGGACAATGCTTCCCCCTCTCCCTCCCTCCCTCCCTCCCTCCCTCCCCTCTCCTTCCCTCCCTCCCTCCCTCCCTCCCTCCCTCCCTCCCTCCATCCCGAGTCCTGCGGGCGCCTTCCGGGTTCCTCCCGGGCACTGCCGATCCAGTGCATGACTCGCAGTGGCCGACTGCTGGGAGTCCAGCCACATTCGTAAACTCCTTTAGACATTAAACAAGTGTTTCACAGCGCTCTCTGACGGCGGCGGCGGCCGCAACGGCGGCGACAGGGGTCAGTCCATGACCTGCACCGTCGAATAGGCGCTAAAGGTCACCCGCTTGGTCTCCGGCGACCCCGTGACCTTATCCCGCTTCTTCATCACCGATTTGGGGTTGGTGGGGGCGGAGGCGGCCGCCGCCTCGGCCGTGGGGCGCTTCAGATGGGAGGTTAGGCCGCGCAGGGCCTGGGACAGCGCGCCAGGCAGCTCGAAGGCGCGGTGCCGGCTGGCGGGGCTCTTGCTGCGGGCGCGGGGCCGCGGCTGCTCGCGCTCGGGCTTGCGGGGGCCACTCCAGCCGGCCGGCTCTGGCCCCGGCATCCAGTACAGCTGCTGTCTGCCTGGCTGCCGCGATCTGTTGTTGTTGGCGTCGAACTGGGCCATCTTGTGCGCCCAGTCGGCCTGGGCGGCGTGCGGCGCGTGAGGGGCGAACTCGGCGGCATACAGCACCAGCGGCGGCCGCGGCGGCTCGCCGCCCGTCACCACACGGTACGGCTCCAGGCCGTTCTTGGTGGGCACTAGCAGCAGGTTGGGGTTGGTCGGGTGTTTGCGCGGCGCGGGTGCGGGCGCCGCCGGCGCCGGGCCCTTGTTGTGCGCATAGCGGGTCGGTGTGAGGCAGGAGCGTTGTCGAGCGCGGGCCCACGCCTCCTCGTCGCCCTCCCAGTGGGGGCCGCGCGTCTCCCAGCCGTCATCGGGCGTGCTCAGACTGAGGATCCGGCTGATCTCCGAGGCCGGTGGAAGACTGTGCGGCCCGGAGTCGGCCGCCAGCCGCGCGCCGGAGGGCTCCGTTAGCGACTGCGGCTCCCGCTCCAGCAGCGGCGGCGGCGGCGGCATCCGCGGCATCGGCATCCGGCTCATCAGCGACTCCTCCTGCCGGCCGGCCGGCCGCAGTCGCAGGCTGTCGTTCACGTTCCGGAAGCTCGCCCGCATCACGTCGCTCTTGCGCTTGGCGTTGGTGTAGCGCTCCCACTTCAGCCGGCGCGTCATCTCCAGGTAGGAGGTGTACAGCTCCTTGGCCACCGAGTCTTGCGCGCAGCCGAGCACGAGGGCCTCGAGCGCAGCATCTCGGCTGGCCTGCGGCTGGCGCACCACGAACAGGACGCCTCGCGGCACGTGCCGCTCCGTGTGGCAGAACAGGATGTCGGCGCCGTGGATGACGCTCGAGTCGGCCGGCGGCGGCGGCCGCTCGGTGCCCAGCTCATCGGCGTCCGAGCAGCTCGAGTTGGCGCTGCTCGAGTCCTCCTCGCTCAGCTTGCCGCGCAGCGTGTGGTCGCTGACTCGGATCTCCTCCTGGCTGTGTTCGCTCACGCCACTGGCCGCCTCTTCGTCCGACTCGAAGCCCTCGTCGCCGCCGCCGCAGAGCCGGAGGCTGAAGCCGTCGGCGCAGCGCACCTCGCAGCGCAGCTCGCCGGTCTGCGGTGCGGCGGCCGCCTCCTGCAGCAGCTCAGACAGTGAGGACGGCGTCAGCGGTCCGGAGATCGGACCCCGGTGCCAGACTGCCGCCTGCAGCGGCTTCCTCAGCTGTGTCGTCTGCATCATGTCGTGGTTCTGTTGAGTCCCGGCGTCGTCCGGAGTGTCGCGGAGTGTTGCAGAGTGTTGCAGAGTGTCGCAGAGTGTTGCACCGCTCAGTCGGTCATCACTGCTGGCGCGGCGGCTGGCTTCCCTCGCCACGCACGCTGAGCTTGCGACGCGACGGCGCGCAACTAAACCGCACGCGATCCCGGCTGCCGGGGAAACGAAGCGCGCCGCTTCGCCGGCTGACAACTGGAGCGGCCCGCGTCAGGTGTCTCGCGCGGAACGCGGAGCGCCCGGGGCCTCTGACTGCGGCGGGATCGCGCGGATCGCGCGCAGTCCGCGGCCGGCGCTAATGCGCGAGACTCGTAGCTTTAATGAGCCGCCTCGGCCTGGAGGAGCGCGACCCGAGGTGCGCCCGGCAGACCGTTATCTGCGCGCCGCTCCGGCGGTACCACTCCACACCACCGCCACTCGGAGCTCTACACAGCGTGTCCTCAGTTCACCGCACTCTGTCACCGCTGATCAGTGTCACCGCTGGGCAGTGTCACCGCTGATCAGTGTCAGCGCTGGGCAGTGTCACCGCTGACCTGCTGTCCGGAGTCGGAGTCGGCAGCGGCGGTCGGTCGCTTCTGTGTCACACAGCGCTGTGTCGGCGGCTCCCGGACGGCCGGACGGACGGGCGGGGCCGGTGTTGTCGTGCCGTGCGCTGTTGCGGTCGCCGCACTCCAGTCTCGGTCACTGCGCGGGTCACCGCCGCTGGCACCTCTGACCTGAAACGAGAGAAGGTCACGGAACGTTAGTCTGCGAGCCGCGAATAATCGCCGCCGGTCACGTGTCGCCGACCCCCGGAGAGGGTGGGCGGCGACTGTCAGCGAGCACCGGGACGACCGCTGTGCGTCACGTCACGGGACACAGAACCGTCACCGACCGGGTCCGGGACCCTCCCCTCACACAAAACGCCTCGGCAGACACAAAGCCAGACCTTGAACACAGTCGCAGGAACGCTTTCGCGTAGGAGAGCAATTTGTCATGCCCTGTGTTGAATTCTTTCGGCGAATGAGCTGACGACAATTAAGCAGCGTTCATGTCGGTCGCTGTCGGCGGGGATTTGATGAGGTCATAATTTCGTTTAATGGCTCTGGTATTGTGGTCTGCCGTACGAAAACGCTGCCTGTTACCAGTGTCACAACGCACTTTCAAAAGCAGTACAAACACCCCATCCAACAAACGAGAAACGGATGCGACATGTTAGCGCCTTACATTCGGCGACGCCACGGGAGATACAACAGGAGAGCGGCAGGATTTCTACCCGAGAGAAAGTCCGTCGGCACCGGCGGCGCCGGGTCGGGTCGGGTCGGGACTCGGGAGACAGCGCCGCTCGGGCTGGGAGTGGTCGGGTCGGGTCGTGGCATGGTATTGGTAACCGAGCCGTTCTACCCAGGGCTGTCTGATTCAACACAGCCACAGGGTGTTGTGTTGAACCAGTCCAGGTGCATTCAGTCGCTATGAGGGCGTTATGCGCATAGAGATCATATATATATATGCACCCAGCAAGCCTGTAAGATAAGACTAAGGGCGAGGTGAGATGAGTTGAGTCCGGGAGGTGCATATGACAGAGATGGAAGGTATAAGCTGAGGCGAGGTGAGCTGGAAGGCGAGGCCGACAGCATCACAGCGGTGGCACGTCCGGGAGGGACAGTATGTGGTGAGACGCGCCTCACTGGCCGGCAGCGTGCCTCGCACACCGGAGAGATATCTGACGGCACAGCCGGGCGTTTGCCGAGGCTGGTCGGCACGCGGTGAACAGGGCCTGGTCGGCACGCGGTGAACAGGGGCTGGTCGGCACGCGGTGAACAGGGCTGGTCGGCACGCGGTGAACAGGGCCTGGTCGGCACGCGGTGAACAGGGCCTGGTCGGCACGCGGTGAACAGGGCCTTGGTCAGCGCACGCGGTGGAACAGGGAGCCTGGGTCGGCGACGCGAGTGAACAGGGCTGGTCGGCACGCGGTGAACAGGGCTGGTCGGCACGCGGTGAACAGGGCCTGGTCAGCACGCGGTGAACAGGGCTGGTCGGCACGCGGTGAACAGGGCTGGTCGGCACGCGGTGAACAGGGCTGGTCGGCACGCGGTGAAAGGTTAGCCTGCACGTGTCACGGTGTCGTTGCCGACAGAGGTCACAGCTGACCGTCGGTGCCGACAGACAGAGGTCACAGCTGACCGTCGGTGCCGACAGACAGAAGTCACAGCTGGGCAGGAGGAGAGTGGGAGGGAGACAGACGGAGCCTGGTCTCACCAGCCAGCCGTGCAATCTACTCAGCCAGCCTCGAAATCACCAGCCAGCCAGAAAGTCACCAGCACAGCCTAGATCATCATCAGCCAGCCAGCAATCACCAGACAGACCTGCTCACCAGCCAGCCAGCAATCACCAGCCAGCCAGAAATCACCAGCCAGCCAGCAATCAGCAGCTACCTGCCCCTGAGAAGCCAGCTCTACATCACCAGCCAGTTAGCAATCACCAGCTATCTGCTCCTGGGAAACCAACTCTATAACCGCAGCCGCCAGCACGCCGAGAAATAACTCCAGGGAACTGGAAAATCAGACAACTCTCCCTTTCAGGGAAGCAGAGAAACTGCGACGATTGTCATTTGTCTTTGCCATGCAGTGTGGGCAGCATGGGCACACACAGGGTTTGAACAAGAAAGTGAAGCGGAGTTGCCATCAATAAATAGCTGTTACCGCAGAGAGAGAGTTTGGTTTGGTCTGAAAGGTGGCACTGCTTTGGCACCGTTGACGCACCGCAAACAGCGGGCATATATCAATGCAGCGTTGCTCAATGTGTGCCGTGGTCAGCTATTTGCATACTCTGTCGAAATTCTCCATGGCAGCCGTGCACGAATCATGTGATTTGAAACAAAACATGCAAAGACACAAAGACGCACCTCAAACGGCATTGCGAAGTCCATATGTTAGGTGTATTGGTCAAGCATAAATGGTTCCACATCAACATTAAAGCAACAACGTTTACACAACACAGTGCGTCTATGGAAAATCACCAGACCAGTTCATTCACATTATTCATCGGACCTCATCATGATCCCATCAGTTCATTCCTGGCTCTGCAGGGGCGTATGTTTGGTCCATGTATATATACATTTCCCAATGCCTCCAGCCCTGTCTGCTGAGACGCCTCATCCATCTGCACCTCGGCGGGGGTGGCGCCGCTCCGTATAGAGCCCCGTATCGGACAGTTCGCCGCCGACCGCAGAGATATGCCATCTCCGGCCGGCGCGCTGGGCCGTGTCGAAGTCGGGCCGCCCGCTATCTGCTGCTCCGAGGCAGACCAGCGGCCGTCCGTGAACTAGACAGGTGGGATCTGGATGGCTGTCCATGTTCATGTTAGACAGATCAGCTGGCGATGGCGGCTGCACGCGTTGGTCAGATAAATTACGGAGGGCTGTAAGCCACGTTAGACAAATCAGCTAACGATGACAATCCACCGTCCACCGCTGAGGACAGATGGGCGTCGCGGTTTGTGCGCCTACTGACCCGACCTGACCCGGGCGATCCACCGTGACCTGACCTGACCTGACCCGGCCCGGAGGCGGCACCGTCATCTGTCACAGCTGCCGCCCCGTCCCTCTCTCCAGTCATCCGGTCCGTGAGCGTGACGGTCGCCAATTACCCGCCGACAAGGAGTCACAGCCGTATAGCGGGCGGGCCATTCTGGGCCGTGTCGGAGAGCTGCGACCCGACACAGTCCGTGTCTCGTGGTGCGTGCCATCGGAATACCGACGCTCCACAAACGAGACCGACAGAGACATCGGTGCTCCGAGGCGACGCCTGAGCTCGTCAGAGTGAGAGAGAGAGAGAGAGGTGACGCCCGAGTTCGTCAGAGAGGTGACGTCAGAGCTCATCAGAGAGAGGTGACGTCAGAGCTCATCAGGGAGAGGTGAAGCCAGAGCTCATCAGGAAGGTGATGTCTGGGCTCGTCAGAGAGAGGTGACGTCAGAGCTCATCAGAGAGAGGTGACGTCAGAGCTCATCAGAGAGGTGATGTCTGGGCTCGTCAGAGAGGTGACTCAGAGAGGTGACGTCTGAGCTCGTCACAGACACAAACGGTGCACACGACGTAACAGAATAGCATGCAGCTGAACAGCGTGTCGGTAACGGGCTCGAGACAGCGGTGGAGAATCATCAGGTCGGTCCAGCCTTGCCCTTGTTATCCGACCGAGCTCCGCCGGCATCGTTGTATAGTTATGCATAAGTTTTTGATTGATGAACTCCCAGAATCATTGAACAAATTATACAATAAAGAGGACATAATCAGAAATCGAAGAGTGAAAGGCACCTAAAAGAGCATTCTCGAACCGAAATTATGTCTTTTTTATTACAACGTTAAAAAGGACCGAAACTTGGAATTCAATATGTCGCCCATTTTTCGACATTGATGAGGTGAAGGTCTAAACTACAATTAAAAAACATATTAAGCCAAAATTTTGGGTGATTAACTTGTAGCAATACAACTAAACTTTAATTAAAACCACAAAAAAAAATGTAAATTACGTAGTAAAGCTCTGCCTTATGTACTAATCTACTAATACTTTCCCCAACGCTTTTGTGGTGCTGGGCTGTACTCCGACAACGGTCTCGACGGTGTTGGTTGACTACCCAGACCGGGAACATAGGGCAATAACAAACACCACTTTTTTGGCAACTTTTGGTCAATAGGCTTCAAGAATCAATTAACATATTTGCACTATGCCTTGACTTAAATAACCTACGGCTCAAGGGAAACTATCTTTAATATTTTGTTTTGTTTTCTCTTCCTTGAGTGAGTGCGCGACTTAATATTTTTTATCTTTGTGTGTTAACGTAAGGTACAGATTGTCGCGTTGGATAGTGGGAGGGTTACTCGTGTCAGGCTTTAAAAAAAAAAAAATATAAAGACCCTCAGTACGGCGTCGGGCCGGATCTTCCCGCACGCAGCGTTCTCTCCGCGCAAGCGCCTGGGAACCAGCCTTCAGAAGATAGCCTGAGAGACAGCCCCAGCCCTTCCGCCGGGACTGTCTGTCTCACCCTCTGTGGCTAACGCAGAAGGACGCAGCGATAAAGGGTGACCCTCCGTGACGGGGCGGCAGGGGATCCCGCTTGTCCGCCAGCCGCGCCCTCCGGTGGCAGTTGTTGTACGGGGCCGGCGGGATTCCGCTGTCGCAGCGCGCGTCCGGTGCAGTGGTCGGGCCGGGCAGTGGCTCGCGCTTGACTGTCAGCTGACAGCGGCACTGAAGGTGTGAACCAAACCCACTCCCGCCTCTCCTCTGAGTAGCTGAGAGACCATCCAGCCCGCTGAACGGACGCGTTGCCAATGAGCAGCGCAGCTTGTGCCGTCTGCTCGCTCTGCTCGCTGCGGAACTGGAGCGGCACCTGCACGTGCGCAGCGCTGCATTCTGCACTGCAGTGTCGCCCGCCACCCGGAACAGCGTGGGAAGGTCAGCTGGAACGGGGCGGAACGAGCGGCACACGAGCCACTGGGAGCACAGGCCCGGCCGGACCAGCTGAGACTGGGAACGGGAACGGCAGACCCTGTCAAGGACGGCTATAAACAGATTATCGTTCGAAAAGGCGCGCAGTAAAGCAGGGTATCATCATCACTCTGCGCTGGTGACACCACGAGCTGCCACCGAGGTCGGCCATGGTGAGAGTCAAAGGGTGCGACAGGAAGCTGGTGTGAATGCATCTGGGAACCTTGCCAAGGACGGATGTCTATCGAGAAACTAGTGCAAAGGGCACTGACGTTCTGAATGCGACATTTTGTTCCGAAAAAGCCACCTTTGGATTGTTCGGGGCTTTATCTAGAAACAGTTAATTCACATCGCGACACCTGGGCTGACAATGTTCATGTTGGTTACGCGACGTGCCTGAAGACAATGCAGTGAGTGATACTCGGCTCGATAACATCGTATGCAGCAACTAACATGTGGCTCGATTGCATCAAATGTGTCACTAGCGCAGCGTTCCCACAGACCTTCCCAATCTGCCCTACAAATCAGCAGTCAGCTATAGTTCAGTCCGACGTCAATCCGCCCTGGATCCCTGTACCAGCGCAGTTCAATCCGCCCTCGATTCCCGGACCGGCGCAGTTCAATCCGCCCTCGATCCTCGGACTGGTGCAGTTTAATCCGCCCTCGATCCCCGGACCGGCGCAGTTCAACCCACCCTCAATCCCCGACCGGTGCAGTTCAATCCATCCTCAATCCCCAGACCGTCAAAGTTCAATCCCCGGACCAACGCAGTTCAATCCACCCTCAGTCCCCGGACCGGTGCAGTTCAATCTTCCCTCGATCCCCTGAGCCTGAGCACCAGAGGGCACCACCGTGCCGTGACAGAGCGGCGGCGCTGAGCGGCGAATGGCGTGTGCTCTGTCCAGCCGTGTGTCGCAACGCGTCCGGTGAGGTCTGCTCCGTCCCCCTCCCTGCCCCCTGCTCCCCCCCCCCCCACCTGCTCCGGCTGCGTGCCGCCCCCACACTGCAGGCGAAAGGCCGAGGACTTTTCCGTCCGCACCGCGCGTGTCCGACCATCGTAAAATTAACACCGCGGAAAAACGTCGCCGCCGGCCGTTGCGTGTTATGATTAGCGTCTCTGCGAGAAGCGGCGCTATCTCGGGTCGCCTCTCTCCGACACGCTCAGGCGTGGGAGTTTGTACCAGACGGCCCGGCGGCTTGTTAACTATGCGCCGTGAGGTCGCGTGCAGGCCAAATGGGAATATGATACGCCAGTCCCATGGTTAGGTGGCTGTTGGCGGACTGTTGCCATAGCGTAGCGCTGCCTCACGAGGCTCTGGGTACAGCCACTGTGTTTGGCAGCGGCAGAGGAGTTCTCTGGGTGTCCGGCGGTAGCGGGGTGTCTGGTGGTGGCGGGGTGTCTGGTGGTGGCGGGGTGTCCGGTGGTGGCGGGGTGTCTGGTGGTGGCGGGGTGTCCGGTGGTGGCCGGGGTGCTGGTGGTGGCGGGGTGTCCGATGGTGGCGGGGTGTCCGCGGTGGGGGGTTGTCCGGTGGTGGCCGGAGTGTCCGGTGGTGGCGGGGTGTCCGGTGGTGGCGGGGTGTCCGGTGGTGGCGGGGTGTCCGGTTGGTGGGGGGTGTCCGGTGGTGGTGGGGTGTCTTGGTGGTAGGCGGGGTGTCCGGTGGTGGCGGGGTGTCTGGGTGGTGGCGGGTGTCCGATGGTGGGTGGAGTGTCCGTGTGGGGGGTGTCGGCTGGTGGGGGGTGTCCGGTGGTGGCGGGGTGTCCGGTGGTGGCGGGGTGTCCGGTGGTGGGGGGTGTCCGGTGGTGGAGGGGGTCTGGTGGTGGCGGGGGTGGTCCGGTGGTGGGGTGTCGGTGGGTGGCGGTGTCCGATGGTGGCGGGGTGTCCGGCGGTGTGGGTGGTCCGGTGGTGCGGAGTGTCCGGTGGTGGCGGGGGTCCGGTGGTGGCGGGGTGTCCAGTGGTGGTGGGGTGTCCGGTGGTGGTGGGGTGTCCGGTGGTGGCGGGGTGCCCGATGGTGGCGGGGTGTCCGGTGGTGGCGGGGTGCCCGATGGTGGCGTAGTTACCAGTGGTGGCGGGGTAAAGGGGTCACAGGTGACCGGGACAGCCCAGACCGATGACGGCTGGTGCCGGATGTTTGGCCAGCCGCGCCGCAGCGGCAGTACCGACCCCCGGGGCGGGATATCCGGCCCCAGCTGCGGGATTCGCACTGCAGGGAGCTCCTCCCGGTGCACGGTGCCTTGACCCGCTGTGCTGTGCTGCCGGGGCCGCCGCGGCGGTCAAGGCCCGTCCCACGGCGCGGCGGTCCGCCTCGGCTGGCGTCACCACGGGGGCGGCACGCACGCTTTCTCCCCGGCAGCCCCGCCCCGCCGAACTAGACCACACCGGCCGGAGAATATCACGACTTCCCGTGATCGATGGAGGCAAACAGAAGCGCCGCCACTGCTGAGACAATGGAGGCAGATTGCTCTCGGGGTGAAAACGACGGCGGAACGCGCCGTGGCTTGTCCACCCGCGTCACCGGACGACTTCGTGTGACGTCACCGGACGACTCTGTGTGACGTCACCGGACGACTCTGGGTGACGTCACCGGACGACTCTGTGTGACATATTCCACCTGACCCGACGCAGTGCTGTCACGACCGGGTCACAGGAGCGTACCGCGAGAGGCAGCCGCCGGTATGTGCCACAGTTTCTGTGTGAATGGGTTATGAGCCAGAATAAACTGGTTCCGTTTCCCACAACTCCGCGGAAATTCGTCCAGAATCCGCGAGAAACACTTCCCATCGGCGCGGGAGACACTTTCCCACTGCACTTTCGCGAGGAGTGGTTACTTCCGGACCACCGATCGAGTAATGAGTGTCGTACCCCTGTCCGGTCCAGTGTCACACCCCTGTCTGGCCCAGTGTCACACCCCTGTCCGGTCCAGTGTCGCCCTGTCTGATTCCAGTGTCGCACCCCTGTCCGGTCCAGTGTCCGACGCCTGTTCCAGTCCAGTGTCGCACCTCTGCCCAGACCCAGTGTCGGCCCCCTGTCTGGTCCAGTGTCCACACCTGTCCGGTCCAGTGTCGCACGCTGTCCGGATCAAGTGGTCCACACCCTGTCCGGTACAGTGTCGTACCCCTGTCCGGTCCAGTTTGTCGCAACCCCTGCCCTGGTCCAGTGTCCGCAACCCTATCTGTCGCCAGTGTCGCCCCCTATCTGTTCCCAGTGTCGCATCCCACTGTCCTGGCCCAGTGTCGCATGCCCTGTCCGGTCCAGTGTCGTACCCCCCTGTCCGTCCAGGTGTCGCACCCCTGTCTGGTCCAGTGTCGCCCCCTATCTCTGTCTCCAGTGTCGCCCCTATCTGGGGTCCCAGTGTCGCCCCCGTATCGTGTCGCAGTGGTCGCAAACCCTAGTTCTGGCCAGTGGTCCGCAGCACTCTGTCCGGTCTCAGTGTCGCACACTTTCCCTGTCCGGTTCGCAGTGTCGTACCCCTGTCTGGTCCAGTGTCGCACCCCTGTCTAGCCCAGTGTCTCACCCCTGTCCGGTCCAGTGTCGCACCCCTGTCTGGCCCAGTGTCGCACCTCTGTCTGGTCCAGTGTCGCACCCCTATCTGTCCCAGTGTCGCACCCCTATATGTCCCAGTGTCGCACCCCTGTCCGGTCCAGTGTCGCACCTCTGTCCGGATCCAGTGTTCGCACCACTGTCCGGTCCAGTGTCGCACCCCTGTCTGGCCCAGTGTCGCATCCCTGTCTGGTCCAGTGTCGCACCCCTGTCTGGCCCAGTGTCGCCCCCCTGTCTGGCCCAGTGTCGCACCCCTGTCTGGCCCAGTGTCGCACCTCTGTCCGGTCCCAGGTGTCCGGGCAACGACACTGTTCCGTCCAGTGTCGCACCCTGTTGGCCCAGTGTCGGCATCCCTGTTCTGGTCCAGTTGTCTGCCAAACCTGTCTGGACAGTGACCCCGTGTCGCCCGGCACTGTCTGGCGCCAGTGTCGCACTCCCTGTCTTGGCCCAGTGTCGCCTCCTGTCTGGTCCAGTGTCGACCCCTGTCCGGTCCAGTGTGCCCCTGTCTGGCGCGCAGTGTCGCCCCCCCTGGCCTTGTCTGTGTCCAGTGTCGGCACCCCCTTGTCCGGTCCAGTTCGCCCCCCTGTCTGGCCAGTGGTCGTATAAACCCTCAGTCACCTGTCTGGTCAGTGTCGCCCCTGTCTGGTCCAGTGTCGCACACGCCCTGTCCGGTCCAGTGTCGCAGCCCGCTGTCTGATCCAGTGTCGCCCCTGTCTTGGGCCGCAGTTGTCCGCCCCCTGTCTGTCAGTGTCGCACCCCTGTCTGGTCCAGGTCGCACCCCTGGTCCGGCGGTCAGTGTCGCACCCCTGTCTTCCGTGTCGCTACCCCTATCTGTCCCAGTGTCGCACCCTATATGTCCGCAGTGTCGGACCCCCTGTCGCGGTCCAGTGTCGCACGCGCCCTGACTGATCCAGTGTCGACCCTGTCCGGGATCCAGTGTCGCACCCCTGTATGGTCCCCCGTTTTGTCGACCCCCTGACCGGGTCCAGTGTCTCACCCCCTGTCCGGTCCAGTGTCGCCCAGCCTGTTCCGGTCCGTGTCGCACCCCACTGTCCTGGTGTCCAGTGTCGCACCTCTAGTCCGGTCCAGCTGTCGCACCCCTGTCTGATCCAGTGTCGCCACCCCTGGTCCGCGGTCCATGTCGGCCCCACTGTCCCCGGTCCAGTGTCGCCCCTGTCTGGTCCAGTGTCGTACCCCTGTCCGGTCCAGTGTCACACCCCTGTCCGGTCCAGTGTCGTACCCCTGTCCAGTCAAGTGTCGCCCCCTGTCTGGTCCAGTGTCGCACCTCTGTCCGGTCCAGTGTCGCACCCGTCACCCCTCTACAGCGCGCCGCCAAAAAGTGCGTGCGTGCCGACGGAAGGCGGCTCTCGCAGACGGGAGAGAGAGAGCGAGCGATCGCCCGGCCCGGCAGAGCTGCATACCAAGCGCGGCCCGGATCCGCGCGCCGCTGTCGCCGTGCCTCCCAGTCAGCTGATCCGGCGGCTGTCGGCACCTGCGGCGCAACTGCGGCGCGGCCGGCGCGGTTTCTCCTGCTATACACCGGTCAGCGTCAGCCATCACCGGCGGCGCGCGGCTGCAGCTGGGATGACCGGAGAGGCTGATGTGTCCGTGGCTGCACCTGAGGACGGTGTGCAGTGGAGAGGTTGATATGTTCTCACGCGGGGTGGAGCTGGACGTCTCCGCCTCCGGACGACACCAGATAATACCGGGTGATTCTGGATAGCATCAGATGGTACTGCGATGACACCGTCTGCTGGGTGACGCTGAATGAATAGCTCAGCCGGTTTCAGCGGTTTCACTGCTGCGACAAATCCGTGTTGCGGTTACGGTAATCGCCAGGTTTCATTTCCAAGAAGCCGCTCCAGCAGGATATGGCACAGTGCAGGGAGGGTAAGGCAGGCTGTCACTAAAACACATCGTCTGGTGGAGTGGAGAGAGGGAGCGCCGGAGGAAGTTCCTGTAACCCGTCAGCTGTTTCTCCGAGCGACGGTGATGCAAGACCAGGCTGCATCGTCAGTCGTCATTCGTCACTGCTTCATCGTTAACCGTCGGACCATTTGACCATATTGGACTGCAGCTGGCATATTGCTGTCAGAGAGCGGTGCGGGACCACGCAATCGGCATCAGGAAGAGAAAGGGAGGGAGGGGATAATCCGCAGCAATAACAGGAGGTGATTAAATGACCTAAGAAGGGATTATACCATTGCTTAATGCATATGAAAGCACCGAGTACGCTTCCGTCTTCGTACACAGCCACCGATGTATGCCAACAAACCAGACACTCCAATGGAGATTCCAGTGACAAATGCAGGCGCTATTAGGCAAAAAGAAGAGAGCGAAAGGAACTCTCCGTCTCTGGAGGGATAACCGGAAGATTCGGTCTGAGCTGTAAAGGTCTGCAATACGCTAATATACCCTGGTGAAAGAATGATGCACACAAGGGCGGATCCAGGGGGGGGCAAAGGGGCCATGGCCCCCCCCCCGAACCACCCAAAATCGGCGCAAATTTGACACATTTCCTGAGTTTGTCGTAAAACTAAGCAACTTTTACTAGAGAAATTTGTTTTAAATCAGTTATTGATGCATAAGCAAGCGAAATCCGATGAGTTTTCAGAATTATGCGATAGTTTTGGGGATTTGCCCCCCAAACTGTCAAAATCACACTTTCTGGATCCGCCAGTGGATGCACTTGTCTACCACGTCCGGTACAGAATAACACATTGTGGGAAGCATAGTAAAATCGCCCTTTTCTTGTGGCCATTATGCTGCACCACGGCTCGCCACAATAGGCGTTTGTGGCTTGAGGGACAATAGCATTACCACCAAACCACGTGTGAATTGTTCATTGTTGATTCGCTTCGAAGACGGTCGCACGATTTCGGAATAGGCACCGAAAACAGGCAAGACCATTCTTTTATACAGACTGGCATCAGAATTCAGAGCTGCATGGCACGACCTTGAGGCTGGCAACCGTCTCAAAACACGTCGACTTACCATAGCCGACAGTCACCCCTGAGAATATATCTCCTGTCGCAACGCCGTTACCCACTGCTGGGCCGGCATACGTCACATGGGTTCAACAATGGTACGCACCGCAGGCGAAGCGACACACGGAGCATTGCAACATGACCTGTGTACGTGACGTGACATCTCAAATGACACGTATGTGGAGTGTGACACCTCTATTGACACGTATGTGGAGTGTGACACCTCTATTGACACGTATGTGAGTGTGACACCTCCATTGACACGTATGTGGAGTGTGACACCTCTATTGACACGTATGTGGAGTGAGACACCTCTATTGACACGTATGTGGAGTGTGACGCCTCTATTGACACGTATGTGGAGTGTGACACCTCAAATGATACGTATGTGGAGTGTGACACCTCTATTGACACGTATGTGGAGTGTGACACCTAAATGATGACTTGAAAAGTCAGCTGCGTGTTACACAGCACACATAATTTTGCACACATGGCCTGTTTGTGACGATGAGAATGATAATGATTGGTGCTATATGGCGCTCCGGCAGCAAAGGTCAAATGGCACCCAGGCCTGTCTGTGAGAAATGACGCCAAACACGACACATCTGTGGGATGTGATACCGTCTATGTGACCTGTCTGAGGCCTGAGCGGTGTGGAACAGCTCTCATAATACGGGTCAGACGGTCGAGGCCAGCTTGCCGCAGCCCAGTCACAGAACCACAGTCAGTCATACATCACTGCGGAGAGCAGGCGCCGCCTGTCTCGTCTCGTAACGCCCCGCCTCGGCTCAGCTGCCGATCCGTCTTCTCCAGCTCGGTCGGGGTCGAGCCGAGCCCCGAACCCGGACCGGGGCAGGCGGGACCCTGGCGAACCCCAGACCCTGACTGGACCAGACGGGACCCAGGCGAATCCTGAACCCCGGACCCTCACCGGGGCAGACGGGACCCAGACGAATCCCAGACCCTGACCGGACCAGACGGGACCCAGACGAACCCTGAACCCCGGACCCTGACCGGACCAGAGGGACCAGACGAACCCGAACCCATGAACCGGACCAGACGGAAACGCAGACGAACCCGGATCCCTGACCGGACCAGACGGGACCAAGACGGGACCCAGACCGGGACCCAAGACGGGACCCAGACGGAACCCAGACGAACCCTGAACTCCGGACCGGACCAGACGGGACCCAGACTAACCCTAAACCCAGGACCCTGACCGGGCCAGACGGGACCCAGACTAACCCTGAACCCAGGACCCTGACCGGGCCAGACGGGACCCAGACTAACCCTGAACCCATGACCGGACCAGACGGGACCCAGACGAACCCTGAACCTCGGACCGGACCAGACGGGACCCAGACGAACCCTGAACCCCAGACCCTGACCGGGCCAGACGGGACCAGACGAACCCTGAACCCCGGACCCTGACCGGGCCAGACGGAACCCAGACTAACCCTGAACCCAGGACCGGACCAGACGGGACCCAGACGAACCCTGAACCCCGGACCCTCACCGGACCAGACGGGACCCAGACGAACCTTGAACCCTGGACCCTGCCAGGCTGAACGGAACCTATCCGCACCCTGCCTGATCCCACAGGCACTGCCTTAGCCCCTCAATTATGTGGCGCTGGCTTTGGCGCACAACAGTCTTGCAGTTCACATGGCTGGGTAACGAACCAAGTCAGTCACGGCGGACCACCCCGCTCGGGACCTCCGAGGGCGCGTGAAAGGTCAAACCACGATGCGCCGCCTCGCTCCCCAGGCCTCCGGAACTCTGCCTCCCCAGGCCCCCGGGACGTGCCGACGTCTGCCTCCCCGGGGCGCAGCATCAGCAACCAAGGCCGGGTCTGCTGGGGCGCCAGCTTCTCCATCACTCAGANCACTGCCTTAGCCCCTCAATTATGTGGCGCTGGCTTTGGCGCACAACAGTCTTGCAGTTCACAT
This sequence comes from Semibalanus balanoides, assembly GCA_014673585.1. Lineage (NCBI taxonomy): Eukaryota > Metazoa > Arthropoda > Thecostraca > Balanomorpha > Balanidae > Semibalanus > Semibalanus balanoides. Next base: position 23,621 of record VOPJ01011825.1, on the reverse strand, counting down.
GGCTGGGTAACGAACCAAGTCAGTCACGGCGGACCACCCCGCTCGGGACCTCCGAGGGCGCGTGAAAGGTCAAACCACGATGCGCCGCCTCGCTCCCCAGGCCTCCGGAACTCTGCCTCCCCAGGCCCCCGGGACGTGCCGACGTCTGCCTCCCCGGGGCGCAGCATCAGCAACCAAGGCCGGGTCTGCTGGGGCGCCAGCTTCTCCATCACTCAGAGGAGATGCAGTGATGTAGGTAGTCCGTCAGACGCACCTCGGCACACAGCTGTGTAGGCAGTCCGTCAGGCGCACCTCGGCACACAGCTGTGTAGGCAGTCCGTCAGGCGCACCTCAGAACATGGCTGCTGCCGCTGCTGCCGCTGCTGCCGCTGCTGCCGCTGCTGCCGCTGCTGCCGCTGCTGGAGGTCGAGGAGCCGGACGCAGCCAGCGCCAGCCTCGGATGCGGCACAGGGTCGAGGCGGCTCAGTCAAGCGGGGAGGACGTCATGAAGTGAAACAACCCGCAAATATGCGATATCTAGACTCGGACGGTTTATGCTACTATACGGAATAGTTTTATCCACAGCGCTAGGAGTTGTGGTCTCCAACGACTTAAATACTTCTGCCCGTTGTTTTTGAACGCCATGAACTTTCGTTTTCATAACTTGTCTCCTGCTCTTCATGAGTTTGTGACGTGCGGGGCCGGCTTACGAATCATTGCCAGTTTGACCGGCAGTGGGTCAGCTCACCGAACACATCGGCAGTGTGTTGCTTCGGTGATTCATCACATCGGATCATCTCACATTCATACTCCAGACACAGTGTAGCTGATAGAAACTAGTACCTAACCAGGTACTGACCTTAAATGCAGCGCTTAAAGCACACTCGATGGCACTGAGGTGACTTACCTACCATATGCAATCATTTACCGTTTTCGTGGAAACAGACGAGTTTCCCCATTCACTCACGTCTGTATCGAAGCCAGAGAGAGGGACACACAACTTTATGGATGTGCGAACTAGCTGCTTATTCATGTTAACAGCGATGCATTACAAATGTTACGGAATTATATTTTTTCCGAAATGATGGTCGTCGGTGTTTGCTATTCACCATTAGTCATGCTGAGACATATGACCCCATTATCGACGAATAAACGCCCTGCAATTCTGGAAAACAATCTGGGGTAAAGTTCGCTGATCTTCACGCAGGGAAGGACTGGTTACAATTACGCACGTACGGATTGTCCCCATTGTGTTCAGTGACGCTCTGCTAACTGGACGATATCCGTACTGCTGCGGAACAAACCATCTTTCCTTGAAATAAAAACCGGCCGCGCCCGGACACGATCAAACCAGGTCAGACGTGCAGTGTACACGCACTCAGTGCCAATCGTTCGTCTGATGTCCTTCGTATTCAAAGGAAATCGAAAACCCAGTTTTAGCTGGGGTCGACACAAAAAGCTGTCATCATTAGTTGTCATCAGCTGACATCAGTCAGTCGGGTCCGTCTGGAGCAGCGGACCTCAGCTGACATCAGAGTCAGTCGGGTCCGTCTGGACCTCAGCTGACATCAGAGTCAGTCGGGTCCGTCTGTAGCAGCGGACCTTATTGGTAGTGGGTTTCATCAGTGGCTGGCTGGCGGGAACATGTCAAATTCAACGTTACTCAATCAGATCAGATAATGTCACAATAAACGAATTTAGTAAGCCCCATTAGCTCCTTAAATCTAGGTATATGGGAAATAATCACCCAAGTCTCGTAAGTGGGTGAATCACTTACGAGACAATTTGGGACAAGGACTTTATAAAGGCCTTCTTAAAATATGTTAGCCGCAAAACTATACTCTTGAGAGTGATAGAAGCTGCTATTTTGTAAGCATAGGTATTTAATCTTTCAAATGATGATTAGGACTGTGCAAAAAGAACCTGATTTAGGCATGCGGAAACGGCAATATAACGCATGACAAATATGCAAGAAAATGCTACTCATTTGCAGCGAAATCATCCAAATATGTCATGCATTCACGTTATTCACATCTCAATAAGTGAAGTTCACAAAAATGGGCGTCGCAGAGAAATTAATGATAAAAATAATGTTTAGTAGGTACCTGATCCAGGGGGGAAGTTTCCTTTTCAGTTGAGGGAGCTTCATTCCCCCCCCCCCCCAACTTAGCTTCAGCCCCCAAATTGGATGAGGAAGTGGGTTAAATCCGGGGAGATATCTGTATTTTTGTTGATTTTGATGGTAGGTACCTTAAGTGATTTTTCCCCGCTCAGCCCCCCTCAACTTTTCTGGAGAAGCTATACGTCCCTGACCTGATCGGTTTGCGTACATCTGGAGGAGAATATACAATCTATACAATTTGTTTTGATTTTCTCAATAACAACAATGCCAAAAGAGGATATACCAAAAGATAGAATGAATAAAAGCGAGCGCACATGGTTCACACTTATGACGGTGCGTCTGCAGTCAAACTAGATCACAGGATGTGTGTAGGTGGTTCCTAGTCGGTAGTCTTCGGAGAAATAATAGTCAGGTCGGATCACCGAATGTTGGGAACAATATCAGAGAGGGGAATATATTTTTACATTTTTGGAAACTTAACAGTCCGTAATGAAAGCACTCAATTATCATTATAGTAACGCATTCTTTCAGCAAGCAAAGCAAAACCATTGAGAAAAATGGCACTTCAGCAGACAAGCATGATCAGGGTATACAATTCCCAAAGTATACGTATAAAGTACAACAGTTATTTTCCACAAGTTCTCAAAACCCTAAGCATCTTCGTTGAAAAATGTTAAACTTATGCCACTCGCAGTCAGTGCATCATTAGGATTGAGAGAAAAGCTAAATGTCAATTCCTCCCTATCATCATAGGCATCATCCGTAATGATAATGTGGCCCCAGAATGGGAATGTGACCCCTGTAATGGGAATGGGGCCGGCACGCGTGCATTGACGGAATGTGGTAGGAACGCGTGTGGTGCTGAGATAAGGCACGGCGCGACAATCCTCGGGGCCGGGGGCGTCAGGCGTTTACCGCCGGTCGATCTCAGGTCAAGGTCACACTGCTCGCGGAGCTGGCTCATCTAAAGGCCACCGGCGCAGGAGATCCGATGGCCGATGCAGATCTTATGTTCACTGTGCGGAGACAGGGGCTAACGCTGCTATCATTATCAGTTAAAGATGACGTCACCTGTGACCGGGGAGCCGGTGGACCGTGTGATTCTGACGCGGGGTGCCCAGTCTGAGTGTGAGACAGACTCTGCAGAGCTGAGCCCTCTGCTGCCAGGGTATGAGAGCTGGTGACCCCGACCGTGTGGTTTCTGACAGCGGTCGGGGGTTCTGAACGACGATAGTCGAAATTCAGACGTGGGCTCATCTGAGTGTGACAGACTCTGGCAACGCTGAAGCCCTCTGTGCTCGCGTCCGCAGCGGCCCTGTCTCCGTCGACTGGACCAGCTCAAGTTCCTGTACCGATGTCCAGCCTATCGCTCAGTGATCGCGTGCGGGGGGGGGGGGGGGGGGTGCAGAACAGCTGGTCTGTCTGCCCGCTCAGGTCCCTCTGCTGCTCCTGGCCACCCAGCAATAGTTCGTTTGCTTGGCGCTCTCCCCGATGCAAATTATAAGTGGCAGAAAACAGGCATTTAGGGACGCTTCGTCGGCTATTGATCGCAGTTTTAATGAGGTCACCCTTTCATCACTTTGGACAAGTTTATATTCAGATTGGTGCGTTCAGTTTCCACAAATTTATCGAAAATCCGTGAATCCTAAGACAGACATTTGTACAAAAGCCTATTATACTGGAGCTACTCGGAAAAGTATTACAAATCAGCTAGTCAAGACAATTTTCATCGCTGTATTGGATTGGGGAGCTGCGGATAAAGAACAGAGTGAGTGAGAAAGACCCGAGTGTCCGAGTGATTTGCTCGAGTGAACCCGATTATATTCACACCATTCAGTAAACATTGTAGCGGACGGCGGACGGTGCTTTGTTAGCGGCATTGCGACATCAGCTGATCGTGCTTCCAATGTGTAAACGACAATGGGTGGTCTGATCTAAAGTTAAAATCTACGTCATATGATCATATCTGTGGTGTAATTAATGTACCACCAGGCAGTCGAATCTCAGTGTAAATGCATCAACGATCCATCGATTACAAATAGTGGTGTGAATCCTTTCATTGTTAGACGGCTTGTCCAAAGCGAATCAGCATTGTATGCAGCAGGTAGAAATCTGATACCCGGTCGTACCAGCTGATTTTATCGAGATGGACGATCGATTTATAATGTGACGCAGCTGAGCTGGGAACTACATTGGCTATACTCAATCGTTTCGCATTTCTGCAAACTACCCAGCTAACAATTTGACGTTGTCGCTACGTTGTGACAAGGTTGCAACACAGCTACACAATGTTGTGATATTGTAATTTTGTAGACTCCCAGGAACGTTGTCAAAACGTTACCTTGTGACGCTTACAAAAACGTTGAAACAACGTTGTTACAACGTTACTTTTGACAAGCATAGCTAACGTGACTTACGTGGTTAATCATTTATCTTGGTAAGATGGTGAAAACGCTTAATTTAGATAATTGGATCACATTGCGAGCTGTTCTTCCCAAGTTACTAGAACAAAGTTGTGACATCGTAACGATACAACGTTGCTGTAACCGTTTACAGCGACGTTTATACAACTTTGCCTTCACAACATTCACGACGTTGTCGCAACGTTGCTAAAACGTAAAATTCCTACTGGATTTTTCACAACGTTGTTACAACGGTATCTGTTACCTGGGTATATAACAGCATGTGGACTAAGCGTGTGCATTCTGCATCGTGAAAGCAAGACATATCTTCATTAAATGTTGCTCACTGGTGGATCCAAAACGGCAAAAAGCCGATTTGGAGACAAAATCGCAAACAAGTCCGTTTGTTGATTGGGGCTTTAGGGCTATAGAAACACTAATTGGGTTTTTTGCTTGTGAATACAAACACTGATTTGAAACAAGCTTCTTTCATAACAAAATGTTTGCATTTTTATTTATGTCGACAAATATTGCTGTTTTTGACCAATATGACAGACGTTTTTGTGGAGAAATGTCTCCATCGGCCCATATTGCACCAGCCCCTGCGAGTGTACGCACTTGACATTTGTACTATTGGTTCCAAAATAAGCGTCCCCCTGGGTTGGCTGGCACAGCAGTTTAAGGGAGCATAACGCCTTGGGAAAATTATGAGAAATGGTGGAGATGAGAGCCACTCATCTGGACACTCATCTACATCAATCCACATACTTTTCCCAAGGCGGTATATTCCCTTTAACTGCTGTGCCGGCCAACCCAGCGGGACGTTTATTTTGAAACCAATAGTACCAAGTATTTGCATAGTGTACTGTGTAATAACACCATGGTATCTGTCTTAAGCTGCATATGACAAACTACGCATGGATATGCAAAATAAACGATTATCTTTTGTACATACAAACGTTCGGAAGCGAAATTTAGGACAAACTGACATAACTCAAACTCGACAGGTGATTATAGAATGTCTTCTAATCGTCGTGAGATTGGATTTCAGCCGTTATTGGTTTGATTGAAAAAGGTTTCTCCGTCATAATGGAACATTTGAGTTATCGAATGATTGTCATGACCAATATTACTTTTCTGGTGAGGCGGCGATAAAAGCACGGTTTATATCCGCTTTAGGTCTGTTCATAAGGCAGTAAACAACACATAAAGTGACAGAATAAAGGCCATATTTCATGAGGGGCACTTCTTTGCCGTTAAAATGGTAGTTTACTGCTTGGTTCATGGAAGCGTAATGACACAACAGGATGAAGTGGATATTCGGTGCTTAACTCAGCTATTTCTTAGAAACAGCATCTGTCTGGATGAAAAATCGAATTCAATCGTCACGCTAAAGCACTTTTTATGATCATGAGCCAGTCGAATTCGATACTTAAAATCGATTAGAAATCTCAGAGCCCTGAGGTGGCTGGATCCGTGTGCATCCGGTGTGCCATCGAGAGGGCAGATTTCTATCTGATCGCCGCGCTCTTTTCAATTTCGCTGAGCCGATCAGTCAGTCAGTGAACGTAGAAACTCACCGGTAATGAACTAATGACCAGCCGTGCCGGAGGCTGCCGACAGCCGGGGTGTAGTTCAATCCGCCGATATACCGGCTGGCCGCGGCTGTGTGACCCACCCCTCCCCGGCGGAACTCGGTGGACCAGAGGTGAGAACCGCTGACCGCCGTCCGTCATTACGTGGGTCACCCCTGATGACCCACCCGGTGGTGCCGGAAAGCCGGCCAACTGACCTGCCAGCGATCGCTGATTGGTGGCGCAGCCGCGCCGGGAAGGAAGCGGCCTCCCACTTAGCACCGCACGGTGCGACCAGGTCACGTGGGGTCACCGCGGGTCACTCGGGTCACGCGGCCGCGCTGTTCGCTCGCGCCGCACCGATCGCACACACAACCTCACCGCTCACGGTCCGTACTGCGTCTGAGCCTGATCTGAGGGGCGGCGGCGGCGGCGGCGGCGGCGGCGGCGCGGCGGCGGCGGCGGCGCGGCGGTGGACGGGGCTTGGCGCATGCGCCCACACCTGGCCGCCGGGCAAGTCAAACAGGTGAACGAATAGGAATGAGTGATGAAGCTGAATTTATGCTAAGTCGTATGGGATAATTGGTATCGGCCGGGCCGTTTCCACCGTTTGTGGTGTGGAGCGAAGGCAGAGCAGACTGTGATCAGGGCGCGAATATCTGCTTAATGGCCCGCCGGGCGCAGCCACCGTTGGCCAGAGGTGCCGGCAGTAGCAGAAGTCGTCTGCACATTCCTGAATACCAGATATACGGAGATTTATGAAGCATCCGGTGACAGCCGAGAAACATTCGACTATTATGTGACGAATTGTTATACACATCATCAGACACCAAAAAGGGAGTTAATGATATTGTCGGCCATAGTTCGTCATGGGTCCACCAACCCCTAGCCCAGCCCAGGCCAGGCCCATGAACACCAAGCCCAGGTCCAGACCAGACCCAGTCCAACTCATAATATTGAGGCTCATGCCCGGCTCGGCCTATTCATATTAAGCATGTAATTATTGTCACACTATTCGCAATAATTATATTTGAAACATAAATGATGTGACGTTAATTCATTGTGGACATCAAAGCAAGTAAAAACATCGCTTATTGCCATGTAAGTATAGGATGTAAGCAAACTATTTTCAGACTCTTGGACTTAACACTTTTCAGTCAACATGGCCATACCTATATTGGCTCAGACTTTCGATCTGACAAGATTTGGATTTGTTAAATCTTTCACCACTATTACTTACCAGTTAAAGGGAGTGTGCCTACTCACATTGGTCATGTGGAGTTGTTGACACTAGTCTGTAGAACCGATTTTTCTGAAATTTAGCCATGTGTTCATTTCCCGATTCACTTTCAGTTATGCTGAAGATATTTCAATGTGGCCAATACATACTGGCAGTACTTGAATTATCGATAAGTCGCCAGACGAGCTTTCGCTTACTAGAGATGCATTGCTATAACTAATCAACGCTAGCAATATTGCTACTCTGGCCAATAGGAGAAACAACTTGAGCAAACTGTATTAGACAGCTGCGAACAGAGCCTGCGATATCTATAACACCCATTACATTGCTCGATGAAACGGTTGTTTATCGTCTTATGCAGCAGTTAGGTGATATGGTAACATCTTCGCTAGCTATGGTTTAGAATGTGACGATCGTTTATGGAGTTTTGAAAAAAAAAAAAAGCAAAACAGAATATAATAAAGAAGGTGTCCAACTAAAGGGCTGCAGACGTTGAATTTTGTATGCGGTACGATAATTGAGGAAGACCAAATAGCTTCTTACCGTAATACAATAGATTTGACATGTTAAAAGAGGTAGGCGATCATCTCCCTTTAAACGGCGATTAGGATGTTTAGCGAGTCCCGAATAAATTCCGCCGTCATGTTATCACCCGCCCATATCGGAAGGTTTGTTTTGTGCAATAGCATGTGCTTTTGAATTTGATTTTTGCTATGTGTATTTTGTTATTTTGCCGGCAAAATAGATCGAACTAAATCGATACTTTTTACGTAATAGGTTTGCGAGCGTCTATTTTCAATTTGCAATTATAAGCTTCATGTTTGAAGGCAAAAATACATTTTGGGTGGTTATGAGATGGATTTTATTGCGCTTCACAGCTGCATCATTTTTATCGCTTAGCACTCTTTGGTTTTGACGCTACGGCGGTGTAATGAAGGCAATGTTACAAATTCGGCAATGTAAATATTACAGGCAGATTTTGACAGCGAAATACTGTTTTTAAACCTACATTTTTGCATGCATGTTAGAGACGGTACATTGGTCTACACTTTGGTGTTTGTTTCATCGCTTCACGTCCCATAGATGTTGAGACTGAGTTTGAATTGTGCAGACGTCAATAAAACCATGAATTTGCGTCTTGTACGCCAGTAACTTTGCACGTACCACGCGCCGCTGATCGACACATAATGCATGCGCTTGGTAGATCGATTCTCTACACATCTGTCGATTCTCTACACATCTGTGTTTGACCCGTGTCATTGCGACTTTTGGTTGCCAATATATAGGTCCGGTATTGCAACGATGTTTTGTGGGTAATTTTGTGAACGGAACAGGGGTGCACGTGCGCACGTGCAACGTGATCCAGAGGTTGACCTGTGCAACTTTGCCAATGGTGTGGTCTCAAACCACACACCAAATTTTAGCTTAACCCGCGCCCCACTGGGCCTCTGCATTTCCTTCGCCCGACTGGGGGGTTGTTTGAACACCCCCTCTAACTCGGCTCCTATGGAACGTAGACTTAAACAAAAAACACTATTCGAACCGTTATCAAAAATCATTCTGAAACTATTTTTGTATTTTTTCGCTCATGTCAAAACTCAGGTCACCAGAGGTCATCGAAGGTAATATATCTCGGAAACTATGCTATCTAGAAACAAACGTTAAAAAAAACATCAGCTAGCCATTGAAATTTGCCTATCACATAGTTTTACTAAAATTTTGACCTCAGTCAACAGTTAAGGCTCTAGAGTCAATTAAAATAAAAATAAATGTTTGATTGTTGGCCAAAACATACTTTCTGAAATAACTTCTTACCTAAAATAAAGATAACGCAATTACTATTTAACGCCATCGTGTTTTGGTTTGGTCAAGGTGCGCCTTTGAAATATATCACATTTATACATGTTAGGTTTCAACTTAAAATATTACTCAGGTCAAGTCAAAATGGTGGACCCAAAGTAGGTCATGTTGCATATCAGGAGATGTGTCTTACGAGACAAACACACTGGTGAAAGTTACATTCTCTATCTTCATATGTTTAGAGTTATTGGACGAAAAGGTGTTGGTACCTCGGATGACCTCAGATGGACCCCGTAAGGTCCCTGAGCAAAAACCTGAACTTGGGATCATACATAATATCCTATTATAACATTGTCTAGAAGTAAATGGACTGATACCGTCGAAAAAGAAAGCATTTGCATATGTCTCCATTGACTTATAATGGGGAGGTCACAAAATTGACCCGACCTCAGGTCACCGATATAAAAAATCCGAGATACAAATTGTTAGATAATGTGACTGATGAATCCTAAAAGTTTATATTGATCGTAGGAAACTGTGTCATTGCACGACGCAGACTTTTTGGTAGGTGGGGTCACTTGACCTGACCTGGGTGGACCTGAACCTATACCCGATACGAAGCTTGGAATTTTCGCCAAAAATGGGCGGAAAGGATCGATGATTAGTATGCCAAATTTTGGCGGTGCTACGCACCGCGACTTTTTGTTATCCTGATAAAACAGGAGGGGGGGGGTGTTCACCCCCCTCCATGGATTGGGCCAAAGGTTAATTGGTCCGCCGGTCTCAGCTATAGCAGGATAATTACGAGCCGAGCGCGAAGCGCGAGCGAGTCCTCAGTTGGAATACCGGATTTTTCTCACGATAAACGGCCGACCCGGCCGGGCCCGGCCAGGCCCCGGCCGGGCCCGGCCCGGCCGGGCCGACCGCGACGCTGGTCATAAGCTTATATCTTTTGAACCCGCATCCGATTGAACAAGCGGTCTTCGCCATATGATAGCCCCATGCAATGGACATTTATGGATTATTTGACATGTTTTCTCATGTGATGTGGCAGCACGGCGCGTTGACCACGTGCCGCTCAAGGGGTGTCATAAAAGTATTATATCCTGCTGTAGCTGAGAAAAAACGGCTGGACCTATTAAAGCTAAAATTTGTTGTGTAGGCTGGAGACCACACCACTGGGCAATGTTGCACATTAAGACTCTGGGTCACACTGTTCGTGCGCACGTGCCCACCCTGTTCCGTCCACAAAAATTACTTGCAAAACATCGTTGCAATACCGGACCTAGATTCGGCCAACAAAAGTCGCAAAGACACGGGTCAAACACAGATGCGGAGAGAAACGATCCGCCCGCGTATGCACCATTGCATCAAGCGGCGCGTGGGTACGTTGGCAAGTTTACTGGCTCATACAAGCGCAAATTGATAGTTTTTTATGACGTACTTCACAATTTAAAATCAGTGCTCAGCACCTATGGGACGTGAAGCGAGAAAACAAACACCAATGTGTTTAGCACCAATGTACCGTTCCTCGAAAATGCATTCACCAAATTTAGGTTTGCATGCAGTATTTCACCAGTTAAAATCTGTCTGTAATATTTTATTGACGATTTATAATATTTCCTTAATTACACCGCCCGCTAGCTTTAAAATCAAGGGGCTAGACGATAAAAATGATGCGGCTGCTTAAAAGCGCAATCAAATTCCATCTAATACCCACCCAAAATCATTTTTGGCCTACAAACATTGAAGCTGTATAATTTGCAAATTTAAAATAATGCCTTCAAAACCTATTTAGTTTAAAGTATCATTTAGTTCGGATCTATTTGCGACGGCAAAACGCACACAGCGAAAATATTCAAATTGCATGCTTTGCCACCAGACGATCCTCCTTGAGACGGTTGATAAATTTGACGCGGATTTATCGGACTCGCTCGTCCTTCGCCGTTTAAGGCGTCTTACTGGTATTTTCTGACACCCCTGACGCAGCACGTGTCACGCCCCATGCTGACTCCTCACGTAAGAAAAAAATATGTAAATAGTCATAATGTCATTGCATGGGGCTATCAGATGGCGAAAGCCGCTTGTCAATCGGATGCGGGATTCAAAAAGATATAAGCTTCTGACCAGCGTCGCGGTCTGGCCGGGCCGGGCACGGCCGGGTCGGCCGCTTATATGTGATAAAAATCCGGTATTCAATGAGGACTCGCTCGCGCTTCGCGCTCGCTCGTAACCATGGCTTCTTGTTCTTATATCATTGCCAAAGTTTATGACCTTCGGGAAGGGAGGGGAAGCCAGTCATGGTGGGTCCTCCTCCAAAATAACTACCCCTGGGCCCTGAATATTACCAACTCTACGGATTCGGCCACTTTACTTTGCGTGGGCCCCTTTATCATTTTGTATTATATATTTTGATGAGCTGGACTAGACCGGGTTCCTCAGGATCCTTTTAGAGGCTCCTGAACCAGGCACGTATTTGGGATTTCGTCCGGGAAGGGGCGGCGCCTCAAAAGGGCCCTTTTTCGAGAGTTGAAAAGGCCAAACAAAATGAATGAAAAGGCACGTTGCAAGGATGGATAATGCAGTATAGCAAGTATGACACGGGCCAAACCGACTTTTAGGAGCTGGAGTTAGCAAACTACCATATCAACTTTGGAACCAGCAACACCAATTTGGAATCAGCCATGCCAACTTTTAGTTTTTGTTAGGCTCAAGACCTGGAACCTCTAAATTTATTGCGCCGCGGAGCGGCGCGAAAGCTTTGAGTCTCATGCCCTGCCACCCAAATATGCACTATCCACATTGTCACCAGTGCGTTGGTGCCGACTTCTTAAATTGTTTTGTGCGTTTATAAGTGCGCCAAAAAGTGTTAAGCAATTATTTTGCCCAATGATATTAGCGAAAGTAACAATATTTAACACATAAAGGCGGCAAAGAAATTACGCGTTTAACCCACTATGTTATATTATTAGGTTAGTTAAATAACGTCGCAGAGCGTCGCAAATTTTTTGGAGTTTTATTCCCTGGACAACTGCATTCTTGCTGTTCTTGCTGTGACACCCAGGGTCCCTTTAGATCATCTAGGAGCCCTTCCGACCTTTCAAATGCCCTTCCAATCCAATATGTGCAGAGACTCATCTGGGATCCGTGAAAAGGCATGGTGTGGAGTGGGTGATATAGATTAACCCGTGCTTGACCGGGGGTGGGCAAATATTGCCCCTCTGACGAGTTTTCGCGATAGCTCAAAATACAATGATGGTATCAACGTGAAACTTTCAGTTCCTCCTACCACATCAATTTTACGTATTTTGTTAAACAATACCGAATCTTCGTCGATCAACTTTGAGATAAAGCAAATTTTGTGACGTTACTAGTTACTACACACGTGTTTGACGATAAAATCAGCTAAACTTTAACAGGCCGTACAAAGACCGTGTGTTTGGCTAAAATGCCAACCAAAGACGTCACAAAATAGAAAATGTCATGGCCTACAAAATACTGATCTCGGATTTGGAAAAACTTTGCTTTTTGACCCCATAAATGTCCAAAAACATATTTTTGATAAAAAATGGTCACAAAATAAAAGTTTTCAAAGGTTAAAAAAGAATATTTGTTAGAAAACCACATATGATAAAACCCAAACAAAATTTAAATGCAATATCTTTATTTTTGAATCAGTAATGGCTGCCTAAGTATGGTAACTGATGACGTAATATTTTTAACTTGCATTTTCTTCTTTCTTTCTTTTTTACAAGATAAAGACAAATAATCTAGGCATTGTATTTCTGAGATAAAACTGGTCTAGAAACGTGCCTTTTTTGTTAACATTGATCAATTTTAAAACAAATGCCTTATTTGACATGAATTTGACCTCACCTTGACACTAACTTCACTTAAATGAGTTCAGATTCTAAAATGATTGTTACCATCGAATTATACCAAATTAAAACAGCCCATTAAACCTATTACTGTCGGGGGGGGGGGGCGAATCGGTCCCCGTTGAGTTTTTTCGCGTACCACCATTCATTTTCATGACTCCAACCCAGAATCTTCAAACTTGCTGACTTTTTCCAAACATTTCATTGCACAAGAATGGGTTGTACTTTTTTCCAGAATTCAATCATTAGAAAGGGGAGTCCAAGACAGTTTTAAGGGGGCGTGTTCGGCCGTTGTTGAACACACAATCTTTGCTGGGTAAGCATTCGTTGAGAGTTGTGTAGTTGAAGGAAAGTGTTAGCGAAAACAAGAACATCGGTAGATTAATTAATTTGTTCTTTCAGATGGCAAATCTCTAAATTTTCAAAATTTTGGAATTTTTGAAATCACAAAATTGATATTTTTTTTTCTCACAAAAATGATGTAAGTTTTTATTTTCCATGAAGTTTCGAAAAACCGGGAATATAGGCCAAGGAAGAAAAATGCCAACTAATATGTGTTTGCAAGTTTTAGGGTGGATATTCGAAATGTTTGATGACCTGATATCAGGTCAAATGCTAACCTTCGAATGAATATATAATAGTATATATATATATATATATATATATATATATATATATATATATATATATATATATAATTGCGTTCTAATCTGGACTTTCTCCACAAGAGTTAAGTCGTTAGGACTCGGAGCCTTCAATATGTATTATACATATCTTCGTCAACGATCGTTCGTAAAAATATCGTTACATAAGTTACTTATGTAACGATATTTTTACGAACGATCGCTGACGAAGATATGTATATAATTCATATTGAAAGTTCCGAGTCCTAACGACTTAAAGGGAGTGTGCCTACTCTTTTGAAATGTCAAATATATTTGTATTACGGTAAGAAGCCAATGGTTTGATGTACTGTTACGATAAAATTCAGCGTCTGGAACGCTTTTAGTTGAATTTACTTATATTCTGTTTTGCATTTGCTTTGTTTCAACAAGGACTTCATAAACGATTCGTCACTCATAAACAGAGTAGCGAAGATGTTACCTATAATGGCGCACTAAAGACGATAAACAAACCTTTATGAGCAATTGTAAGTTTGTTTACAGTGATCGAGAATCTGTTCGGCAGCTGTTATCAGTGCTCACGAGTTGTTTTCTATTGGCCAGAGCTAACAATTTGATATGCTAGCGTTTGTAATTTAAGAGCAATGCTTCTAGGTAGTAGCGAAAAGCTCTCTGGCGAACAATCGATATATTAAATACTTCCAGTATGTGATGGGCGACTTTGAAATATTCTCAGCAACTGAAGTGATTCTGGGGAAATGAAGCATAGGTAAAATCAGAAAAAATCTGTTCTACAGACCTCAGTGTCAACAACAACTTCGCATGACCGATGTGAGTCAGGCACACTCCTTTTAACTTCTTGTGGAGAAAGTCCAGATAGAAAACGCAATTAAACCAATACTCCACGTTATGTTCTTTCCGTACTATATTATATATATATACTATATTAATACTATTATATACTCCATTATATACCTATATATTATAGTACCTATATATATATTTATCTCCACGCCGCGACTAGTCTCTCTTTGCAGTTGAAGTCGGCGTGCTAAAGGCGATTTTTTCTTGAAGCGAACGTCAGTTAACTCGGAATTTAATCACCATATGGTGCATTAATATTTATTATATATATATAGTACTATATATATATATAGGTATATATATTTATAATATATATATATATATATATGGTGAAAAAAATGAAGAACAAGGGATGAAATGAAATGAATGAAAAACAAAAACAAAATACATTGTATCAATCCAATTATTTCAGTATCATGTCATCTTAGGCCCTTCTTGATGAACAGGATGAATGTTGTAGTCAGTGACCTCTTGAAAGGTCAATCAAGGTCATGAACACATTTTTATACATAACTCGTGACAGTAACATCATAGAGACTTGCAAATGGTCTCAAAATGTTTTTCTCATCAATACGCGTCTTTTTATTTGCATTTGGACCGATTTATGTCACCTTGACCTTGACCTTGACCTTGACTCGGGGTCAAATTTTCGATTTGACAAAATTGGTATGATTTGAACTGCAATGACGAGAGAAACACGATGGTATCAAAATGAGTGCTCTATATACTTTAGATAAAAAGTAATTAACGAAGAAACTTTTGCTGAAAAACAGTTTTTTAACATTTGTTGACCTCTACAGCCCAAACCATTGACCTGAAGTCATTTCTGATGTCATAATGGCAATAGACAATTAAAACCGCTTTACAGTTTTTTTTTATTCCTCCTAGCTGCCATAGTTTCAGAGATAATGGCAAGGTTTCCTGAAAATATCATGTTTGGACAAATATGACTTTTGATGACGTCATTTGACCTTGAAGATAGTGATCCAAGGCCACCAAAGTTCGGCAAAATAGAGTTAATTGTTGACCCTAACCACATACTAAGTTTCATGTTTCTAGCTCTTATGGCAGCCGAGATCTGAGGGGGGGCGAATAAGCCCCCCGCCCGACAGATTCGTATACTTTCCATCCCTCCAGAAATAGGGTTAAACTTGTGTCGCATGACTTTCTCATTTTTTTGGATAGTGATCTTTTGTGACCTGACCTTGACTTTTACCAAAAATATAATTTTAGTTCATGTAGAATGTGTATTATACCTTAGGGAGAAATTTGGGTGATCGTGGTTGCATCATGGTATTTGTATATCATATGTGTGTTTTTTTATTTGTATCCATGTTTTGAGTCAAATAATGTGAACGGGTCCATTTTGAATGTTATCCGAAAATCACCTCCCATGATCTATAACTTCCCATTCCCGAGTTTTGAAGCTATAGCAAACAACGGACATGTTTGTTAACCACATATGATTTACCACAAGGAAAGGCTATGGTCTCGTGCTTGATTCCCGCCGATGAATGCCGGTCTATTGTGCTTGTACTCGCTGAACTTCACATTCGAGGAAAACTTTGTATTTACTGCAGTGTTATATTTATGTTCCTAATAGGACATGAAAAGCACCATTTATTTTATGGTTCTATATCGTAAATCTCTGATTCAGTCTTTATCGATTGTACGTCGATCAACTTCCCGGGACAATGAAATGAAACCTTATAAACATATAAGGTTTCGTTTGATGTTCACTAAAGTAAATTAAAACATTAGGAATCGCATGCAATGTTCGCAGCTCCAGAAACATGCTAAAGGATATGATAACTAGTGTCTACTGTCTATGGCAATCCTATTTATTGTCTTATTATTTATGGCGGAATCACTTTATCGTCTTTTATTCACATCGCACAATATCGACCGAGAAACTGGAGATCGGGTTTATCGCTCGTTAATGTCAACAGCTTAACCGTGAGGCGGATAGACTTAGCCCGCTCACCACTCAAACTTTAACCATTCACTTTGCTGCAAAGACCATCATTTGCAAAACCGTTCCGGTTTGGCCACTTTCGCCACCTATCCTTCCTGATACTCCACTACCTCTCACTTCCCTCTCGCTGCAGCAACTTTGCTACACAAACCTACCACCTCACCCTTCACACATACAAACCAGCTCCATGAGGAAGCCTCGTCTGCGGATGGATGAGCGACACACACTGTGTCAGGTCGCCAGAACACTGTCAGGTCGCCAGGGTACAGAGCTGTTCGTCCACCGTTCTCTGAGTTTCCGTCAGAACAATGTCTCAAAGCTCGTGCCACGCTGCCACTTCCCGCTTTCACAGGCGGCGGAGCGGATCCGCTCAGCGTATAGTATGCACTATGCAGGCTGTGGCTCGTGCTGTCAGTGTGGTGACAGACCACAGGCCGCTGGACAGCGGAGACAATACAGGCATGTGTCACTCCAGCCGCCAAAGACAATACAGGCATGTGTCACTACTCACTCCAGACTCCAGGAGCAGCAGACAAGCGACACTAATTTTGTATGAGCCTGATACAGTTTCAGGGCACCCACTGGACCCTGGATTTGCTGCCAATTGGTGCTAATCACTCGAGGAGTCGGGGCATCAGCTTAACATCATGATAATAAATCGTTATTGGCTCACGACGTTGCAGCTATTTGTGGAGCGCACGAGAGGCAACTATGCATGCAACCTTATTAAGGTGTCGGCTATATTAACAGTGGTAGAACTTTATGAAATCGGTCAGGGGGGGGGGGGGGCTAATGTTAATTTGATAGAATTTAACTCCATTCTTGCCATGCAACGTCATAGGCCTAATGTTAATTTTTTAAATCATTGGGGATGGGCTCGGGCCCCCCAAAGAGATATAAACTTCCACCTCTGTCTAGAAGGCTGTGGCATAAAACAAAAACTGAGAAGTTGACTCAAATTGACTTTTGAACTTACCTGCAACGGCCTTCGGGTAGAGACGAGACTCTGAGATGCTTTTGAGAGGGTATTTCTTGCAGATAGTTTGAAGTTGACAAATCGCCTGAAAACTCTGCACTCTCACAGTTCAGCACCATTCAGAAAATACAACGCAACTGAACCTATCTACAGGCTGCTGGGATTTAAAACCTTTTGCAAGCCAGTCATTAATTTATTGTGTCCCTTTCGCCGTGTTGAAACTCAGCATTCGTGCAGCGTCTGGTGATTCGAGTTGCTTTAAACTGTTGCTAAACTGACGCATTTCCCGCTGCTTAGAAGTAATGATTGGATTTGATCTCACCGCAGCGAGAAATCGTGAGTCGAGAAACCGAATTAACAGCCAACTATTGACAGGTTTGACCGAGTTATATATCACTTGGTCAAACCTGTTTGCAGGTAATGATTTCGGTACAGCCTAGGCGCTAGACCAGTACTTGGTGTTGCCAAGCCGACATAAACAATGCACACCTAAATACAGAATACTAGCAAAAAGATAAACTACCTGTCTTATGATGTGCGCTGCTTTCAGTGATCCTTCCCGAGGGTTTTGCTATTGTTGCCACACGATGTATGTCCTGCTGCGTGCTGCCCTAGGTCGTGACTTCGTTACCTCACTTCCATTCACTTCCGTCAGAGGCAGCCGAGGTGGACCGCAGCCAGCCGTCCGTCCGTGCCTTCCGCCACTCACCGGAAGTCGCCATCACCGAACTGCAGGCGGAAATCAGCGGAATCTGCGCTACACTCATCCGTGCTGATGATACTATGATTTGTATGGAGTGATGGATTGAGATCGTGTTTGCAACCGATTAACGGCAGGCTGACTGAAAGCGAGTACATTTGTTTTCGCTCTTTCTAGGAAACAACGGTGAAGCAAAACAAGGTTAAAAATTTCCGTTTTTTTACTGCTTTACTTTATATGACATTTGTTCATTTTAAAATACCATCTGTTATCTAAGGTGTCTAATTTTGTGTTGAGACTGCCTCGTTTTATTGAAACGGGCTTTATTATGTATAATACATACCTATTATTCGAAATACAAAACAAATCACCTGTTTTTGTCGCTCTGCATCAAACTACTATGCAAAATTCGCATTTAAATCAATGGTGCGGCCACTTTCAGAAAATTAGAAAGGGACGTTAGCATTTCGATTTTTTTCTTCTCATACAACGCCCTTAGGCATAATGTTAAAATATCAAATGTTACGTGCGAAATGCCAATCAAAATACTTAATACGTCGCATGTCTACTGTAGACCCGAAACAACTATCACCTTTAGAAACTGACCCTGATATTAACGTACAATAGAGCTTTTTCCCACGGAGCATATCAAGCGTACCTACCTTTTTTGTATGCGGTCGAGATTGACCGAGATGGTCTCAGCCGAACGCCATTGTATTTTTAACTTATAAATTTAGCCCGAATGTTTTGATTGGATGGATTTGCGAGACCAACGCTAAGCAAAGCTTGTTTGCGTGGGCAGTGCGGGACCGACCTCACCACCAGATTGGACGATTCCTATCCAGGTAAACGGCAGGATTTAGCAGCGGAAGCTTTACGTCTCCCTGAACAACTGTGGGTGGTTCATCTGGCCCGCTGGCATCATTTGACCTTGTATGCAGCCGCTGCACCGGCCGCAGAACTTCATACCCGCAGGAACAAATTACGAGCGCCGAAGCGACTCCTGCCTTGCCAAGCTGGGTCAGATCTGTCCTCAAGCTCTTTCTCTACTGAAAGCAAATGGGCCTTTTTGGTTTGAAGCCCTCATGGCTAGAACAGCTAAATGTGCGGCACTATCCATGGTCATTGGCTACTGCTTTCTAGCTGTGGAGTGGTTATTGCATGCACGTGTGGAGCCAAGGCGGGGGAGGGGGAGGGGGGCAAAGAGACTATGGCCTACAGAGTCCTGAAATTCGTGATTGACCCCCTTCCCCCAAAAAACGACTGGACGATACAATGACCAACGACTTGACGGCTCGCTAACCAGTACCTACCCCCCCCCCCCAACCCGCGCTCAAGAACTTTTAGCTGACAGCTGACGGCTCGCTACCTCCCCCCACACACATACACACTCAACAACTTTTTACTTACGGAGCCTTCATGTAATGGTGCCCTCTTTACAGGGGTATGGTGCCCTCTTTACAGGGGTGGAACCAAGGGGTGGGCAATGGGGTCATGCCCCCAAATATTCTGAAGCTATGATTTGCGCTACAAAAAACGGTCGGACAATCGGTCGGCCTCTGCAAATTTAACATACCTACAAATTGTCTTTGCAGTGCTGCAAAGACAATGCTAATGCATTTTACTGCTCAGTCAAAATTCAGCTAGAATCCACAGTCAAAACGTTTTTTTTTGTTCATCGCTTCGGGGCATTAAACAAGTTTTGCAATTGCTTATACAAATTTGGAATATGGGAAAATTATTTGCATTACGTGTCTGACAGAGGCTCTCCATGGCGGTAAGTCCTGGCTCCAGGGACCAATATTTTGCATCATACGGAGATGTGCAACCAGGAAAAGGGGATATCTGAGGCTTGGCTTCACTCATGGCCTGGTTTCAATATTAAAATGTCATTTTCCACGACCTAAAATAAAAAATGCCTATCACACCGCTTTGCATCAGTGACCATCGTCAACGATCCGATCGGCCATCGCCAACGTTTTCGGTTCGTAGTAACGCTGAATTGAATGTCTAACATTTTTAGTTTCTTATCCTCTACAATTGGCGAATCCTATCCTCTACATCACTTAAACCTATTTCTGGGGCTTATCAGGCAAACCCATACAAATTTCGCGCCGCCTTGCGGCGCTTGAGCGGATGGCTTTGGCTACACCTTCTTATTATACATGCACAAGGATATGTGCAGCCAGGTGGTGGGCACCGAGGCTGCCTGCGGTGCGCCGCGACCGTTTCTCTGGGCGGCATCGTCAGCAACCAGAGTACAACGCCCGCCCGCCCGCCCGCCCGCCAGCCGGCAGACGGCAGACGGCAGACGGCAGTCCACAGTCCGCAGTCCGCAGTCGGCGCCGCCGCGCCGGTCCCGTCCTGAAGTCAAGCAGACCGGCCGCGCTGGTCCTGTGCTAAGTCAAGCGGCGCTCCATGTGGCGCCCGGCGCGCGAGGAAGCGCGCCTGCATGTGTGTGCGTATCCGGTATCGTGCTTGTGTTAGGTGTGAATCTTGTTTGTTGATAATACAGTATTTATATTACCACGGGATGAACTCCTATTCAAATGGTGGGGCCACTGTCCCACCAACTTTGTGTATTGCCCCACCAACGTTTGTCAGACTTGAAGGTTTGCTGGCGTTACAAAATCATTTTGTACTTCAACTTTTCAAGACAACCAGCCAATATAACGTTTTCCCCCAACTTTGTGTATGCATTAGTACCTAAACCAGTGCCAAACGGTAAGATCATTCTCGGAATTCCAATTTGTCCGAAGACCGATTCGGTTTTCGGACGGACATACATATATTTCTTTGAACATTTTCGGACATCCAGTGCCCAACGAAGGCTTGTCGCGAAAATCACTTATTTACTTTTTTATTAAAAAGGAGTGCGCCACAGATAATTCACATTTAACCTACTTTTATTTATAAGCCATATTGGTAGGTATTATTTATGCATATAATATAGTCAGTCAAGTTAGCGTCGTATTCGTATTCGTTTTCAGCGTCGAGTTCCGATTTGCCCAAAACTAAGATGTGAAGTCAGTCTGTGTTGTGCAGAGATCCTATCAGTTTGTTCCCGTAGGGCGCACGTTGACCTCCAAGAGTCATCGAAATTCAACACATGGTGTATAGCCTAGTGTTTTCGTTTGCCGTTCGATTTGCTCGCAAAAGGTCTGAAATTAGTTATCGCGACGCAATTTTGCGTTACGGTTAGTACAATTTCATCCATAGGTCAAAGGTCAAGGTCACGGAGGCGAATACGACATTTTGAAGCCGGTGTACATACCTACACCCTAGTGTTTACGTTTACCGTTCAATTTTCTCGTAAAACACCTCAAATGTATTGTCGTGATGCCAGCTTGCATCACGGTCAATACAATTTTACCCAGAGGTCAAAGGTCAAGGTCATAAAGGTGAATACGACATTTTGAAAGCCGGGTACGCCTAGTGTTTTCGTTACCCGTTCAACTTTCTCCAAAAACACCTCAGTATTGTCGTGACTCCAACTGCCACCCGGTCAAGGCCAAATTTCAACAAGAGGTCCAAATGTCAAGGTCACGGAGAAGAGAAAACGACATTTGTAAGCTGGTGTACTGCCTAGTGTTTTCGTTTATTGTTCGATTTGCTCGCAAAAAGCCTTAAATGAATTGTCATCAGGCCAGCTTGCGTCCCGTTCAAGACAATTTCACACAAAATTCAAAGGTCAAGTGCATGGAGACGAATACGACATTTATAAGCCGGTGTACAGCCTAGTGTTTCGCTTATCGTTAGATTTTGTTACTTCTCAAAACACCTCATATGTGTTTTTGTGACGCCAGCTTGCTTCACGGTTATTAAATTTTCATTTAGAGGTCAAAGGTCAAGGTCACAGAGACGAATAGACATTTGTAAGCCGTTTACAGCCTAGTGTTTTCGTTTATTGTTTGATTTGCTCGCAGAAAGTCTTAAATGAATTTTCACCAGGCCAGCTTGCGTCACGGGCAAAACAATTTTATCAAGCGGTCAAAGGTCAAGATCGCAGAGACGATTACGACAGGTTTAAGTCGTTGAACAGCCTAGTGTTTTTCGTTTGCCGTTCAATTTTCTCGCAAAACACCTCAAATGTATTCTTATGACGCCTGCTTACTTCACGGTCAAGACATTTTTCCCAAATGTCAAAGGTCAAGGTCACGGAGAGGAATGCGACAATTTTAAGACGGTGTACAGCATAGTGTCTTCGTTTACAGTTCGATTTCATCGCTAAAGGTCTCAAATTAATAATCGTGACGCCAGCTGGCGTCACAACAGTACATTTGAGTTGTTTTGCGAGACAATGGAACGGTAAACAAAAACAATAGGATGTACACTAGGGTGTGTCATATTGATATTATTTTTTAAGAAACAAAACGGCCCTATGATATTCTTGTTCTCCTGAGAGCCCAGAAGAACATTACTGAAGTTCGTTTTCTCCAACTCGCTAAACAAGAGCGGCTCGGAGCATGAGAAGTTTGCCCTATCTCAATACGTACGACATCAGCGCCCGCCCTGGTTGTGAGGTATGTACTTAACTACACACATTCATTCTGAGCACTGCGGCTCTCCAACTTTGCAGTAGATCAAATAATATAACCACAACAACTGTTGCACACATCAAGAGCAAATAATATTGCATATATCATAATATACATTCACCCTCATTTTAGTGTAGAGAATGTAATACAACTACGAGTGTTAAAGTATACTTACGTGTGAATGCTGGTTACTGTCAGCGCACCATGTAACCACTATTATATGTAGAGCGATTGCGTGAACATATGAACTATCAAACATATTTATTTATCATTTGAACACCTGGACATATCATAGCTTCATAACATGATCAACATCCAATTAAACTTGCCGAGTATGTCTTTAAATTCTCAAAATGTATTACCAAACACTATTTGAGGAACAACGTTCCTAACAAGCTAGCTAATGTGACAACCACAAATTTGCTGAACAAATAGAAACAAATACAAATAAGACATTTAGCTGCTCACCTACCAACCAACTAACGACAGAATAAAAACAGTTACTTATTTGAGCTGGGAAAAACATGGAATGATACACAAAGGTATCGATGGCGCGCGGGACGCGGGCACGTGGAAGAATGCCACTGTTTGCTGGCTTTTTATCATGACTGTTTGCTGATCGGCGCTCGCCTTGCCCCTCCTGCGGTGACAGAGCCAAGCAGCAAATTAGTCTGTGAGTCGTACGCTGCTCCTCGCCAAACACCGCACCAGCAGTCTCTGTCACCACCTTTACCGCGCGCTCACAGCCACCGCGCAGGGCCTCCTCTAACATGTTAACTGGGGGGGCTGCAGCCCCCCCCCCCAGTGAAGCCGTCAGCCCCCCCAGTCGAGCCGAAATCGGGTCACTGGGGGGCCAGATAAATGTCATCGTTTATGTATAAAAACGACAAATTCAATTCGGCGAAATAAATAAAACTTCAATTGACGCAGATATAAAAGAAAATGGCAGT
>VOPJ01011824.1:0-24900 GCA_014673585.1 Semibalanus balanoides | reverse complement strand
ATTCGTCATCTCGGAAACGGAGGAAGGTGGGATTTAAAGGTGACTGAACCTAAGGTTTTTGAACTTTGGTGAAGTCCTGTGATTGTTCCGATTAAGTTGAGACCTCTCTGGTTGTTGTAAATTGACAATTTGAATATTGCAGCGCTGATTAAGTTGATTTTCTCCGATCAGAGGCCGTTCTTATAAAAATCGAGCCGCTGTCTGTTTTTTTTTTTTTAGAATGGCCTCAGAAATCGGCGCAAGAAATGCTAAGCGTCGAAATAGCGCCTCAGATTTGTAGCATCAAAGCAAATAATACGCAGGTATTTGACACAATGCCCAAACATAACCAATTTCCAGTCACGAGGCCATTCTTTAAAAAAATGAGCCAGCGGCTCGATTTTTTATGTCTCTCATAAGAACGGCCTCAGGTCATAAAAGACAACTATAATATGTTTACAATAATACAATAAACAGAAATAAAACATTGTCTTTCCAAAAGATTGCACTATTGGTTCCAAAATAAGTGTCCCACTGGTTTGGCAGGCACAGCAGTTAAAGGGAATATACCGCCTTGGCTTGAGAAAAGTATGTGGAATGATCTCCTTCATTCGGCATTCCACATACATTTCCCAAAGCGGTATATTCAATTTAACTGCTGTGCCGTCCATCCCAGTGGGACGCTTATTTTGGAACCAATAGTACAGCATGCACCTTCCTATACAATATACATGGTCAATATTTCGCTTCCGCATTCGTCTAGCCTATAATTCGCTATTGCACTGTGTTCGCAGGAATCCTGATTGTGTTCGCAGAGACCCAATTAATTATGTATGGCCTCGCCGTCTTTTTGTGGAGAGTTCTTTAGCGGAGGTTCGATTGTCGGACCAAATTTGGTACAAGGAGGATGTGTCCTGGCACCATGATGTGGTGTCGCTCGCGCCGCGGCGGTGACGAAACATGTTAGTCGGCGACTCGGCGTCGGTAACAATGCAGACTGGGACTGGTCTGAAGTGAGCAGCACTGCGTTTTTTTGTGAACGGTGCACCGTGCAGCTCAGCGAATGACCCAAATGAAAACAGGAGACAGATTTGTGCTAACCTGCGCTGCTATCTGTTGTTGGGTTCTGCATTACAATGCTATCATATTATGTGTCAATGAACAGTGAACACGCAAGTCGCAAGCCTAAATGATGTTTTATCATGATATCTTCGCTCAGATATTTTCAAAGAAGGCTTGACCATGTCAGAAACTATTATTCCTGATATCATGGCAGTAGGCGATCTTGCATACAAACTGATACCCCGGACATGCCATCGCGTTTCTCACAGCATACACATATCAAGACAGCGATGTCCAATTACCGGCCGGTCACGTGATGCGCGTCCCGCCCCGCCCCTTATGACCCGTCAGAGAGGTCCGGCTCTCCATGTGTCGCACATCTCACGCGAGACTCCGACAGACGGATCAGGGAGACAGGGAGACAGGGAGACAGGGAGACAGAAAGACAGGGAGACAGGGAGACAGGGAGACAGGGAGACAGGGAGACAGGGAGACAGGGAGACAGGGAGACAAGGGGAGAACAGGGAGCAGGGAGACAGGGAAGGGGAGGGAGACAGGGGCAGGGAGACAGGGAGACAGGGGAGACAGGAGAACAGGGAGACAGGGAGAACAGGGAGACAGGGAGACAGGGTAGAAGGGAGGACAGGGAGACAGGGAGACAGGGAGACAGGGAGACAGGGAGACAGGGAGACAGGGAGACAGGGAGACAGGCAGGGATATATCAAGACGTAGGATGTAGTGTACCGGATTGATCGAGCTGAAAGTTCAACAACAACAACAAGCTGAAAGTTCAATGTTCATAGTCAAGTCATTACTGTACAAACTGCATCTAATTCATAAGTCGTTATACACATATATGCCAAAATAAGTCATTCTGAAACATTCGAAATCAATAAGAGCGTAGAAAATGCAAAATGTGTGGCTTCTAGTTCTAACGACACTAAGTTCATTATACCCTGTAATCGCTCAAGACAATAACAAAATCCACCTAGTTCATATACACATAAATTGACCCCTACTAAATCACCGCCGTATCTATACCCACAGTGTAAATACATCACGCCACTTAACAGAGCCCGCCGCTGGTTAGCCTGCGGTGAAAGCCGTGTGACCTGAGTGGCCGGTGGCCCGCACAGGTCACCGACAGGGGTCACCGACAGGGGTCACCGACAGAGAGCGGAGGGTCACCTGGGGCCGGTCATGACTGACTGGAGTGACCCGGCGTCGGTTTTTACTCGCAGCTGATTGATTCAGAGTGTAATTGGTCGGTCAGCACGGAGCGGCCAGCAAGGCACGCCATAGAGTCGTTAGAGGTGCCACGTTCAGCATGACGCCGTGTCAGAAGTCGTGTTCAGCGGGTCACTGATGGCCAGAAGTGGTGTTCGTCGAGTCACTGAGGACGCCACAGGTGTCGAGTCACGCCCCCCGTAGCTCTGCTAACACAACACGCCTCCATTTATGAAACCTCCCAGCAGTTTCGATAATTAATGCAGACGGATGGCGCCCAGATCGTGGTATGACACGATTGAAAAATAACCGCTGCGCTGTGATCGATGGTTTCGGTTTTCATCCACGTCCTGGTTTTGGTTTTCATCCACGTCCTGGTTTTACCGAATGTTGCACCACGGATGAAGCAAACCGTGAAACCAATCATCGCAGCTTGAGGCAGCATCGTAGTTCGGTTGTGCTATTTTGCCATTCGCTCGATGGCGTCTGTCATGCTTTCCGGCTAGGAGCTGATTAAGATTCAAGGCCAAGTGACGCCAGAAAACTGAGAGCACCGCGAGTCCTGTGAGCCATTACTTTACCCGGTACATATTACACACATTTCCGTGGCTGATTGATTCCGTATACGGCCGGAGAATGGGCCGCCATGGCCCATGTCATTCGGACGCAACAGACACTGCATAAATGCTTGATGTCAGAAATAAGTTAACAAATGCGGGTTGAGTGTGTTTAATGTCCTAACCTCATATCATACGGGACAATGTCACTTTCTCTATTCAGTCGCATCTTTAGAACGCACATTTAATATTTATTCATATATGCGTTACATAATTGTACAATACCTATTATTATATCATCAAACTAAAAGTTAAATATGCATTATCTGAGTTCTCTCCTCAATATTACACTTCAACCATTACATAAAACACCTTATACAATGCCACATGTATCCACTGCTCAGCTCAGCGTCATACTGATGTGCAGAAACGATCCATTCCATTACGGCCAGAAGCCCTTCAGAGGGAGCGCACGGCACAGGCAGCTGAATGGTCCATTAGTCCACGGCTCTTACACCGAGCGCAGCTACATTGAGCAAAGGTCAGCCTCTATAGGTCACAGACTCTAAGTCGCTGCTCCCCGCCCCGTCACACTTTCACCCGCTGATTCTGAGCATCACGGAGTGCTGTGGCCGCGCGACCTCGGTAGCTCTCAGCCAGCCGAGGGTCGAGCCATGCAAATATACCGAGCGGTGATCGAGTGGGCCGCTGACCTCTCTTTGTTGGACGAAATGTCAAATCGAGTCTGGCCTGGGTGCAGTGCCATATTTCTAAGAGCTGCCAAGGTTCACTCGCCACGATTACTCACAAATGCGCATTACCATATTCTAGTTTGGATAACGACACCGTCTACCGATAAAAGCTCACAGTAATAAAGCAGGATATGTGGGTGATATTTAATCACGATTTATGTGACGTATATAGAAATGATAACGGCGGGGCGATTCAGAAGAAGTTCAGAGCAGTTCATAAAACCATGCTCCGTCAACGTCTGTCATGCTACATCAGTTTTTGTGTTATCGAACAATTAATTTGCTTCGAGAGTGGAGAATTAAATAGCCAACAATATAGAACACCTTTAATTGAAATCCCATGTTTTCCAATGAGGGTGCCCAAATATGTCGTCTTCTATCTGGTCGCCTTCTCCTCTTTGACCACCTCCGTATTAATATATTTTCAAAGGCCTGAAATTCGAATAAACCCTAACCAGATTTTAACCAAAAATAGAATGCGCATGTTTACACCATATCTTCCACTCGGAGAAGTGCCTATATTCAGGCATGACGCGGGGAGTTTCAATGAATGACGAATGGCTTATCCACCTAGAACACAATCCCGTCAGCAGCAGAACCATGACCGGCCGCCGCTACTGCCCGCCGCTGCCCAGCTGACCTTGGCTGGAGTACGGCTCTCGACACGGGAGGTGATGGCCATCGGCAGGTGAACTGCAGGAGACCCGACCAGTCAGCTGGTGCTGGTCAGATGTGCAGTGTGGTGCAGTGGGTGATGTGCACTGTGCACTGCACAGAAAGAAGTGTGCACTGCAGACACGTAGCCAGGATTTCGTCCAGGGGGCGCCTGAAAAGGGCCCTTCCCGAGCGTTGAAAGGCCCCCCCAAAAACTGGATATTAAAGACTACCGATTTCGGCCTTTTCTTCAACTTGTGATGAGCTGGATTAGACCAGGACCTTCAGGACCCTCAGAGAGGCCCATGAACCAGGCACGTTGCCAGAATTTCGTCGAGGGCCCCTCCGACTTGCCCAGGAGCTGACTTGAGCTGACCTTGACTGACTTGAGCTGACCTTGACTGACTTGCCCAGGAGCCCCTCCGATTTGCTCAGCGACTCTTCTCGCCGTTCTGCGCTGGCTGCTTTGTTGCCCTGCCGACATTCTGAGAGGGCCCTCCAACCTGCCCTGGGGTCCCTCCGTGCTGACTAGGGGCCCATACGGCATGTTCAGGAGCCCTTCTGAGCCACCCACAGGCCATTTCGGTCTGGTCAGGGGCCTCTCTAACCTGCACAGGGACACTTTGAACTTTTCAGGGACCCTCTTGTCTGTCCAGGGGCCCTCCAACCTGCTTAGGGGCCCTTCAGGTCTGGCTAGGGACTGCACTGGCTGCTTTGTCACCCTGCTCACATGCTCGGGTCCTCGCCGACTTACCCAGGGGTCCTTCTGTGCTGGCTAGGGGCACATTCAACGTGTTCAGGGGCCCTCTGACTTGCTCAGTGGCCGTTTCGGCTTATCCAGGGACCCTCTGGAATGCACATTGCACAGGGCTTTTTTAAACGTCCAAGGGTCCCTCTGGTCTTTCAGAGGTAGATGGCCCTACAGGGCCTGGAAGTGCTCTAAACTATGCAGAGATCACACTTGGCGTGGTCTTCCGGCTCTTAAAGAGACCAGGATAGCGAGCGGAGCGGTCTCGTCGGCCGAAAAGAGACCACCGGGCCTCCAGGTGGGGGGGCCGCCCCCACCGCCCCCTCCCTTGGCTACGTGCCTGGTGCACTATGCAAAGAGCAGACTGCTGCAGTTGGCCAGTCGATGGTATCTGTTCCAGTTTCGGTTCAAATCATGACATCATGATTTGAAGATTGCAAATCTTGCAGCTTTTTCCCACGTTGCCGATTTTTACTTGGGATATTCCCCTGGATGTGAAGCGCATACGAAGTTGTTGAGCTTGGCAAACGTTGTTGCGATACTACGATATTCTACTTATGTGTTCATGTGTTGGCAAATGCGGCATTTTCCAATAAGATACCACCCATAATCCACATACCTACTGATCTGAAATAACAATGCAAAATTGCGATTCTGCTCGCATATTCCATGCCCGAATTCCAGGCGTTCTCGAGACAGTGAGTCAAAAACAATCGGTCTAATATCAAATGTGCATAATATGCATACCAACTTACAACTTTCAGATAAAAAATATAGAATTGACAGGCTTAGATGCCCCTCCTTCCCTTAAACGCTATCAGGAAAACCTCCGCTCGCTTGTAATGTGTAGCACTAGCAGAACTAGGACTTACTACATGATCAGACTCAAAACATAGCTAAAAACTCCTAACCAACCATGTGCAAACCGCAATGCAAGCAAGTTTACCAGTTCGCATGTTATTACATATAACATATGTCAGCGCATTGTAAGGACGGCACCGTATGACTATGTTGTCACTTGTCACGGTCAGATGTGTGTAGTCTGCAGAATCACATGCTTTTTACGTAAATTACCGCAAGCAAAACTTGCTTATTGACAGTTAAATGGAAGATGGAAGCAATAAGCCGGGTCATAATACACATAGCACCTGTTGTAAGCATATGTACTGCATTGCACTACGCCTAGGATAAGGACGGCTAAACTGTCCCGCATTGCAGCTGTGATGGTTGATGCTGCGCCGCAATGCATATGTGTTTAAGATGCTGCACCCAGGGACGTAGTCAAGGGGGACCACGGGGGTCATAGCCCCTGAAGTCAAAATAAATTTACACTAATATAATGGGATACTCTGACGACCCGACATACACGTAGCCCCCACCCCCCCCATCAAGCAACCATATGGCTAAGGAGCCAAATTTATTATTCACCGAAGTGCCACCCCCCCCCCTGAAAAGAAATCCTAGTACGTACCTCATACCTGACTGTACCGCAATACATGTGAGGCTAATAGACTGCACACGCACCGCAATGCATCTGTTGTTTATAGACTGCACCGCAATGCATCTATGGTTAATAGACTGCACCGCAATGCATGTATAGTTAATAGACTGCACCGTAATGCACGTATAATTAATAGACTGCACCGCAATGCATCTGCGATTAAAGAACTGCTCCGCAATGCATCAGTGGTTAGTAGACTGCACCGCAATGCATCTGCGGTTAATAGACTGCACCGCAGTACATATGCGACAAACAACCGCAGACAAAAGCTATACCTACTGCATCGCTTCCCCAAATACCTCGAACTCCTTGTTCTCGGATTCAGTTGCCTGTTACAAATGCTGATGACGGTGGCGGCGGAAAACCCCAGGGACGGGATAAATTGTCGTTTAATCCGACCCTCACATGCAGCAGCCATGGGACTAATCATCAATTATCCTAGGGTGGGCCGTGAGTGGCGTCCGTTTTTCGCTGTCGCCCTCCTCTGCTCACCGGCTGAGTTTTTTTTGTTTTTTTAATGCATTGAAATTTTAATAGCACTTAATATGTCAATATAACAATACATATTGATATGCTACAATCACTAGCCAATGGCCAATGTCAAGTAAAAAATACATATGAATATGCTTCAACCAATAGCCAATGGTCAAGTGAATCTGAATGACTTAAAATCGAGAAGTCCAAAAACAGATATGCTGCTCTGTCCGTCGTCATTACCAAAGTTATGAGTATAAAACGATTTGGTTAACGTCAAATTGTTTGGTCGTTGTATTAGCTATCTGGAAATATATATATATCGGTTTGACAGGCACGGATCCAGAATTTCGGTCTGGGAAGGCGCGCAATGCAAAAAGTTGCGCCCTCCGGGCGCGCCATAGGCGAGACCCGGTTCAGAGGGGAGGGGGCGCGCGCCCAAGCGCCCCTGAATCCGCGCCTGGTTTTAAGGTTTGGGTCAGTTGAGGCAATTTGTACAATAAATTGTTATCTTTCCCCTCAAAATTGTTACCTTCCCCATTGTTTTCCCAAGATCATCGTTTTCCACATTTAGGGCAGGGAACGTGCAGTTACCACTCGCTACTTGTACTTGATACTTGTATTGAATGCCCTCCAGAGGATTCCTGCGGAAGGGGATAATTTTTCGCCCTGATGCCCCCGCCGCCCCCATGGATCCACCAGTACATGGCTTGAAAGTTAATATTTATGAAGTGAGTGGGCCTGGGGCCAGCAATTATCACCAAGGAGAGCCTCTACCAGACAATGAATTAAATTCATTTTCACATTTTCCAAATTTGTTAAAGCAATTGCGAAACTTGTGTCATGCCACGAAGCGACGCGAAATTGACCAGTTTTTTACTATGGAATATGGATAGCTGGATGATTGTGACTGCTGCAAAGACAATGTTTACGATAAATTACGATCTTTCCCCGCACAATGGTTTCTTTTGCTAGTTTTCTTCTAAGATCACTGTTTTTCACGTTCAGTGCAGGGAACGCGCGGGGGGCATGCTAGTATTGAATGCCTCCCTGATTCCTGCGGGGAGAATTTGCCCCTGATGCCCCCCACCCCCCACCCTGGATCCACCAGTGTGCACAGCCTATATGACGCAATCACCGGTGTCGATTTGTTACTTGGGGGGCAAATACATTTCCATTGTAGCATTAGGTCTTATGGCGTTGTATGGTAAATGATTTAATCTATTGAGTTAAGCATTATAATATAATATATGCCCCCCCCCACCCCACAAAAACACATCAACACATCAGAATGAATCCCCTGCGCAATTCCCAATTTAATATTACAACTCAAACGTAGCAGTCATCTACATTAACAATAGCTAAATATGATTACTATAATCTAGTAGTAGGTGCTTTAACCCGCGCCGGGCCGGGCTCGGCCGCCACCTTCCTCGGGCCGGGGGGTGTTTCGGACCCCCACTTCTAACTCGCTCTATGGGACCTAAGCAATAACAAAAATAGCCGTTCGAGAGCTTCGTCAAAAGGGATTTGGAAACTATTTCGTGAAAATTTTGCTCAGCAATATTTAGGAGTCACCAAGAGGTCATCAAGGTAAAATTTTCTCAAAATTTCCCAGATTAGGAACATAGCTCCAGAAAATATCCCCCCTTAAATATCTCCGGAAACTATGATAGCTAGGAGTAAACAAGTAAGAAGCAATAGATAGATAAATTGAAATTTGAATCGCCGCTATGTCCTAAATTTGAGCTCAGATCAATAGTTTAGCCTCCAGAGGTCATAAAAGGTCAAAAATGAGTTTTTTTTTGTAAAATATGTTTTCCTGAATAGCATTTATCTAAAAATGACACATAATGATTTAACACTATCGTGTTCCTCTCGTCAAGACGCTTTGAAAAACATAAACATGATGACTCGTAAGGTGCAACTTCAAAATTTGACGCTCAGGTCAAGGTCATTTGTGACCAAGATAGGTATCGTTGCATAATGAGGGGCACGCGGACAGACGAATACAAATTACAGTTGGTGTCATCGCCTCGTTCCTCTATCTTCATTATAATCAGAAGTTATTAGGCAAAATTCATTGCTGGATGCCTCAGATGAACCTCAGAGACCTTGTAGAGATCTTTTAGGAACAAATCCGCACCTAGGTTCATTCAGAATGAGCTAAAAACATGATTCTGAATAATCAGCCTGATCCCGATGCATACTTTAGAATAAAAGCATCTGTTTATTTCCCATTCACTTTCATGGGGAGGTCAGGAAATTGACCTGACCTTAAGGTCCACCGATATCGAAAATCCCTAGATTACAAAGTTTAGATAGTCATTGCTCTATGACACCCTGTAAGTAAACGAAACAATCCGCCTAAAACTGTGGCTTTGGTGGAACGCAAACTTTTTCGAGGTGGGGTCACGTTGACCTTAGCCTGGTGACCTGACTGAACATGACCTATGTCAAAACTTTTTTGATAAGCTGTACAAAAGATGATCGAACAGGCTACTGAAAATTTGCGGCGCTACGCGCCGCGTTTCCGATATCCAAGAAAAAACCTGAGGGGGGGTGTCTAAACACCCCCCCGGCCGCGGCGGCGGTTAAATAAACCATTCATTGTATTGACGCTTATAGGATAAAACTGGGTTGCAGTGACTATGAGCCGTCTGTTTCGACCAGTCGAATAGCAAGAGCGTCGCCACGATCTGAAAATTACTCGGACAAATCCAGGTGCACGTGTACTTTAATATGGGACCAGATCAGGGAAGGCTAACAATTACCAGTGACAACGCCTCTAGTGTGAACGAGAGGTGGTGGCGACGTCCACGGAACAGTTTGTGCAGCATGTCAGTCCTATGTGTAACCTGAGTGCGAAATCGATATCCCGGATCTGGACGTACCAAACTTAACACAATACCAACAATACCAAACATAACAAGTACGTTCATAACAAAAGCACCTATCATCCATGAGTTGGTCTGTTTTGACGCGACAAACATGGGGATGAGAAACCCGTACCGATTTCGCGGCCACTGTTACCAGGTGACATGGGGCAGCTCTCCGCCCCAGCTGGGCGCTCCGTCACGTGTGACAAGGCACCAGAGAACCCCGGTCCTGGAGGGTCCAGTACAAATGGCTGACTCATTTCCACGCCCGGCACGCTTTCCATGGCTGGCGACCTCAACAACGAATACCTAATTAAGCGGAATGTAACACAAAATTAACTGGCAGAACGTAAGTAAACTGATAGATTTAAATGAAATTGTTCGGATTCCACGTAATATGCATATTACGAAGCTTTCTTGCAGCAGCCAAACCCAAGTTTAAATTTCAATATAAGGAATTCACACCTTATGGAAATCACATAAATTATTTTATTTTTATTTTCACATAAGTATTTTTTAAAGTTTTATTTTCTGGAATATAATACGAGGATAAGGTCAATGATACCGATAATATTCATATGGAAATCATTTGCAATTGCATATTTTGACGCAGGAGAACAAACAGCCTCGTTAGGATAGTCACTTCGGTCTTCGCCTGGGTCTGTTTTCGCAGATAGTTCACTCACCTGTGCCTCATCGTGTCTGCTGTCCGGTGGCTTCTTCTCATGTGACTTGACCGGCAGCCGGCGGCCCGGTTTGGGCGAGAGGACTCCCTCTCCGGCCTGCATCGGGTCAGCTCAGGTCGTGACCTGTCCAGCCAAGGTCAGCTCAGGTCACGACCCACCCCGTGGGGACGCTCCAGCATTGGTCCACTCACAGTCTGTATCTCAACACCAGTCCACAACCACCAACACCACCCACTCACTGTCCGTCCACACCCACCAACACCACCCACTCACTGTCCGTCCACACCCACGATCACCACTGCAGGACTCCTGCCGGGCAAAATCACGACCTCTTGCCGGGCTCCCTTTCCTCCTCCCTGATCAAACACACCCTCAGCACTGCCCGCCTCGCCACACCCGCGTCCCTCTCTGTTCGGTCACTCCGCCTCACCACACCCGCGTTCCCGGCCCTCTCTGTTCGGTCACTCCGCCGGGCAGTCCGCTTCACCCCTCCGACGACCTCAGCTGGCCCCGACCGACTCCCAGCCCCGCACAGCCGTCACTAAACCGCCGATCGATACCCATTGGCTGCCGCCGACCGACGCGACATCTCTGGGCGGAGAGGGGAACTGGTGGCGCGCTGACAGTGCTGACACCTACAGCTCAGGGTAAGAAGGAACGTCCGAGCCGGGTGGCTATGCAGTATGCAGTATGCACCCTAACCTAAGATCAAAAGCAGGATGAGATGGATCCTTTGTTCATCCCTGATCCACGGTTTCTGATCCCTTTCGCGAACACTTTAACCGAGGACTCAGTTCCACTGTTTCCACCAATACATGCCTGGTGTCCACTGGTCACCGGGCATGTATCGGTCGCATAGGCGGATCCAGAAAGTGTGATTTTGACAGTTTGGGGGGCCAAATCCAAAAATTAAAATCCGCATAATTTCTGAAAAATCATCGGATTTAGCTTGCTTATGTATCAATAACCGATTTAACCAACTCTCTAGTAAAAGTTTGCTTTAGTTTTACGACAAACTCAGGAAAATTGTCAACATTTTGCGCCGATTTTTGGGTGTTTGGGGGGGCCATGGCCCCTTTGCCCCCCCCCCCGATCCGCCCTCGCCGAAACGCCCTCGGAATAAGGAACTAACTCGAGTTCCCCGCACTTTCCGTCGAGGTTAAAGGCGCCCATGTAAGGACTATCGAGATTCCCGCAGTGTCCGTCCCGAGGTTTAAGAGGCGCCCATGTAAGGACTACTCGAAGATTCCCCGCAGTTCGTCCCGAGGTTAAAGGCGCCCATGTAAGGACTCTCGAGTTCCCCGCAGTTCCGTCCCGAGGTCAAAGGCAGCCCATGTAAGGACTACTCGAGATTCCCCGCAGTTCCGTTCCGAGGTAAAGGCGCCCATGTAAGGAACTACTCGCAGATTCCCCGCGTTCCGTCCCGAGGTTAAAGGCGCCCATGTAAGGACTACTCGAGATTCCCCGCAGTTCCGTCCCGAGGTTAAAAGAGCCCATGTAAGGACTACTCGAGATTTCCCGCAGTTCCGTCCCGAGGTTAAAGGCGCCCATGTAAGGACTACTCGAGATTCCCCGCAGTTCCGTCTCGAGGTTAAAGGCACCCATGGAGGGTCTGAGAGTCGGTATGTCTTTTTGCCCCACTTCACACATTCTTCATCCCATGTTTGTGCAGAAGACGGAACAGGCTGAAGCGGCCCAATCCTAATCAAACAAAATAAGCAATGTTCTTCAGGTCTCGGCTGGAAGACTGCATGCTACGCCCATACATCCGTAATCAATGATTATATTTTTTTAAAGTAACTAAGCATTTCTTGACCTTTAGGAATAAGTACTTAGTACTAGCTACACATTCGAGTCAGCCTTACTGCGTCCTGCTACCTTTCCACAGCCCTGCACGCTCCCAGCTGATCAAGGCCCTCGTTTCCCCCAGGCTTCGTTATGCCTATTCGATGGTAATAGCATTGATGATTGATGCATGCGGAAATGCTCGCCGCCCAGTGAATTTTGACCGTGAGCCAGTGCCAATGTCAGTATCGACTATCAGTTTGTAGAAATTGTGTGAGGCAGTCACACCTGTACCAACACAGAACTTCGTCAACTTCGACACAAGATCATATCATTGTTGAAATGCATTGGCATCGGTTCATCCCCAATGCCACCAGAGACAAAGCGAGCATAGAAGAGCTTTCGCTATCTGCTACATACAGGTAGCATAACAGACACCCACACTAACAAACTTAGCAGCAGCCAAGGTAAGATGGTCGTCACATCACATATATTCATCAGAACAATACATCTGATTGAGAATCGCTGCCCAATTGCTGCTCATATTAGTCTCCTAACAATGCAGGATTTGTTCATATGCCCAGCTTCCAAAACAATCGAACCATTGCACTTCCCCTAGCACCACGACAATAGCCTAGATCGTACAATCCAGGCAATATGCTACAAACAATTCGTGAGTATTTTCAAATGTGTAATCGTCACACTCAATAGTACAACTTGTCAACTACGAATCACAGAGTTGTCCTGAACGCCACAAGTGGGCCAAACCACCCCGAGACAACCACTGGCCATAGCAAACCCGCTTTTGTCAGCTCACGTAACAATCACAGCACTCTTCCGAATACACCCCAGCCGGCCGATGCCAGCGCCGCCTACCGACCGCTCCCGGTACTACTACTGCGCCTTCGTGTGCTCGGGGAACAAGTCCTTGACCAGCTGCTTCTTGTTGACCTTACCCATGACGTTCCGGGGCATCTCCGGCACCAGACGCAGCACGGTAGGAGCGGCGTACGGGGGCAGCTGGTCCCGGCACCACTGCTTCAGCTGGGCCAGCTCCAGGTCAGCCGAGCTCACCGTCACCACCACGGCCGCCACCTGCAGCGGAGGTCACTACAGGTCAGCTGAGGTCACTGCAGGTCAGCAGAGGTCAGCAGAGGTCACTACAGGTTAGCAGAGGTCACTGCAGGTCAGCTGCCAGAGGTCACTGCAGGTCAGCTGCCAGAGGTCACGACAGGTCAGCAGAGGTCACTGCAGGTCAGCAGAGGTCAGCGGAGGTCACTACAGGTCAGCAGAGGTCACGACAGGTCAGCGGAGGTCACTACATGTCAGCGGAGGTCACGACAGGTCAGCGGAGGTCACTACAGGTCAGCAGAGGTCACTACAGGTCAGCAGAGGTCACGACAGGTCAGCAGAGGTCACGGCAGGTCAGCAGAGGTCACTACAGATCGGCCGAGGTCACTGCACAGGTCAGCCGAGGTCACTGCACAGGTCAGCCGAGATCACTGCACAGGTCATACTGAGGTCACTACAGGTCAGTCGAGGTCAAACTGCCGGAGGTCAATACATGGCGAGTAACCCGGAGGTAATACTGAGGTTCAATTCAATCAGCAGATAGCACAGCCAGTTCAGGCCAGTTCGAGGCCATATTTCGACAAATGAATCAACAACAATCAGCCAAAAACATAACTACAGGTTTCTATATGATTTCCATGATGATGATGATTGGTGTTTTAGGGCGCACCGACAGCGAAGGTCACATGGCGACCAAAATATGATTCCCATGAAAGCCGGTCATTCTGCCTACATATGATAACCCTCACCTTCTGCCCCCAGGTGAGGTCGGGCAGGCCCACCACGGCCACGTCCTGCACGTCGGGGTGCTCCAGCAGCCTGCGCTCCACATCGAGCGCGCTGATCTTGAAGCCGCCCGTCTTGATGATGTCGACAGAGGTCCGGCCGAGGATGTGGAACACGCCGTCAGACAGCTTGGCCGTGTCCCCCGTGCGGAACCAGCCGTCGGCGGTGAACTCCCGAGCAGTCACCTCGGGCCGCCGCCAGTAACTCGAGTGGAAGAGGGACGGGCCGCGCACCAGCAGCTCACCCTCCTGGAGGGACCAGCTCACGTCAGAGGGGGCAGACTCGAGTGGTCATGGTAATACAATCGCTGAGCCATTATATAATCTCCAATGCAAGATACTTCTATTGGGCGAACTCCCTAAACTCGGGCTATATGGCTTCCAAAGAGCTGTAAAACGTCAGATGATTGCAAATGCGAATATACTCGTAAGTGGCCAAGTACAGCGTCGGGAAAATAAAACTAAGAGTACATACCGGACAACGAACATAAAAACACGGTTAGCAACAAAAATACGGATTTATTCCATAGCCAGACGACTCTCTCAAGTCATCTCATCATCTAGCTATACTCAAGTTCAAACAAAACTCAAGTCATCAAGCTACTCATCTCTTATATTTGTCATATATTTGTTTTTCTCTTCCTTGAGTGAGTGGCGCGACTTTTCTCCTTTTTTATCTCTTGTGGTGTTAACGTAAGGTGCGGTTGTCGCGTTGGATAGAGGGAGGGTCACTCATGTAAGGGCTTTGCAGTTACGCACTGCAAAACCTTTACCAGTAAAGGCTTTAAAAAAATATCGGCGATCCGTCTGGTCCTCGCCTCTCCACTTCTAGTGACCCGACACATGGTGGACATTAACAGACGGTCCCCGTCACCCACCTGGTCCTCACAGCCGGGCGTCACGGCGCAGGTCCCGCTGCCGTCTGCCTCGGCCAGCACCGTGTACTCAGCCGCGCCGGGTTTGAACCGCGCCACCCGTACCGACACGGACGGGAACGGCTGTCCCACGGCACCTGCGATGACGGAGACGACATTCAGCTCATCAGCCAAGGCGCGACGATGCTCCAAGAGAGAAAACGACACACAACTGATGACAATTACACAATTTAGTTTGTATGTTGATTGCTATTTTAGGGTGCAACAGCTCCTCCGTTATTTTGCACCGATAAACGCACTTTTTAGTTGAACACTAACGATGTATTCCGGGTTAAATAACCAAACAAATTGATTTAATCCTATTGTTAATGTTACCACAGAGCTGTTTGTTGATTTGCTGTTACTTCCTAGGGGTCAAGAACCGAGTCTGACTCACCAGGAGCCAAGCCCTGACACTAACTTGACACCCTCTGACCGTGCAGTGAGTCCCACGCCGTCCAGCAGGCTACACAGTGATGGGGCACCCTACCCTGCCTCCCTCCTCAGCTGCCAACCGGTCCTGCCTCCCTCCTCACCTGACACTCTGTCCTGCCTCCTTTCTTTCAACTGCAACTCGGTCCTGCCCGCCCCCTCCTCACGCTGACACCCCTGTCCTGCACCCTTCCCTCCACCTGACACTCTGTCCTGCCCTGTCTCCACCGCTTCCCTCACTTGGTAACTCTTGTCCTGCCCCCTGTCCTGCCAGCCTACCCACCTGACACTCTGTCCTGCCCCCTGTCCCTGCCACCCCTTCTCACCTGACACTCTAGTCCTGCCACCCTTGTCCTGCCACCCTTGCCTCCTTGGTACTCTGTCCTGCCCCTGTCCTGCCACCTCTTCCTCACTTGGTACTCTGTCCTCCCCCTGTCCTGCTCCCTCCTCCACTTGTATCTGTCCTGGCCACCCTTCCTCGCTTGGTACTCTGTCCTGCCCCCTGTCCTGCCACCCTTCCTCACTTGGTACTCTGTCCTGCCACCTGTCCTGCCTCCCTCCTCACCTGCCCCCCTCCTCACCTGGTACCCTCTCGCCGTGCAGAGGGTTGGTGAGCACCATGCCAGTCTCTGTCATGCCGTACCGCTCCAGCAGTCGGTGGCCGGTGGCCGTCTCCCAGCGGTCCAGGATGGGACGGGCCAGCGCCGCCGAGCCGCTCACCATCAGTCTGTCAACACGGCACACGGAGCGGACTTCATACAGGCCGGGAGAGACGGCCCCAGCGCAGCCGACCGCTCACCATTCAGTCTGTTCAACACGGGCACACGGAGGCGGACTTATACAGGCCGGCACCGGAGACGGAACAGCGCCGCTGAATGAGCGGGAGAAGGGGCCGGAGGGGAGCCGCTCACCATCAGTCTGTCAACACGGCACACGGAGCGGGCTTCATACAGGCCGGGAGGAGAGGATCAACTTCAACACTGGCTTTAGGCAAACTGGCTTTAACAGGAGGAAAGGTAGAAAGGGTCAAGTGAGGCAGAAACGACTTTATATGTGACAAAGCTGTTAAAGCCGTCTTAAAGGAAATAGTTCACCTTGGATTGTTTTTTTCAAACACGATTGGACTATATTTTGAAATACAACTTCTTTTCATGTCAAAAATAGCCATACATTGCGCCGATTCAGGACAGAAGGACGTACATTATTAATTCTATCAAAACTATATGCGTACTCTCCGCAACGTCAAACGTGGCTCGGCCAATCAGATATTCAAAAGTAATCGCGTAATATTACTGTATAGTCTCTGCCCAGGTGTGTGAGGTCCACATTCTTGACATTCCTTATTTATGGCCCACATTCCTTCGACAAAAAGTCAAATATATTCGGCTGGAGAGCCCTTTCAGCCCAGAAAACTGGCAGTTAGGGGTTTTTCAACACGGGATAAAAAAAACTGCTATCTCAGTTCAAAACCCATGTTGAAGGTGAACTATTTCCTTTAAGACGAAAGCGAAAGAGAACAGCCTCAAAAGGGATATTTAGCTTAGAATTGTCTACATTCAGAATACGTACCTGATTTTCGACGTGCACACATCTTTGACGAAGGACTGATAGGCGATGTTGTTTTTGCTCTTCACATCGTAGTGCTCCAGCAGTTTGGCGTATATGGTAGGCACCGCCATGAAGACGTTCACCTGGTCTTCAGTGTCTGACACGGTGTCCAGCAGGTGCCACCACACCTTCTCGGCGTCAAACTCGGGCAGCATTACGCACCTGCACATCGACAAACAAACACTGTCAGACGCAGTTCCAGCATCACACGCCTGTGCCTGCACACTGTGCGATATTGCACTGCAGCACTTGCAGCTCGCTACACGCACTGCATCACAGTGTCCCATTTTTTTTCGACTTGGGTAGGAAATGACACCCAAATAAGAGTAATTTTACACTCTCACTCCCCATGTAAGAAGTGAAATTTCCACTCCCAAACCACGAATTATGATATTGATTCTGACAAAAAGACATGACTACAATAATTTGACTACTCTATATTAGCTCTACAGGACTTCAACCAAAACTGCTACCTTTTCTGCATGATTTTCCACTCTCACCGGCTTTTTTGTCTGAAATTTTCCACTCTGACACCCAAGCAAAAATGTGATTTTGGGTCACTGCTGCGTCAGACACTGCAGACGCTATGCACAGCAAAGAGATCTACAGGGTGTGGAAATATCTTTGTGGTCTTTTTCTATTAACATATGTCCACGAATCCCGCAGCATTAGTGGAACACCAATATGTAATTAAACACACCGGGACATACCTCTGCCAATCCTGCAAACATATTCACATTGATTTCCGCGGTTTCAGACCTAAGGATTCACACTGGCCACGAGCCCGCATGACCTGACCATAACCCAATGTGTCTGGACAGCAGAGCGCCGCCTCTCACCTGGCGCCGACGGAGAGCGGGCACATCAGGGTGCCTGTGCCTGTTGATGGTGCCGTGCGTGCGATGTAGCCCTCTCACCTCTCCTCACCTCACCCTTCCCACATCACACCTCACACCTCACCTCTCCTCACCTCACCCTTCCCACATCACCCTTCTCACCTCACCCTTCTCACCTGGCGCCGACGTAGAGCGGGCACATCAGCGCGTTGACGATGCCGTGAGTGTGGTGCAGCGGCAGCGTGTGCAGGATCACGTCTGAGGGCTGCCACTCCCAGGCGGACACCATGTCCCGCACCTGGCTCAGCAGGTTACCGTGCGTTATCACCACGCCTGCAATAGCAGGTCATCCGCTGTCGATGGCGGGATACCAATGATAAGCGATAGGCTCATCATAATTCGGCTATAGTCGGTATTGTGAATCATAATCCCCCCCCCCCACACACACACACACCCTCAT
This sequence comes from Semibalanus balanoides, assembly GCA_014673585.1. Lineage (NCBI taxonomy): Eukaryota > Metazoa > Arthropoda > Thecostraca > Balanomorpha > Balanidae > Semibalanus > Semibalanus balanoides. Next base: position 6,490 of record VOPJ01011824.1, on the reverse strand, counting down.
CATCTCCAACAGGTCCAGTGGTACCACAGTGGTTCCTGTTTTCCCCTCACATCATCTCCTACAGGTCCAGTGGTACTGCAGTGGTACCTGTTTTCCCCTCACATCATCTCCTACAGGTCCAGTGGTACCGCAGTGGTACCTGTTGCCCCTCACATCATCTCCTACAGATCCAGTGGTACCGCAGTGGTACCTGTTGACCCCTCCCCTCATCTCCTACAGGTCCGGTTGTACCGCAGTGGCACCTGTGGCCCCCTCACCTTTGGGCGGCCCGGTGGTACCGCTGGTGTACAGTAACATGGCCGGCTGGCTGTCCTCCCTCCGCTCCAGCTGCGGCGCCTGCCCATCCGGCGGCGGCAGCTCTCCCTCCTCCGCCACCAGCAGCGGCAGCCGGCCGTCCCGAGCCACCTCCTCCAGCTGCGGCGCCGTCTCCGCCCGTACCAGATCCGCTGCCGCGTCTGCCAACTTCCTCCATGTTGCGCATCAGTAACCGTGGTGCTGGTTTGGCAGCGGCCAGAGTGGGTCACCGCAAGACACAGGAGGTAAACTCCGCTGATCAAGGAGGGAGCGGATGACGGAGGGAGTTCGAAGATTTTGGCGCTCGGGCGAGGATGGGTCCATACAATTGCTAGTTAAGAAGCGTAGGGCACGCAGCAAGAGACTAAGGCACCCTGATCAGGGAGAGGGTAGGAAGGTGTTCACAAGGAGCAGGGTGGCACGGGCCACAGAGCATCCGACCTGTAGGGGGGGGGGCAGGGGTCACAAGGATGGCCAGGATAGTGGGCCACGGCACAGAGCACGCCTGTAGGGGGGGGGCATTTTAGGTCACAAGGATGGCAGGGGTGGGCACGGCACAGAGAGAACGCTGCAGGGGTGGGGGGCCAGTCAGGTCCACAAGGAGGCCGAGGTGGGGCACGGGAACCAGAGGCACCGCTGTCAGTGGGGGGGGGGTGGGTCACAGAGGTGAGGTGGCCGGGTGTGGCATCTGGTCTATCAGGGGAACCGCTGCTGAGACGCCGGGTTGCAAGTATGTCACAAAGAATAGGGAGCGCCGTGGTATTGCCTTCGGTGGGCACGCGTCACAGATGTGACACCGCTGTTTACGGGGTACTCTGGGGCAGGACACTGCAAGGATTGCACAAGTGAGGGTCAGGAGTTTGGAGTAACGGCACAGAATGGCCGCTGCAGGGGGGGCAGCTTATTGCCTCTTGCCTTAGGTTCTCAACATATGGGTATACAGATCGCGCGAAAAGCAATGTGGCGCACGCCGCAGGGCACACAGCAATGTGTCCGCGTGAATTGGAGAGGGGGCTTGCCTCCACGGGGGCAGAGGTTAGCGCTTCAAGGAAGGTGGCACAGAGAGAGAGTGGGCACCGCACAGGGGAACCGCTTGCAGGGGGGGAGCGGTTCACAAGGTGAGCGCGGGTGGGCACGCACAGAGGCACCGCCTGTAGGAGGGGGGGGCGGGTCACAAAGGAGGCAGGTTGTGGGCAACGCACAGAGGCACCGCTTGTAGGGGGCAGGGTCACAAGGAGGCCGGGTGGGCAGCGCACAGAGGCCACCGCGTAGGGTGGGGCATGGGTTCACAAGGGAGGCTGGGAGGCAGGGTGGGCACGGCACAGAGGAACCGCTGCAGGGGGGGCAGGGTCACAAGGAGGCCGGGTGGGCACGGCACAGAGGCACCGATGTAGGGGGGCAGGGTCACAAGGAGGCAGGGTGGGCACGGCACAGAGGCACCGCTGGTAGGGGGGCAGCTGGTCACAGGAGGCCGGTGGTGGGCACGGCACAGGGGAACGCTGCAGGGGGGGAGGGGCAGGGCACAAGGAGGCCGGGTGGCACGGCCCACAGAGGCCACCGCTGTAGGTGGGGGGGCAGGTGAGTCCAAGGAGTGCAGAGGTGGGACGGCCAGAGGAACCGCTGCAGGGGACGGGGCAGGTCACCAAGGAGGCCGGGTACCAGTGAGCGGCATCGCGGGCAACAGAGAGCACCGCTGTACGGGGGTGAAGTGCGGGGGGTCTCCCCCCAAAAAACCCCCTAAGTGTGGACAGGGTGCCGGGTTGGGGTGCACCTCGCAAACAGAGCACCGCTGCCAGGGGGGGAGGTTCACACACAGGAGCAGGGTGGGCACGGCACAGAGGCACCCGCTGCAGGGGGGGGGGTGCGGGGTCACAGAGGAGGCCGCGTGGGCACGGCACAGACACGGCACCGACTTTGATAGGGGCTTTGCAAGTGTTCCCACAATGGGATGCAGGGGTGGGCACCGGCCAGAGGAAAAAAAAAAAAAAAATTCCGCGCTGCAGGGGGGGGGGGGCAGGCGTACAAGGAGGCCGGGGTTGGCACGGCACAGAGTCACCCGGCATAGTTTAGCTGAACTGCTGATGTGTCCTTGGGGCATGGCGTCACAAGGAGGGCGGCGCGTGGGCATCGGCACAGCAGAACCGCTGCAGGGGGGGGCAGGTTTCCCACGTTGCACAACCGATGGAGGTTCCTGCATGGTCCGCTGTTTGTGGCGCGGCAGCAGAGGAACGCTGGGTTCGAGGCAGACACTGGAGACGTGGTCACAACTAAAAGGTACGTGCCGGTTCCTCCAGACCACGATATGGCCGCGAGCGGACTGGCAACAGTACGGCACCGAGCGGTTGTAAGGGGGGTGAATCGCGTCGTAGGTGGATTCGCACAAGGAGGCCGGCGTGGGCGCGGCACACGCGGCACCGTGCAGAGGGGGACGAATACGAGCAGTTTGGTGTCACAAATGGTATACGCCCAGTGAACAGATGGCGCGGCACAGCGGAACCGCTGCAGAGGGGGGGGGGGTCACAAGGAGGCCGGGTGGGCGCGGCACAGCGGCACCGCTGCAGGGGGGGGGCAGGGTCACAAGGAGGCCGGGTGGGCACGGGTAGGGCGCGCACAGCGGAACCGCGGCAGAGGGAACAGGTGTCACCAAGGAAGGCGGGCGTGGGTCGCACAGGGAACCGCTGCGCAGGGACAGGAGTCCAACACAGGAAAATTGGCAGAAGTAAGATAGAGGAGAGATCAACAGAAAGTCTACTGACAAAAAGGTACCTGCTAGTCAGGGAGGGCAAGATCTTTCGCGAGGTCAAAGTGAGACGAGAGCGAAAGGATTGCGCGCCGGCAAACACAACTCTCTCTCATACCACCGCGTTGAACAGAGGGTGGGTCAGGGTCACAAGGAGGCTCGGGATGGGACGCGCACAGGCGGAAAACCTCTTGACAGAGGAGAGCGGGGGTGTCAACGAGTCACAAGAGGCCAGGTGAATGAAGTGGGCGAGTGCGTACACAGCGCACACCAAGATGATGACATGGGGGGGGGGGCGGTGCTACGTTAGGATACTGGTCACAAGCGAGGCGGGTGGGCACGACACAACGGCACCCGTCTTATTGCATGATGGGGCAGTGATATCACAAGGAACGGCGTCAACACGACTGAGACTGGGCGCCACAAGAACATGGCATATACTCAGCTCTGTAGAGGCGGGCAGATCCGACTCAAACAAGATATGGTGCTCTCAGGGATAATCAGAATCATGGCTTCATGAGGAAAATCATTACAGTTCAGATGGTTGTTGACCAATTCGTGAAGGACATCGAAAGAGTTGGCCGTTAGACGCGTCATTATTTAAATAAAAAATCGAACATAACAAGTAAATGGGCGTTTGCATGGATCATTGGGAACTGCCGATATTTGAGACGGTACGCAACGCCTAACTGCAGGTTGTAATACCTAAGCATTACCCTCATTATTGGTCAACATTCAACACGTTCTAACACCTTTGAATAACGTCCCATCTGCCTAGCGACATCCCACGCCATGTTCCTCGTGCTGGACATCGTCCTGGGCCACACTCCATCCATATACCCTACCACCCAGCTCCACCACACCCCTACTGCCCCCACTGCCTGGCCCCACTCCTCTCCTGCAGCACTCAACCCAGCTCACCTACATGGCCGGCCATCCAGACTGCCCACTGTGCCGCCACGTACTGGTGTCCGGGGGGCGCCAGCAGGCCGACCCTGGCGCCGGGCTCGGGCGCGGTCTCCCTCAGCTGGTCAGCCAGCCGGCCAGCCCGCCGCACCAGGTCACGGTATGTGTGTTGCCCGGTAGAGTCGACCAGCGCCGTGCGGTCTCCGTGAGCCAGCGCTGCCTCCAGGAGGCCGGCGTGAAGACGGCGGACGGAGAGACGGCGACCGGCCAGCAGCCGCAGCAGCCGGGCCGGCACACACCGCAGCACGCACACAGACATACTGCGGACAGACAGAGGGTAGGGTCAGACATACAGCTGATTTGACATCAGGGTATGATTTGAGTTTGGATAAGAACATAAAACAATGTTTTGGATGACATTCATTTCAAGACATTGTCAATCCTGCAAATTCAGCAAATACAGATGTGTGTTTCAGTCATAATACTGAACTGCTCATATGCTATTGGCCCTCATTAGTGCATTGGTATCATCTAGACCTCCAATAGCATGACAAGTTTGGTGCTATAATAAAAAAATGGGTGCTATAATAAGCCTAGCAGCACTACAGTTATTTAGTCTTGTATGATTTATTTACATCACAAGGAACAGTAGCAGTGTAACTGTATCTGCCATAGGCCATAGGCCAGTCTGCAAAACATGGCAGGTTTGGACAAGATCTTGTCAAGGCGGCAGGGTTGTCATCAACACATCAACATTGGGTCAGCTTTTGGAAATTTTGGGCAGCTTTTGAAATTTAGGGGAAGGAATTGCTGCCCAGGGCAGCAACACAATTAATTGGGGCAACTCACAGCAGTTGGGTGTACACCTCAGTGCCATTATCTAAGGAAAATAATTGATTAAATAGTAGAAAGCCTGCAGAATTAGCAAAATGGGACACTTTTTATCAAATGTGGCATAGGTGCATTTTTATTGGCAGCCACATCAAGTATTTATTTTGCAGTGCAATATATATATTTTTACATATACTATGTTTCACTAAATATAGTGAATTGCTGATATAAAGAATATTTATTCTCTATTTTTATTCATACATTTATCAAACTAAGTGAGAATTTTCCTCATTGTACCTAAAACATTGAAAATTTTGCAGTTGATAGCATTAATTAATACAGGTGATAAGAAGGAAATATCACAGAGTAGTATTTGTTTATTTGACACAGTAAAGTACAAACATTCATTTTGTTTTTGAGTGCACTGTGTACTAAATATGGTGATAAATTGTACTTTGGGTAAGGTAAAGGTAAGTCATAGTTTTACACTATATAAAATGGGATTTCCTGATGAGTTACGAGTCGCACACACAAATANTCTATTGACAGGGATCATGGTCACGGATATAAATATTGTTTACCAGTTATGTACAGGCTTGGGCATAGGAAAAGGCGTAATACTCCTGTCAGATCGAAGCTTCGATACTCCTCGTTTTACCTGTAGGTGCTATTCACAATAGGTCCCTCACTGAACAAGTGATTCTAGATATGCTGGCTCACTGCATTGTATTATCAACTCGCGAGCCATACCATCACCTCAGAAGCGAGAGGCTTGTTGGCTGTGTCCGCTGCAAGGGGCTGCGGAGTCGGAGTCGGAGTCGGAGTCGGAGTCGGTTCGAGTTCGATTTGTTTTTGGCCGGAGTCGGAGTCGGAGTGGAGTCGGTAAATAGTTTTACCGAGCTCCGACTCCGGGCTGTCAGGTATAGGCGAGTGTATGGGCAAAGTTAGACTTTTTCATGTGCGTTTATTAGGATTTTTAGTGGTCGTTTCGGTGACGATTGACGTGAAGTAAAGGACCCTTAAATTTGGCTAAAGCTTTGAATTCTGTTGTTATATACCGATTTTGAATAATGAGGTGGTGTAGATATTACAATAAGCCTCAGGACAGGACCCAGGATGTGTTGTCGGATCAAATTCAGTGTAACGACGATCATTTTACCAACTATCATGATAAATCAATTTGTAAAAATAGAACGGTTTACAAGCGTCGTGTAGTTTGCGCACGTGAGTAAGGCATTGTCCCATTCAATAACTGCATTGAGCTCTTAAGCATTGCTTGATATTATTTACCATGATGGTAGTGCAACAAAACCTCAATTTTTCGGCTTCAAGAACTTTAAAATAGGAAATGATGAAATAACGAAATTTTTCATAAACGTCTCTTCCATTTAAAAAGCGCCAATCTCGTTTTTCCTTTAAGCGGGAACTTTTTTGCAGGTGATTACTTTTAATATCTGCTGACAAAGCCAGAACCAAGGTCATTAACCTTCACCTTGGTGGGGGTCATTTTGACCCCCAACCAAACTGAAGGTTTTTGATAATATCGGGAAGACACCAGCGCGCAGCGGACGATAAATTTAGCGTAACCTGTAGGGAACCAATTATTACCCACATTCATGGGTGGATCCAGAACGTTTGGCTTGGGACAGTTTGGAGGAGGGGGGGAATCCCAAAAAGTCTCACACAATTCTGAAAACTCATCGGATTTCGTTTGCTTAT
>VOPJ01011823.1:0-23722 GCA_014673585.1 Semibalanus balanoides | reverse complement strand
GCTCTCTGATTGGTAGTGAGGTCAATTAGCAATAGTTATGCGCACGCAATACCTTCACAATGCAAATTCGCATTGGTTAAGAGGCGCGGGGCGGTGACAATGGAAAGTAAAAAGGAGTACCTATTAAAGTGTTGTTTTGTTCCGGAATGTCCCAGTACTTCGATCAAGACACCGGGAAAACTTTTCATACGATTACCGTCCAACATCAGTACAAGACAGAAGTGTTGCGTTTATTGCGTTTCATCACGCATTTCTTGCCTAACTGAGCTTCCAAAATACAACAAATGACAGATCCAAAAGGAAGCAACGGGGCAGTGCCCAAGGGCGGATCCATGATTTTTTAGGAGGTCGGGGGGGTGGAAGGATCAGGCCAATTAAGGGGTGCCTTGTGGTCTGACCTGTAGTCAGAATATGGACGCTGAGTGCTCACGGGCTGTCCAATGTCCATCGCCGGGTGCCTGGCGGCGCCCGGCGACGGACAGACCGTGGCCTGGGGCGCCCTTCTGGCGTTCTGGCGTGGGGAGGGCCGCGGCCCCTGCGGCCACCCCTGGATCCGTCCCTGTTTTCCCAAATACGTGAGGCCAAGATAATCAAATGTCTGCATACATACAGGTTGGACTACCGACTGGCATATTTATTTCCGGAGGCTGGATATTCCCATCTCCTTGTTTTTATCCCTTTTCCTGATTGGTCAACGGAGGTAGGTACGCCCTCTTCCACTCATACGTGACGCCTGCATTCCTAATGGGGCGCTGAGTGGTCTGAGGAACGCCCTGCAGCCTTGACGGGCGCAAAGTGGTCCGAGGGGCTCCATGCAGTCATGAAAGTGATGCTGAATGGTCCGAGAGCGAAAGGATGCGCTGCGGTCATGATAGGAACGCTGAGTGGTCCGAAGGGCACCCTGTATTTCTGACAGGGGTTGCATAGTGGTTTGAGAGGCGCCTTGTATTTGTAATGCTGACAGGGGCACTAAGTGGTATGAGAGGCGCCCTGTAATCCTGACAGGGGTGCTATGTGGTCTGACGGATGCTCTGCAATTCTGAAGGGGCGTTAAGTGGTCTGAGGGGTGCCCTGTAATCCTGAGAGGGGCACTGAGTTGGCTGAGGGGCGATCTGTGCTCCTGACAGGGGCGCTGAGTGACCAGAGGGTCAACCTGTAATCCTGACAAGGGCGCCCTGCAGTCTTCGATGAAGGGGCCACGCGCAATGTGGAATTTAGCGTGCACTCCTGTAATGCTGGTGACTAGGGGCGACTTAGGATGAGGTCCTATATGGGCATGCCCTCGTTTATCTTTTACTAAAAAGGCGTCCTGACTAGTCATGTGGAATGTGGTCTGCAGCCCCTGCAATATACCTGAGTAGGGCTAGCTTGAAGTGGTCTGAGGGGCGCTTCTTGCTCACTGTACCGTCACAAATGGACGCACTAGTAGAGTGCATCACGTCGCGTGTCCATAGCCAGGGCAACTTGCGCGCGCCTCGGGAACTGTATAGCTCCGTGGGCACCCTATCGGCTGAGTTCATGGCAGGGGGCGCGGCCCCTGCAGCCCCTGGATCTGCCCCTGGCAGTGCCCAAAACACTGGCGGATCCAGAGGGGGGCTGCAGAGGGGCGCGGCCTCCCCAGGTGCCCGGGTCGCGGGGTCGAGCCGTGCTTTGGCCTTCCCAAGCCGGGGAGGTTTGAAGGGAGGCCAAAACACGGCCCGGCTCCGCGACCCGGGCGCCTGGGGGAGGCCGCGCCCCTCTGCAGCCCCCCTCTGGATTCGCCCCAGGCCCAAAAAACTACTGACATTGACCGAGAGTTGACAAATATCCCGATAAAAGAAGAAAATCTCAACACCTCTTCACATAACTCCAGGACTTGCGTCACCTTCATACGCAAATCAAAGTTCAAAGCTACTATTAGCGGATGGTCTAAACTAAAGTCTTATGGCAGCGTCAGAAGCGTCATCGAACTTGCATTTACCGATATAAAGGCTGCGCGATTATAGGCTCAGCAATCGCTGGACTATACAATTGCTACTCAAGGTTACATCATAAATGCTAACGTCATAAACATCGTAAATGCCTCCAGAACAACTGAGCTGATGGTAACCTTGAACGAACACTGACTGACTTACGACGCGGACGAGAGGAGGGGGAGGAGCACCACCTTACACCGTATACCTTTTGACTTTTACAGTGAATAGTTCATGTTTATAAATGTATAAGATGCACAGGGAAGCAAAATTCAATGTTTTCTTTACAATTCTGACATTTTTGGGGGAATATACCCCTCCAATGTCTAAAACAACCACTTGAACTGTGCTAGTTCCACCAGCGCCTATCAGTCATTCAAATGCTGCAAACGGAGGTCTAAATCCCAGTCACCGCGTCCTTTTCAATATGCCTGTCTAGTAGCATTTCCTCTCAACAACCAGCCCAAAAACAGCATACATTATCCGGAAATATATGAAACATCAAACTTCAAGTGAAAAGGAACATGCATAGATGAAATATATTTCAGATTTGAGATAGATCTGATAAATTTGATTGATTTGATTGAAGATTTGAAGATTTGATTTGATAGATTTGACATAGATTTGAGGCACAGCAGCAAGCGCATTTTTTTTGCTAAATAACGTCACGCCTACAAGTACTTTATAAATTGTCCAAATTTGCATGCAAATATCTCGCAAAATATTGTTTGTATGCAAATTGGCATGTCTCACGGTTATCAACATATTTTTCTTAATATTTTATAAATATTCGCCAAACAACCTGCAACTAGTTCATTCAATAATCTCGCCTCGTTTTATTTATCGAAAGTACCTCGGACCTAACCTAACCATCCCCGGTATTTTCAATACAAATATACAAATACTCGGTGAACTCATTGAATTATCCCAGCCGCGGGAAGGAATGTACCTATTATCTCTTCTTGTTCTATGAAAAAGACTCTCCAAACATGAATTAAACTGAATAAACCTTTTTTAAATTAACTTGAATATTTTTAGAGAAATAAGAGATTCTGCATTTTTTATTGAAGCCAATAAATATTTGCATTGACGACCATTTAGTTAGCGACAATGAGTTGCTGTCACAAGCCACAATATTCATGCCCGGACTATAATACGTATTCTTTGAACATTACCATTGGGATCAAGGATGTGTTAGCTTCACGCGCTTAATTTATACGTGTACTTATAAATTACACGCTTATACATTAATATCCCTGGTATTTTAACCTACATATAAACGTAGGTAAAAGCTGCTATTGAGACGACTGTGTAGGTGTTAACAACTGATAAGTGTTTTGCAGCACGTGATGATAACATTTAATGCCTTAAACAGAAACATTTGTTCATTAACTCCTCAGGAAATAAGGGGAAAGGATCACCTACTACACTCCAGTGAAACGGGAACGGGTGAAATCGTTCCCTGACTACTCCCGTGAAACAGTTTCACGGATTGCACTCGGGATAGGTGTAAATATGTTTTCAGTGAGGATGGGTCAGAGATGAATATATCAGCACTATTTCGTCCTTCGTTCGGTGATAGTTTTAGATATTAGTGGTTCAAAAGTCGAAAGGCCATTATATACCTACGAGACGGGTAAAACCGGAAACACATTCAACCTTTCAGCTGTTGACATATTAACCCGATAATATTTTGTATGAAATATATAGAAGGGAGGATGATGCTTATCACATAAGAGAAACCCTAAACTGTGAAGTGTCGGCGATCAACATGTTATATACCGTTGAGATGGACTCAAATAGAGTTGAGTGATTAGATCAGCTGGTTAGAGCATCGTTCTTCTAGCACGAGGGAATAACTAATGAGTTCGTTCCCTATGCAGGACATGACCTTTCACAGGACTTAAAAGAAAGGCTTATATGTACAGAAGGGTGGGGCGTAAATTTGTTGTCTCTAAAAATTTACGTTGTCCTATTTTGTATATGCTTTGGGCATGTCTGTGGTTCTAGCCATGCCACACAAAATGTCTAGATTTGAGGAAATCAATTGAAAAATGTAGTTGTTTTCATCCTGACTATGACGTTGCTGCTAGAAACCTGAGGGCTCAAAGCTTCATTTCTAAGTGCGATAGAAGTTAGAACCTCGAAACAAAAACAAGCGATCCCCTCAGCTTCAAAACAGCTCAACGGCACTGGGTGGTGGGTTATGAGGGGTCAGGTCAATCCTGACGTCGAAGGTCAGGTCAAGCATGAACAATGAATTCAATTTCAAATTTTACTGGTAAAAATTGAGCGAAAACACAAAGTAACTTTGTTTTTAATGGCGCAACAATGGGTAATCTGTGCACTGGTTCTCTCACATACATGATACATGTACAGTGCAAAACAGATGTTTTGTTCACTTAATCGACACCACCGGTTTGTCGGCGCTGCACGCAATGGAACCGGATGCAATTAATATAGTTCTCGCCCCCGGTAACAGGGGCGAGGGCATAAATAGTTTCATTGATTTCACTGCGTGCAACACCGACAGACAGGTGGTGTCGAGGAAGTGGACAGAACATTTGTTCTGCACTGTACGGTGGGGACGTGGTTACGTTTTTCATTTGTTCTCCATTGTTTTGTATTTCTTTCTCACTTTATATTTTTTGGTGAACGTATTTTTTTCTTACAAAGTGCGTCCGCATTATCACAACATAACCGGAGAAAGACAATGATGGCTGATGCACATTACACTTCTGTCCTCTGATAGTCTGAGGCAGCCAGTCCGCAGTTCACTGGTCAAGGAGAGCTCATAAATCTGCCTTTGTCTCCAGCTGGCTGACTGCCTCGCGACGGACTTCGGCGCACCGGATCCAGGCCCGCAGCTTCTCTCGGTCGACTACAACCTGTCAGGCTTTGGACACCTTCTTGACGGCTCTCTCGATGCCCTGGGAGTGGCATTGTCAGGCTTCTGACACGTGCAGTGGTGTCCCCCTGCAGGTCTGCACCTCTTCCGAGCTTAGCTGGCGTTCATCAGCGGCTCCGTCAGAGGCTCTGCCTCCCAATCGATAGGTCGGGCCAGCGTCTGCGCTTTCAAAGTCTGCAGCGGCGGACGACCTGCCTGGGCAGTTACAGCTGCCTCTCTCTCCTCCCCGCCTGATCTGCTGGTCAACGATGCTCACAGTGAAGGCTCTCTCTTCGCGGTCGTCCGAGGCCAGCAGCGTCCGGGTGGGCGAAGAAGGCGCTGATGTAGGGCCAGACGATGGTCTGGAACTCGGGCGGACAGAACTCGGCGACCAACTGGACCTGTAAGCCAAGAACACCATTTGCGATAGCTCTACAGTCTACATTACACTGACACTGATGGAAGATATTTGCGCACACTCTACTGGCAGCGGTGTAATTGTGTTCGTTGCGTGAAATGGTCTTAAACCTCCCACAGCTTCCAAATGCTGTCCAAACCACATAATTAACTCGACGCCTATTTGTTAAGTAGCGTTGTTTCGTACAACAGTTTGATCATATCAGCTTTAGAAGGTGTCGGGGACTTTGTGGTAGGACTAGGCCTTGATCTGGAGCCACTGTTCCAGGTAGACAGCGACGACGAACTCGCAGATGAGCTTGAGGCTATCGAGCTCTCGGCTCCTCAGGCCGTCGTCTCTCTTTCACAAGTTCAGCATTGCTGGACCTGTTGACGAAAGACCACTGCCAAGAGCTCGACAACCTCAAGCTTATCTGCGAGTACGTCGTCGCTGTCTACCTGAAGCAGTGGTTCCAGATTAAGGCCCACCTTGTGGTCACCGACGGCACCCGAGATTTAATTTGATTAATATAATAATAACGAGTCCAGATTATTTTGGTATTGTTTAGCTCCTATTTTATTCATATTATCATTACGAGTGTAGGAGAGGCACCTAGTCCTGAACAATTAGAGCTTTTGTACCAATCCTTGAACAATGAACACTTGTATGTGATCACCCTTTTTGTAATGTTGAATAAAATATACCTAACAACAACAAACAACACCTACGGAAGCTGGTATGATCAAACTGTTGCACAACGAGACAACGTTACTTCACAAATAGATGTCGAGTTGATTATGTGGTTCAGACAACGTTTTTGGAGCTTTGGGAGGCTTAAGACTATTTCACCCACCAAACACAAATACAACGCTGCCGCATGAGTGTTCAGTGTACACTGTACAGGTGTACAGTGTCAGTGCAACGTATCCAATCAGTGTCAGTATCCATGTTTCCAATCAGTGTCAGTATCCATGTTTCCAATCAGTGTCAGTATCCAATCAGTGTCAGTGTAATGTAGACTGTAGAGCTATCGCAAATGGTGTTCTTGGCTTACAGGTCCAGTTGGTCGCCGAGTTCTGTTCCGCCGAGTTCCAGGACATCCGTCTGGCCCTACATCAGCGCCTTCTTCGCCCACGGGCGCTGACTGGCCTTCGGACGACCGCGAAGAGAAGCCTTCACTGTGAGGCATCGTTGACCAGCAGATCAGGCGGGGAGGAGAGAGAGCAGCTGTTCTGCCAGGAGGTTCGTCCCGCCGCCTGCAGAACTTTTTGAAGCCGCAGACGCTGGCGACCTCATCGATGGGAGCAGGCCTCTGACGGAGCCGCTGATGACCGCCAGTCTAGCTCGGAAAGGTGCAGACCTGCAGGGGGACACCACTGCACGTGTCAGAAGCCTGACAATGCCACTCCCAGGGCATCGAGAAAGTCGTCAAATAGGTGGCCAAAGCCTGACAGGTTGTAGTCGACCAAGAGAAGCTGCGGGGCTGGATCCGGTGCGCCGAAGTCAGTCGCGAGACAGTCAGCCAGCTGGAGACAAAGGCGGATTTCTTGGCTCATCTTGACCTGTGAATTGCGAACTGGCCGCATAAGACTATCAGGAGACAGAAGTGTTATGTGCATCAGCCAACATTATCTTTCTCAGGTTCTGTTGTGATAATGTGGACGCCCTTCGTGAAAAAGTTCATCAAAAATATGGAGTGAGGAAATGAAAGAATTGGGGAAAACGCAACCACATACCCGCCGTATATGTATCGTGTACATACATAAGAGGACGAGTGCATAGATTACCCATTGTTGGTCCTATGAAAACATAATTACTTTGTGTTTTCGGGTTTTCGATTTTTTACAAGGATCCGCAGCGTAAATTAAGAACAACTAATGCGGTCTGGAATTGGTTGTCGACTTGGTACATACGTCTGCGAGCTAGTTTTCCGGGTGTTGAATGGCTGCATTGTTTCTGTAGAGCTGAGGTTTAATCAGAGCTGAGGCTGTTCATGGCGAGAGGATTGCTTCGGTGTAGGATTGTGTTAGGGACATATTAGACATCACTGACCTCTCTTTTTCCCCTGCGTTTGGCTGACTTCAGATAGTCCGGCAGCGGCGGCCCCCCACCAGACACCAGCTGCTGCTGCTGGTGCTGATGGTGCTGCTGCTGCTGGAAATGCTGCAGCCCGCTGCTGAACCGCAGCTGATGGTCATTAAGCTGAGTCGGACGGCCGGCCATCAGAGGCAGGCGGCCGGACAGCGGAGGTAGACGGTCAGACAGCGGAGGTAGACGGCGAGACAGCGGTGGTAGGCGGCCAGACAGCGGAGGTAGACGGCCAGACAGCGGAGGTAGGTGGCCGAGCAGCGGAGATAGGCTGCCGGACAGCGGCGGGACAGCGGCGGCAGACGACCGGACAACGGCGGCAGACGACCGGACAGCGGCGGTAGGCGGCCGGAGAGCGGAGGTAGGTGGACATACAGCTGGTCAGACAGCTTCACTGGAGCACTCGAGGCCAGCTGCAGCGCACCGGCTACTACCAGGACCCAGAGTCTCAGCATGCCTGGATAACACTGTGGGAAGAACAACATACAGTCACATCACCATAGTGTGGTTTGTTTTTTTGGGCGGCTTAATTTACGAGTTTATATGATTATTTAGGGCACCTAAGCCTTTGTTGCGGTCAAATCAATATAACAAAGCAGGCAAATCTTATAAATAAAGCAAAAGCTCATTAATGTCAGTGACCTATGGGCGGCCAACACAGACCTCTTACGCAAAAAACAATGCCAGATTCAGAATTCTCGCTATTTTTCGCAGGTTCCGATGCATTTATTGGCCTTGGCAAATGTCAATATCCTTATAGAAAGACTCATCCGATTAATTTTTGCAGGTTTCTTATATGGCCTAAATTTGCAGTTTATTTAGTTGCAGTTTTCTAGCATTGGCCAGCAATGCGCCACTAAATGTCGAAATCAGTCGAAATCAGTATGATACTTTCCCAAACCAAAATGTCAGATCTGTCCTATGACCGTCATGTCACGTTGATCGCTTTACACAATGACAAGCTGAATTCAGAACAAGCTATTTGTTTTGTTTGTCTAGGGGGGGCCCACCTCCGTTGACGTCATGTCATTTCGCTGCCTACGACGGTCTTACCTGGGCCCTGATCGTTGAAGTTAACCTTTTGGTTGTTTATGTACCTACCTGTAAATCACCTTGTACGTATTAGCAATCGTATGTAGATAGATATTGTGATGGATTATCTCATATCATAGAAATAGCAAGAAGAAGGTACCTACCAGCGTGTCTGGATCCAGAAGTTGGATCTGGGATCTCAGTGGATCCCTCACCCTCAGCATAAAATATATCAAGATCTGGAATTTTTGCAGATTCAATGGCTTATTATGTACCTGGATCTTGTGTCCCATGTGGATCCCAGGACACAGGACACTGAGATCAGGATCTCAGCTGAATCTCGGATCCAGGTACATGTCTGGTTACAAGACCCTATGAGTGAGAGTATGTGCGGTGATGTTTGTATTGATGATTACGTCCTTGGAAATGCATGCATTTGAATATATTAGTCCTTCGGTGGGACAACCGTGAAAAAAATGAAAAAAGCATTTGGACACAATTACAAAATATCAGTGTATTAGAAACCCTGACGTCCAGCGGCAGTGCTTTCCACGCTTTGGTGGCTTGGATAAAAAACATGCATCTGGCGCGTTCAGTGCGTGCGCGTCGCGCGCAGCACCTCCAGCAGCTCATCAGTCGTCACTGATGCCCTGGTAGCAGGGCGCACAGCAGCACCTCCAGCAGCTCGTCAGTCGTCACTGATGCCCTGGTAGCAGGCGTGGACGCTGGACACGTCAGAGCGGCTGACGTTACGTGAACTAATTAGTTCAGCTGGCCGTTCTCGGTATGGATGAGCACATGGTGAGAAAGTCGCGCTCGACAACCATAACAGCTCAGCTAAACGCCAGACAAGCTCACGCAGCGTGGCAGATACATGCTCGTTAAACGTGCTAACGGTATGTGTATGATGAGATTCATATTGTTCATCATTCATATTACGATGAAAATAAGCTTTCGAATGTGACTGTTTTGGTATATCATACACCGCCCATGCTAGGGTTACGAAAATATGACGATAGCCCGGCGGCGGTACCTTCCTGACCGTAGCCCGTTCGGGCTGACAATCGACAGTATGTTTGCTCAATGAACTCCTCGCCACTAGCATCGGTCGACACTTTAACGAGCGGTTTGTTTGGTTATCAGGGCTAAGGTCATCAATACTCACCTATATCCTGGTCGTTAATTTAATTGGTCTATTTTCGTGGCACAACAAAAAAGTTAAAGAGATACATAAGCGATTCATACTTGTTATACATAACCGTAGCGATGCAGACAATATTTATTAATTGCAGTAGTCATACCGGGCGCGGACGGCATTCGCTTCCACTTTCCAACTGCTAATTTTACGCAAGTATTTTTACTTTTTTGTCAGTCGCCTTCTTTTGTTTGAAAGCAATACCCATTATTGCATCATTATTGTCTTCAAAGTAATCAACTACGAAAACAATTAACCCCTGATTTGAGGAAGAGGCATGAGGCCTTCCTTGGAATACGCGCCGGACAAACAAGGAGTTTTCTGAGTATGTCATTGTCAGCCAAAGGTTATTAGAAAAGGTCAGAAAGGAGCTAGAATATTCTGGATCCGATTATGAGGCGACAGCAGGGAGGCCCTGAGTGTGGCAGTAGGACTGCTACACTCAGGGCTGTTCGAATCTTCGGCCACATAATCTTCGACCACGCTGCACCAGACATTTGGCCTCATGGTGGCTCACTCGGGCACCTTCAGCATTACAAAAGAGGGTCTGTCCAAGACTCCAATACCAGTCCCTGTTCGGTCGTGACGTCAGATGCGCATGACCAGACATGTGCTCGGATCCCAAAAACGGATCTCGGGATCTGATCTGTGGGATCTGGATCCCGGATCCACTGTGATCATAGATCCACCTTCACAATGTCGATGGATCCACTGGGATCATAGATACCGTCTTCAATATTTGTCGACGGATCCGCCTGGATCCGGAAATGCGCAGCACCATTTTGCATTTGGGATCCATGGGTCCCAGATCCGCCATTATACATATGTATATTTTCGGAACCATTTTTTTAAAGTAAATTGTCAGTACTTTTCATCGTTGCTATGCAACTAGCAAGGGTGCATGCCTTTTAGTTATATCTTTTTCAATAAATAATATAATTATGGCATAATATGCAAGTCCGATCCTGTCGATCCCGATATCCGTTGGGATCATAGATCCATTTTTCATTTGTTTATAATTGGAATCCTGTGGGATCCAAGATCCGTTGCAAAATTTAATCGAAGATCCACTGGCGATCAAGATCCATATGTAATTTTGTCCGTGGGATCCAGTGGGATCAAATATCCAACATTGCGTTTTGTCGAGAGATCCTCTGGGATCATAGATCCTACTATTAGATCCATGCACATGTCTGCGCATGACTTTTGCTAGCCGGCATGATCAGCGTGTTAAATCACATTGGGGTTCCCCCTCTAACTCGAAAACTAAGGAGGCTAGCAAGACGCATAACACAGCTTTTGAAAGCTCCCTACAAGACCATTATAAGTTACTGGGCATTATAGTTGCTCAGTTCAATATTGAGGTCACCAGAGGTCATCAAAGGTCACGTTTTCCAAGTGAAGGACTTTGCTCAGAAGCTCTAAAATATCTCGGGAACTATGAGAGCTAGAAACAAACGAAACAAGAAAACAAGTAGAAAGCTCATGAAATTTCAAGGCGACTAATTATTATTAAACTCAAGCTCAGGTCCATAGTTTAGGCCCCAGAGGTCACCAAAGGTCAGGAGGACATTTTTCCCAAAACGTTTCTCATAGATAACTTTTAATTTGTTAGACATGTAGCACGCAGCAGTACAAAAAACGTCATCGTCTTTTTTTTTCTCGTAAAGGCACTTAGAAACAACATATTAATGGTGACCTGGTTAGGTCATCTTCAAAATTTAACCTCAGGTCAAGGTCATTTGGTGACCCAGGCAGGTCATGCTGCATATGGGGCGACGTGGCTCGACGATAAGAACACAATGGTGTCATTTGCAGCTGCAGGCCTCTGTCTTTCTTCTATCAAAGTTATTGGCAAAAGGGTGTTGGTGACCTGAGATGACCTCAGCCGACCTAACAGAAGTCACTGAGCAGTAATTCTACCTGGGCCATCAACAATGAGCTAAAATAGCATGATTCTGACAAAATTGGCCTGATCCAATGCATATTCTCTGAAAAGGAAGCATTTGTATATTTTTCCTGAAACATGACTTTGATGACCCCTGGACCCTGGTGACCTCAATATTGACCTGGGACAAATATTGCTCAGTAACTTCGAATGACCTTGCAGAGAGCTTTAAGACGCTGTTTTCCGCGTCTTGCTAGACTTTTTAATTTTGAGTAAGAGGGGGATCCCAATGGGATTTAACACGCTGATCATGCCAGCTAGCAAAAGTCATGTGCATCTGACGTCACGACCAATCAGGCCTTGAGGGCCCAGTTTTTGGCCGGAATTGCCTACCTTGTTATTTAGCCTTGTTAGGACCTCCTCTCGGCACTGTGACGCCTGGAGAAGCTGCTACACCTACCCTCCTGTCACAAAGTGGTCTGCTGTGTCGGTGTCGGCGACACATGCCATGTCTCCTCACGGCTGGAGAGGCTGCTACACCTACCCTCCTGCCGGCCGGTGGTGGTCTGCTGTGTCGGCGACACATGCCATGTCTCGTCACGGCTGGACAGGCTGCTACACCTACCCTCCTGCCGGCCGGTGGTGGTCTGCTNCCCCTGAGGGTTTTCTATAATAACTTCTTACACATGGAGCGCATCTTGCTGAAATTTGCAGTAGCTGATTGAACAACAATTACACGTATCCTTACATTTTTTTATCAAAATTGGTCAAGTAGTTTGGAAGATAATGACGTTTAGTGACGTCATGCTCGTAGCAAAACGTTAAATGTTGGAAAAATCGTAGAAAATAGAGTTTTGCAGCAAACCGCAAACAGATGACGGAAATGACATAAAATGACATTTTCTTAAAGATTGTGATCTCGGATTTCGGAATTATATATTTTTATTCTGAACCCCAAAAAGAGAAAAATTCATATTTTTGGGGAAACTATAACAAAATCATAATTTTGAAAGTAGTTTTAAAAAACAGAAATATGTGAGAGAATGATTATAAACAATACTAAAACAAAATGCCAAAGCAATAGCTCTATTTCTCACTGGGTGATGGCTCCGTAAAAAAGAAAACAAGAAAAGAGTGATGTAAGTGAAAGAAACTTACTACGTCATTTTTATCACTTTTTGGGATTTTTGGGCTAGATACGAACAAAAATACCTTTTTTTGTGTTTCTGACAGAAAACTGGTTCTAATTCGGAACATGACTTTTTATTTGTTTATAAATTTTAATTTTGATGTTTTCTGATCGCTGTTATGCTGGTCCTGGAACGTATTTGAGTCGATGTAGCTAGATTGCTATCGCCCATAAGCAATTCATTATCTATCGGTAATTATTTCCGTGACCCAAGAAGTTTTTTAACTAACCGCCATGCCTAAACAATCGATATATGGTCAGGTAGCTAATTCAAACGACCAAGAACTTGACGCTAACCAAATAATTGTATTTTCATAACTTAAAAATGAAACGATGGACAAGCAAAAATCGCTATGTTTGAATGTGGTCGATTTGGGTAATTACTTGACCTGGCCCAGTTGTTCGGATTTTTAGCCTAAAATGGCCCTCTACATGATCTGGACCCGATTACCCTAAAATTACGATACTTCCGTTGCTGATCTTCAATCAATAAGCGGGAGCTTCGTAAGGTTAGACTCCACCTCCGTGCTAGTGATTGAACCAATGACACGTCAGGGACTGCAGCAGTAAAACTTGAAGGTCACTCCCTTCATGTTATGAATAAAACTTATGGCGCGGTTCTGATAGTTGCGGTTTTTTTAACTCAACGGCACAAGCAGTGGGAGAGAAAAAAAGGAGCAGGAAGAGAGAGAGAGAGAGGAGAGAGAGAGAGAAGGAGAGAGAGAGAGAGAGGAGAGAGAGAAGAGAGAGAGAGAGAGAGAGATTAGAAGAGAGAGAAGAGAGAGAGAGAGAGAGAGAGAGAAGAGAGAGAGAGAGAGAGAGAGAGAGAGCAGAGAGAGAGAGAGAGAGAGGAGAGAGAGGAGAGAGAGAGAGAGAGAGAGAGAGAGGAGAGAGAGAGAGAGAGAGAGAGAGAGAGAGAGAGAGGAGAGAGGAGGAGAGAGAGAGAAGAGAGAGAGAGAGAGAGAGAGAGAGAGAAGAGAGAGAGAGCAGCGAGAGCTTTTATAAAGAATATATATATATATAGTATCATATAATATGATAATTGACCTCATCTAAAGTTTGTGAAAACGATAACTTCTGTCGTTTTTTTTAGTTCTTCGTCCTTTGACTTTGATTTTGACCTGAAAGTTTGACCACGATTTGTATAATTTGCTTTATTCCGCTAGAACTTGCCCTCAGCTAAATCTGTGAAAGAAAAATACAATCGAGCGGTAATTTTTGACACCCAGTGGCGGATCTAGGTTTCGAGATTGGGAGGGGCAAAAGTTATGCTACGCGTTTCGTCAGCGAAAATTTGATGAGCGGGAGGAGGTAGGGACGGGTCATCAGCAAAATCCTATTTTTATTAGTATAAAAAGAAGTTTTATTCAGGCGGAGCTGAACAAATGTTTGCTGAGGTGAGCCTCCGTGCCCCCCCCCCTCCCAAGCTTACGTCCTGGGACCAGGGAATGTAGAAACGTACGAAAAGTGTGGTGTGTTAGGGGCGGGCAGCGAAACCTTTGATCCTCGTTTTGAGAGAAAACCAAACCAATGGGTAATATTTTGGTGCAGATAAACCGAGGGGGTTTACCTACGTATAACTACCGCAGGACACCCATGCCAGAGATAAGACGTCCTGCCCCCCACCCAAGGTGTCCAATGTCATTTGTCCGCTTTAAAGTTCTGAACCCATGGCGACGCCATTGTTGAGCGGGGGAGGTAAATCACGACAAACCGGAACAAAAAATCACAATCTACCGGATCACCTTTTTGTGGGGGAAAACCATACGTCTGCGGTCTGCCTACACATATTTATGTTTGGAGGGTGGGGGCAATTATCCATTTTGTTCAACCGTAGATCCGCCACAGAGGGGTTAACCCTATTCCCTGTGCGGGGGGCAGATTCTGCCCCCCGGTAGTTTTTCGCCCGCCGCTTCTGAACCGAGTCATTAAGTTACTAAGATGTTGCTAGATAATTAATTTGGCAGTATCTTCAATTGTCATGCTTTAATGTCGGCGAACAAGTCCCTAAACAAAACAGAAGTTTATTACGGAAAAATATCGTCTCTTCCTAGAATTGAACCCACGCCAAGGTATGGCCATGATTCCTTTACTTAGCATGGCGGGGTATGACTGCATAACAGACATGTATTCGTATCTGACCAAATTATGGCTCGAATCTTCATCTAAATTTTAATTGTTTAGGATTGGAAATACAAAAGGTAATTTGATTGGTTGTGTATTTTAAGGTTGTTTCCCTCAGTACACCTTTGAATAAATAATGGGGGTGGAAAAAAAATTAGAAAAAACCGGCTACAAATCCAAGAATTTTCGTTTGTGAGCGAGTTTCACAATGTTAAAAGTGCTGGGAACCTTTGCCAACTCATAAAACGAAATTACCGCCCGAGTTTTAACGATATATATGATTATTTCGCATAAATTGAAAGGAAATTAAATATAGTACGTTTTTGGCTTGTTTCCCATTCTTTCCGTATTTATTTGTATAGGTTTGTTTGAGGATTAACCAAAATTTGGCTGAATTCCCAATGGGACGTTTGTGGTCATGGTTTATCACAAATCTAGTCATGGCCGTTTTGTGAACGCTACGTTACTTCTATCATCTTGAAACTTTCGGACTTTTCCTAAATATGAACGACGCGTGTTCTGTGAATATTTTGAAAAATATCGGCCAAGCAGAGGCGGCTCCAGGGTCATGTTTTTGGGAGGTAGTTACGAGTGCGGGTGTGCGGCGCATACTTCCTACGTAGTTTTCGGTGGAATAAAAGCGTCAGAAACTAAGTCGATGCTTTGTACATCATGCATAATTGGATTATACATATTTTGGGCAGAGGCAAACCCAGGTACATACAATGGGAGGCGATATCCTCCGTCAATTTAGGCCCAACTTCAAATAAGCAAGATGATAAAAGGCGTTCCGCACATGGTGCCCCCCACGTTGTTTACCTGAATCCGCCTATGTACAATTTGCTACCTTTAACAAATTACAGCAACAAAGCCCACATGTGGCGTTCCCACGTCCCAAATACTAAGGAAAAGTACATATTTTTACCCAAAAATCCCACTATTTTTTATCCCTGAGTACGCCTATGATTTTTCATTTTTGTATTTGTCCCTTTCATACATTGACAAACATGACAGTGGAAGCTCAAAAACGTTTTTTTGCATGAAAATCAGTCGAATCTCATGGCCACAATGACCTTTAAAAAAAACACATTTTTTTTCGTATTTTTGCCCCCTGGCCCCCATTTCTTAACAAAAAAGCAATTTCGAAGTCCAATAAGAAACATTTCGTCACGTCGAATCGAATGGTGTTTGTCCCATCGAAATCGGCCTGGTGGTTCTTGAGATCTCTGGGGGGCAGAATCTGTCCCCCCCACGCAGGTTAACGTAATTCTGGCCGCCCCCGCCCGCAGGGAATATGGTTAAATATAACTACCGCAAGACACCCATGCCAGAGATAAGACGTACTACTCCCCAGCCCCCCTCTAATGTGTTCGATGACATGATGCGTACGCGTAAAAGTTCTGAAACCTTGGCGACGCTTCTTTTGAGCGGGGATTGTAAATCACGATTTCTCGGGACAAGAATCACAACCTCTCGGAATGNAGATCTCTGGGGGGCAGAATCTGCCCCCCACGCAGGTTAACGTAATTCTGGCCGCCCGCAAGGAATAGGGTTAAATATATCTACCGCAAGACACCCATGCCAGAGATAAGACGTACTACTCCCCAGTCCCCCCTCTAATGTGTTCGATGACATGATGCGTACGCGTACAAATTATGAAACCTTGGCGACGCTTCTTTTGAGCGGGGATTGTAAATCGCGATTTCTCGGACAGGAATCACAACCTCTCGGAATGTTTTGGGAGGGGCAAAAACATCCGTTTGCCTACCGATATTTCGTTTGGGAGGGGCAATTTCCCATTTTGCCCAACCGTAGATCCGCCACTGCTGACACCTTTTCAGTTCCCCGTCTTTGACCTTGATTTTGGACTGCAGGCGACGTGCTATAGGCAAAAATAAACGATTCGTGTTTTCCGTGGACTAGTTGACTCATGCCAGCGGTACTTCTAGCATCTTTAAGTTCCCGAGATCTTTGATCTTGATTTTGACCTTTGAAGGCGTCGTGCTATAGCAAAATAAACATCATATTCGTGTCTTCTGAATGGTCTTAATTGACCATATATGTTATTGTTATAGAAATCAGAGGGTCGGCCCTGATTTAAGTCAACTGAATAAGTCGCTTGCCTTCACGGACATTACAAGGCTGGCGTGGTGTCCGCAATCGGCGCTTCTGACTTACGAGCCTATGATCGATTTTAGAGTGCGTTGCTCATCTTTGTAGAGCTTGAATGCTCATAACTGATAAGCCACTCTCCCCACTCGGACTCGGCAATGCGCTCCGACTCGGAGAGGGGCGGAGCAAATGCTTGGATATCAGCCCCAATCAGCTGCATTGGTTTAACAAATGGTAGGACGCAGAAGACGCAACGCTATAATTAATTTACATCCAAATAAAAAGTAACCCATTAGGTCTTCCGTCGCCAATATGAGATTACATAAATTTTTAATTCGATATACAAGAGAAGGTAGTTGGAAAATGCCTACCCCCATTTAATTCTGATTGCTCCCAAAAAAGTCTAGAACAATTCAAAAAAGTTTGTTAACATAGCCTAACTTTTTTGATAAAAGTTTGACGTTTCAATATGCCACAATGGAAAAAGGGATCTAACTACCACGGAAGTACATCTATATTTATATTTTATTCAGTACACAGTTCACTGCCATTTTGGTCAAATACAAGCCAGCCATGAAGACGGTTGGCCTCGAGAAATCATCGATATACAACATTCGTAAAGTTACGAGACCTCTTGGCTGTTCCTAAAGTTACGACAGATAATCTCCATTTTGTTCGCCATCTGGAGGGGGAGACAGCCGGTTTACGCCCAATCTCATAAGTATAGCCTCCCTCCCCCTCTGTTTAATGACTATGGTACATCAGCAACGCAAACTATCGTAACTCGGTGTTTTTAACAACTTTTTTTGAAAATACCAGTGCTTACACTGATCGGACGACTCGCGATTTCTTTATCCATTAGCATTCACAAACAACTGACAAATGGATTCCTGGCTGAAAAAGTCAGATTTTCAAAGCATTTTAAATACATTGTGTCCCTAAAATCCTGGTCTTAGTGTTCGCACTCTTAAAATAAGACATGAGCAACCCCAAACTGATGTTAATGAGAGGTTATCTAACTTGAGACATGATCAAAGACAGATAGGACTAAAAGCCGAAGTTATAAGAGATGAACAACAGGGCCCTGGTCGGATTTCTGGTAAAAAGTGCGCCTTTTTATTCCCGAAGCATGACTCTTTAGTTCTCTCAGGTCTTCTTTGTGGGTTTTGGCATCGGAGGACGGTTATTGTATCTTTCGTAACACCTCCGTTGGCGGTAATTTGGTTGCATTATGTCTTTTCTCATCTGATCATGCTGCCACTTCTTGATTTTTGTTTTTGCCTTATCTCGTTTTTGTTAATATTATCAAAAGCTGCTACTATATGCTTCAATAACTTCTTTGTCGTAAGATCTGGTAGCTCCCGTTTGCAACAAAATGAGACATTTGTCTCAAGGTTGCGTGCCTGTGATGGCTCTTTAGGTCCTCCAATACTTATTTTTACTTGCAGCCCATGGTAAAGGTATCTTCTGTTTTCGTTCATTTCGTTCAAAGGTCGTGCTCAGCAACTGAAAAATTGACAGGAAGTTACGTTAATGCGAAGTTTTTCCAGGAAAACCTTGACCTAACGTGAAGTTAGATGTGATATGTCTCGTATTTTGTTTACGTTGCTTGACACGTATTAGATCTCAACGAACAATATGACGTGGCCCAGGTCGCCGATTTAGTCCTTGGCGAGCATGCACTTCGATGACTTCAGCTTCATGCAGACTTGTCGAATCTTAGGATCAGTTATAGATGTTTAATATTTTTTCTCAAAAGTATTTGACAATTGTAGGATATGGTCGATACAAGCGTGACAAGTTGTTACATTATATCCCGAGAGAATATGGGACATCTGTAACTTGCTTGGTGCGTTTTTCAAGCCTAGAGACATCAGAAAACGATTTTGTAAGGGTCTTCTTTAATGACTTTTCCTTGCCAATATCCTTGCTGACAGTGGGCTCATCGCCACCGGGAGGGTCTGGGTGGTCCGACCGTCCCCAGGATCTCTCTAGCCTCGCTTCAGCCCCCCCCCCCCTCCAAGATTAGTAGAATATTAACACTAGCAGATATGGAAGTTAGTTCAAACCACCACGAGCCCCTTCCCTTCCTACTGAAATGTTGTGGCGACGCCCATTGCTGACAGTATAGGCAAATGGATATATTAGATTATATGAGTGTATCAAATAAATCGCTTCAGGCTAACGAAATAGCCCAACCAACGGACATGTGCTCGGATCCTAGACACCTCAAACTTGAAGTTAAGGTTTTGACAACGATAATGGCAAGACAGCACTAATATGCGTTGTAACTTCTTTCTTTTCGATCCTTTCCTATTTTGTGGTGCCTTTCGTTTTTGTTTGGCTATCAAGAAAAAAAAACATGGTAGCCATTTTGGGTTGCATGGTGTTCTTATTTTTCGATTGACCCAAAAAACTGCAGATGGAAAAGTAAGCATGGAACAATATTTTGCAAAGTACAGAAGTGCTATCCCAGCCAGCAATTTGGTTGGGTACAGATTGGGACAGCTTGGGAAGAGCTATGTAATCCCACCGTTTCTTCCCGGGTTGGGCCACATTTGGGCTTTCCCAGGCATTTCCGGATCAGACTAGGTGGCGATTTGGGTAAGTTGGGATTTCCCAACCTGTCTGAATCCTCATCAATAGGCTTTGATTGGAAAATCCTGCTAAAATCCCAACTTGGGAACGGCTTGGGATTTCCATTGTTTTCCCAATCGCCAGAGTTGGGAGTTTGCGTGGAAAACCGTAGAAGGTCAGACCTCCACGATCGGCGGCTATATACTATGGCTGGGACGCACTCGAATTTTCGTAAGGGCTTATGGACTTGACCAAATCACGTGGTCTGATTAGTCCCTCTGGTCGAACTAATTTCTGAAATCGTAATATGTTTTCAAAAGGGGCCGAGGGGGCTTGCATTGAAAGAAGTCTCCCAGTCCGGTCCTGGCAATGCGCAATCATTTCCAAGTTTTGCCATGAATGAGGCCCTGTGGGTTCGTAGCGGATGCGGCATCTGTAGTGACATGTATCGCCTAAGACGTTGTATTTGTAATACGCTTTAAGATTTGTAATCACTTAAGACCTGTTACACTGGACGTCTGCGAACCACGATGCGGTCTCTGCTCGAAGGAGCAAGTGCTTTTTGGTTCAACGCCAGAAGGCGTTTCAGCGTGCCCATCCCTTGCCGGCCCATGTTTTTGTTATGTATCGACGTTTATTTCGTCTATCATGCCTCGGACATTTATACATTCTTCGGTACCACGCTGCTCATGTGTTGCTCGTCTTCGTCTTATTGCTCATCACTCGTCATCGTTATCACTCTTTGTTCTCTCTAACTACCTTCGTTTTGTGCATTCATTTATGATGTGTGTTTTGACTCAAATATACGATAATCCGGATCCCAATTAATATTCCCGTCTGCCGGTCATTGACCGATGATGTCAAATGGCCACCGAGCATGTGGTGGCCTCAAACCGTCCCCGGGAGTGGTGGCCGTCGCCATGGCGTGGGCCCTTCTCGCAGCTTCGTCCTGCGGGGAAGGGCCTGTCTATGGGGCGATTGCCCGGTCGACGTTACATTATGACCAGCTTCACACTTTCTCCTTCATTCCATGACTTGCATAACGGTCCAAACGGGGTCGAAAGCAGTCTTTTCCTAAAAATACTGTTTTTTAATTCTACCAAATATGGCATCCCTGATGCTGAACACTGGTGAGTTGGTTACGTCGTTTTTAGTGAATATCCGTGCCTATCGGCACGCAATGCAATGGACGCTTTTTCCCGGACGGCGGGCGGGGCAGGTTTTGGGATGTCCCGATTGGGGATGGCAACCTTTTCAATGTGTATTTGCATTCGTGGCTTTGGGAATCGTGGCAGGACTTCCCAAGTGGCGTACGGGCAAAGTTGGTAATTCCGGACCGCTTCGCCGTACGAAGTGTCTTATTCCAAACGGTCCGATCGATCCGACCAGGGTGTGAGTGGATTTCGGATTCCGTTGGGATAGTCCGGGCTTGCTGGCTGGGATAGTGCATTCGCCGTCGCAAAATGCTCATTTAAAAGGCAAATGCTGGGGCATGGCCCTGTCCTGCACGTCACGGAACTTAAGGGGATATAAGCACTTGGGAAAGTATGTAGTGGATGGAGAACGAACGCCTGATATCGGTCCTGGCAATTCATTTTTGCGAAAAAGTCAGAATTGTTGGTTGTTATTAGAAAAATAGTATTGTTTACATGTGACGTCAAAAATCTTGCGGTCACAAAGCGAGTTGTGAGTACAGGAGGCTGACAGCTGCTGTGCCGGCACCGAAGATGGGTGCCCGGTAGTGAACGCGACTGGCCTAGGTGACCGGCGGCTCGCTCGCGCGGGTAGGCGTGGGGGCACGCATACGTGAACAGAGGAGTAACTATTTGACGTTATGCGAAACGTACTAAATTCTGTAATATTGCCCAATGCCAAATATGCCAACGGTTTTTTGCGTTCAAACTCAGAACTAGGTCGTTTTGGAGTAAAAATTAGGATTTTAAAGAGGTTTATCAGTACACCCGACAATCTGGCTATCTCAGTTAAAAACTAATGTTAAAGGTGCTATATTCCCTTTAATCACTTGCTCACTCGCTCACTCAATCATTGATTGGTTTAACATCAGATTGTAAGAATTTAATCAACGGGCTGCATTGTTTGCATCATGTCATCAGCCTTTTGGCTTTCAGTAACGGTTGCATTTCGTTGTTGACCCTTACTTCAGCCGAGACGCAAGTTTGACCATTTTCTAAGCATGTTCTTGACTACAGACAACCTCTACTTATTTTTTATCATCAATACCTCTTGCCAGATATTTGTATTTAACACAATAACTTATGCCTTACATACCTACAATTTAAATATGGCCCCAGTGTCGCCCCGTAGTCGCCGTATATATAGTCGCTGGCCGGTGTCACTGTATTATATTATTTATTATTAGAATACAAACCACAAGCAGTGTCTCACCGCTTCATGTATCCTTCCTTTACCCTAGCCAGAGCCTGGTGGGACCTTTCTCTCTCAGGACCACCTTAGTGGCAGGGTCCATGGGAAACTCCCTTGTAACTTCAGCTGCAGACCTCCACGCACCCTCTACTTACAACTCGGCAGACTCTGACGGCCTTTTCGTTCCCCTGCTCGTGCAGACTCTGATCGAGGCTCAGGTGGTGCCGTCGCTGACGGTGACGTCCGCAGACCCCGGCTGGTGGATGTCAGACACTGTCGACGGCCCTTTCCAGCCTGTCTCGGACCAGAAACAACTTCTGCTTAACCAGTTCGTGCAGTACCGATCCACTCGTGACGATGGGATTGGCCTACGGCGCATCGATCTCATTCAGAACACAGGTGGGTGTCTTGTTAATCGTCCAATAATTCCCTAAGATGCTGCTTTTTGAAACTTTAAATTGTGTGGTGTAACAGGACTCTTAATATTATTATTACTGGTAAGCGTATGTTGCTTTGTACTGCGTGCGCTCTCTTTTCTTCGTGTCATTGACTGAAGAGTATGTGTGTTGTGTGTGTGTGCGTGTGTGTGTGTGTGTATGTGTGTGTGTGTGTGTGTGTGTGTGTGTGTGTGTGTGGTGTGTGTGGTGTGTGTGTGTGTGTTGTGTGTGTGTGTTGGTGTGTGTGTGTGTGACGACAGATAAGGAGACAACGCTGGCGGTATCGGTGGTGCAGTATGTGCTGCCATCTTCCCGGCTAATCAACGTCACCGACACTGAGCTGACTATTGCTGAGGACCAGCCCGGCACGCTGAGACTGTCCGACATCGTCAATATCGTCAGTCCTGCTTCAGATGCCGAGCTAGGTTAGTCAGACCCGATTCAAAATAATGACACGATGAAATGTGACAGGAATGTCCGATTAAATCATACTACCTGAAGTTCGCTTTTCATTCAACAACAGCTGATATAACTTACAGCAAAGGCAAAATGGTTTTCCCATGCTCGACTCTGGTCATTCGCCGGATCTGTCTTCAAATCAAGAACAATGCTGTCACTGCCCAGATGATCGCTCAAATGCCCCACGTCCAGCGGCATCTACATCGGTGTTTAAGGGTCTTTTGACGCCATCCATCAAGTGGCATGACTCCCTTGAAGACTACGTCATATTTATCTTCTCACATTTCATCAGATTTTCCCTGCTGTGATATCCCGTGCAGGGACCACGATAAATTACTTTTGCTAAATCTCTGAAGCATTTCTAGAACAAACGAATAAGACAATGGCAGAGCACAGGAGGCACATTGAAAGCTTTGATGCCCTCCCCCCTAACGTGTGATTAGATCAGTCCTCGTACTAGCAAAATCAGAAACCCAAGACAGCTTTCCTTAGGATAGGCAGCTCTCTATATCATCAATAGGACCAAAAGGTTTGTTTAAATGATTATCAGCCACAGCAGTCTGTGAAAATAACGTCATTGCTTGTGTCCTTGGAGCGTAGCGTCACTTTTCCGGCGAGATCGCCAGCAAAATCAAGCGCCTTCATGATGCAGCTGAAAGGCCCCTGGCTGTAAGGGATATCGTCATCGATGACGAGATTATGCATCCGATTTTAATGTTCGGCTCCGTCCCGGTCCACTTCTGACGCTGCTGAAGAGTAGGATCAAGGCAAGAGACGGTGCTTTCACTAATCTTGTATCAATAGCATTCATTTAAAAGATGGACTGCGAAGTTTCGGGAGAGCTCATGCTGAGATATAGCATGCAAACAATAAGGGTACTTTCGCTTTCAGTTATAGGCCATTTAAGGCTGAAACAAAGTCTTAATTAAAGCAGCTGCTGAAAACCCATGCGGGTAACTGCGGGCACCTATGACCTATGATGTATGCATGGATTAAATTC
>VOPJ01011822.1:10000-23724 GCA_014673585.1 Semibalanus balanoides | reverse complement strand
CCCCTGTGTCAGTCCTCCCAGTCCCCCTGTGTCAGTCATCCTCTGTCCTCCTGTGTCAGTCCTCGGCGGCAGTCCTCCCTGTGTCAGTCATCCCTGTCCTCCTGTGTCGCTGTTGCCGCTCCTTTTGGCGTCGCTCCTTCTTCTGCTGCTCCTCCAGGTCCCTCTCGGCGTGACGCTTCTGTCGCTGCTCCTCCCGAGTCTTGAGCTCCTCCACACGACGGCTCTCCTGCTCCTTCAAACGCTGAGGATAGAACACAGGAGACGGTGTCAGGAGACGGTGGCAGGAGACGGTGGCAGGAGACGGTGGCAGGAGACGGTGGCAGGAGACGGTGGCAGGAGACGGTTGTTCAGGAGACGGTGGCAGGAGACCGGTGGCAAGAGACGGATGGTGGCAAAAGAGGACTGGCTGTTCAGGAGACGGTCTGTATGGCAGGAGACGGTCGGCAGGAGACGGTTGGAAGGAGACGGTGCAGAGCTGTGGCAGGAGAACGGTGGCAGGAGACAGGTGCAGGAGACGGTGGCAGGAGACAGGATCGCGGTGGCAGAGACGGGTATGGCAGGAGACGGTGGCAGGAGACGGTGGCAGGAGACGGTGGCAGGAGACGGTGGCAGGAGACGGTGTCAAGAGACGGTGTCAGGAGACGGTGCCAGGAGACGGTGCCAGGAGACGGTATCAGGAGTGGATGTGACATAAATAGCAGATTACACTAGCCTGCGTTTTAAACTTTTTTTCATAAGATCAAAGTTTTCTGAACTGAACTAGGTAAAGTTCGAGGCGCTGATTTCGAAAATACAAATAGTTTTTTTTTTCCAGATTGGCTCCAGTTTTTGTGCAATTCCTCAAACAATATTGTCTGTATTGTACTATTTTGTCGTATTTTATATGAGTAGTTCTATAGGTGTTACAAGCACAAAATTTGCAGGACGGGTGGAGGGTATGATATCTCTATCTTGGCAAAGTTTCGTGACCCTAGATCAGTGTTTTGGGGACGCCGATTTTTTTAATGCTCACATCTTCAAAAGTTGAGCCCCGATTATTGGATATCTTAGTGTGACAAGATTGGTGAGAAAATTATGTCGCTGGAGAACTCCAGAAATATACGCATAGCCCACAATGACACTGGTCATTGAATTTTTACCGATTTCACCCGTCAGGGGCGGGTGACCAGGCGCGATACGACGCTTACGGATCGCTCACGCTCACTGACGACACGCTCACTTTATGGAGTATTACGCGCACGGCCCTGCACGCACACACGCACAGACGCTCATTTCCTCACTTTATACACAGCTGTTACCATGGCAACAACAGCAGAATCAAGAAAAGGTAACGCGCCAAGATCGCTAAGTTAAGCCCGGCAAGTCCGAGCTGCGGCCGTCCGCCGACGAAGCGGCGTAACGCACCCGTCTCTACAGCAACATAATTTTCTCAACAATCTTACCACATTAAGATATCGCCAATCGGGCTTAACTTTTGAAGATACGGGCATTACAACTCAAAAATAGCAACCCGAAAACCGGCTCCCGCGGCCGCCACCCGACGTCCCCTTGGGGCATTTGACCAGGATTTTTTTTATAAATTTAGTCCAAATGTTTTGTAGAGATGGCTTTTCGAGGTCAGAACCCGCGCTAAGCAAAGCTTGTTGCGCTGGTCCTGACCTCACCACCCGATCGCGCAATTCCTGTTGGCCGGCAGAATTTAGAGACTAAAGTTTTACGTGCCCGACTACCTAGACGTCACGCGTCCGCCCCGCTCGCTGACGTCACCTGGCCTTGAGTTGCGACGCGCTGCCACCGGCCGCCAATCCATCCCAGTCAGGAGCAAATAGCGAGCGCCGAAGCGACTCGAACCCAGGCTGCCACTACTCAGATAGGTCAGAAGACCAGCGCTCTCCCACTGAGCTACAAGGGCGGACAAAATATTGATCTAGGGTCACGCAACTTTGCAAAGAAAGATAATACTATACCCTCCACCTGTCCTGTAAGTTTTGTGCTTTTAATCCTTGTACAACTATTCATATAAATAGGACAACATATTACGAAACAGGAAATTTTGTTTTTGGAATAGCGAAAAAATTGGAGCCAATCAAGCAAAACGAGTGTCATTTTCGGGGTCAGTGCGCAAAACTGACTAAGAAGTGGTTGAGAAACTCTTGACCTTATAAATCACGCAGGCCAATGTTATTGATGGATTAAAGAGAAAATAAAGCAAACACTAAGCAACGAACTGTGAACAATAAAAACACAAAGGGCGCAAAACACGTAACAGCAACTCGTGAAAGAGAGAAAAACAAGCTGCACATCTACGAATCCAAGGCTATCTACGCAGAAGTGACGGTAGTGGCAGGACCATCTGTCTGATGTCAAACTCTGCACCGACGGGCCAGTGGGCAGGCCGGCGCGCCGATATCTATCGACCAGAGCCACGGCGCGCCGATATCTGACGGCCAGAGCCACGGCGCCGTCAGCGGCGGCGGCGGCCGACTCACCTCCAACTGGCTCAGTTTGATGGTGCGCTTCTGAGCGAGGCGCCAGTGCGGCGGAGTGCGGCTGCGGGAGCGGGCCATTTCCGGGTCGTATCGCTGGCGGCCGAGCACGCTACACGTCAGTCGAGCTGACACGGGGTCATGGCACACGAACCGCGCTGACACGGGGTCATGGCACACGAACCGCGCACAACGTGCAACGTGCAACATGCACACACATAACACGCAAAACACACATAGTGACACACAGCACACAACACACACACACACACACACACACACACACACATACACAACACACACACACACACACACCACACACACACACACACACACACACACACACACACACACAACAACACCACACAACACACACACACACCACCACAGCGACGCACGCACCGAGCACGCACGCACGCAACGCACGCACGCAACACAACAGACACACAGACACACAGACACACAGACACACAAGACACACAGACACAACACAGATCACACAGACACACAGACACACAGACAACACAGACACACAGACACTCACAGCAACAAGAACACAACAGACACACAGACACACAGACACATCAGACACACAGACACACAACACCAGACACACAGACACACAGACAAACACGACACACAGACACACAGACACACAGACACAGCAGACACACAGACACACGAGAACTAAGACACACGAGACACACAAGACAACACACACACACACACACACACATGCACACACAACAACACACACACACCACACACACAAACACACACACAACACACAAGCACACAGACACACCGACCACAGACACACAGACATCACAGACACACCAGACACCACAGACACACAGGCAACACACACACACTGCTGCCGCGCGCTAAGACATTTAGGCCAGATAACAACTCAATCACGTCCAGGCATATATTATCGCCGAACAATTACAGAAGATCCCAAGTAAGCATTGCTACGAGCATGTGTCGGTCGGACGGCCGGGTATTGACCGGCTGGCGATCTGAGCTGAGGCCAGTCAGGCATCGTGGCTGGCTGGCTGGCTGGCTGGCTGGCTCTGGCTCTGGCTCTGGCTCTGGCTCTGGCTCTGGCTCTGGCTCTGGCTCTGGCTCGACACACCTCTCCTCAGCGAGTGATCTGGATACCCACCCCCTGCACTCGGGCGAGTGATCTCAATACTCGCCGTCCGGGCCTTTCCACTGGCTGTGTCCAGGCGTCACGTAGGCTCGCGTTCAACGTCATTATTTTCCGTTATCTCGTTATGTTGGTAGCATTGAGTCATGATGTGTTTTCGTTATTAATATAGTCATGTTAATACACAGCGAGAAAGTATCAGTCACCGTCCGTTCAAGAACGATCATAGGAATATTTTCGGAGTTAATTTGCTATAAAATTAATGACATTGTCACAATCTTGTAGATCAACCAAAACACGTCACACACACACACAATTAAAAAAAACGACAGAAAGTGTCACATTTTTCAGTATTTAAAGGTGCGCACTGCGCACTATTTGAAATATAACTATTTAAAACATTATTTCAAATATAACATACTATTTTTCCTCTTTCAAATAGGTAATCTCATAACTATTTTATTTTATACATAAAATACCGATTTCAGACTATTAATTAGCAAATAGTTTGAATAGTTGTATGTTCCTCTAGAGAAGATTGTCTCAGTAGCGACAGGAAGAGATGTTGGAAGTTTACTCGTAATACCGTCTGTAGTCATAGGACTGTAATTTGGTATGACACAGTCTCTCCTTTCTCCTTTTCTACCTAACATTCCGCCAATCTAACTTGCTATTGAAAGAAAGTCTGTCTGTCTGTCTGTTCGCACAGTCCCAGTTAATTCACGCGCTGAATTGGTGCGGATACCTCCATCCCGGAGATGCTAGCGAATTAGTAGTGCGTTGCGTTACAAAGGACACGGGCTGGTGGGCGGCGCGGAATGGGGGAGGGGGTTTCTTTTCGGTAGGGTACATACCTCCGTCCAGGAGATACGAGACACCATCCAGGAGACTAGGGGCATTAGACGGGTAAAAAAACGTATTTTGCGACGGGTGTGCCACGGGTAGCACGGATCATAAATCCCTAATTGCTTATCACTGGCTTGCACCACCACTCAATCTGTCGTCGCCCAGCGGAGCGAACGGTTTAGCACTAGTATTCTAGCAGCCCAGTTGTGACGCCACATGCCCACCCCACTTTAGGTACGGCTTCGATACTGTGAGTTGGCACTGACGCCACATGCCCACCCCACTTTAGGTGCGGCTCCGTAAGCTGGCACTGACGCCACATGCCCACCCCACTTTAGGTGCGGCTCCGATACTGTAAGCTGGCACTGACGCCCCATTCCCCACCCCACTTTAGGTGCGGCTCCGATACTGTGGGCTGCACTGAGCCACTGCCCCACCCCACTTTAGGTGCGGCTCCGAATACTGTAAGTGGGCACTGACGCCACATGCCCACCCACTTTAAGGTACGGCTCCGATATCTGTGAGTTGGCCTGACGCCAACATGCACCACCCCACTTTGGTGTGGCTCCGATACTGTGAGCTGGCACTAACGCCAATGCCCACCCACTTTAGGTACGGCTCCAGATACTGGTAAGTT
Source organism: Semibalanus balanoides (assembly GCA_014673585.1). Classification (NCBI taxonomy): domain Eukaryota; kingdom Metazoa; phylum Arthropoda; class Thecostraca; order Balanomorpha; family Balanidae; genus Semibalanus; species Semibalanus balanoides. Next base: position 18,605 of record VOPJ01011822.1, on the reverse strand, counting down.
GGCACTGACCTGCACCTTTGGTGCGGCTCCGATTCTGTGAGCTGGCATGAGCACTGCCACTTTTAGGTGCGCTTGTCGTGAGCTGCTGACGGCCAACATGCCCCCTTAGCGTGCGGCCTCCGACTGTGAGCTGGCACCTGTCCGACGCCACATGCCCCACTTTAGGTGGCGCCCGATACTGTGAGCGGCACTGACGCAACATGCCCACCCTTATGGTGGCTCACGAATAACTGGTGAGCTGGCACTGACGCCACATGCCCACCCCACTTTAGGTGCGGCTCCGATACTGTGAGCTGACACTGACGCCACATGCCCACCCCACTTTAGGTGCGGCGTGAGCGGCATCATTACTGGATTTTTGCCCAGTGAAATAACAACCTCTTAAAAACAAGATTGGATGCCAGATATAGCCCTGTTTTACTTGGCGACACTTAAACTCATTCTTGTGTGTTCCACCTACAACTGCAGTAGTCTTAATTGGATATTGCACGAACAATAAACACGTGAACCAACGGGTAGGGGAGGACATCCGTCCGAAATTTAGCAAAAACAACGAAAAATGGCAAAGCTGTTTGTCTATCAATTATTGACCACGTTCTGTGAAAGCCTTAACCCTATTCCATGCTGGGGAAGCAGATTCTGCCCCCCCCCCCCGGCATTTTTTTCGCCTGCCGATTAATAACCGTTAACCCGCGCTTGACCGGGAGGGACAAATATTGCGGAAATTTAGGCAAATATTGAGGAATTAAGCAAATACTGCCCTCCTGAACGATACAATCACTCAAGTAGCAGCTGTAAAATGGTTACATTTTACGATAAACAAAACCTCAAAAATCTGAACGTTGAGAAATTACGTGTTGCATAAAACTGCAATCTCAAAATTTACAATTTTGGATTTGTATACCATTTTTTGGTTTCATCGAAAACCGAAATATATGTGAAGAAGTTGTGTTTAAGCAACATATAAACCAAATTTCAAAAGAATATCACCATTTTTGACGTAGTAATAGCCTTTCAAGCACAACGACCTATGCGCGAATTTAGCAATAAAATTACCAAAACTTTGAACAGCTGTAAAAAAGGGTGAAATTCAAAGACAAACTGGAATCAAACAAAATCAGAAAGACAAATAACAAAAAAATTATGTGTTCAGTAATGTTCTAAAAAAAAACACAATCTCAAAATTTTAACATTTTTTTAGACACCCAAGAATTTTGGACTTTTGCGATTTTTTTAGAAAAATATAAAAAAACTAGAGATGAATGTGAAAGCAAAGTGTTACAACAATAGACAAACCAAGTTTAAAATAAAGAGCACCATTTTTTACTAAGAATAATAGTAACTGATGAGAGATGATGTAATATTTTGAAATTGCATTTTTTACAAGATAAAAACAAATACATGTTAGTAATGTATTTCTGAGATAAAACTGGTCTAGAAATATCCCTTTTTTGTTAAGATTTATCAATTAAAATATTGCCTCAATTGACCTGAATTTGACCTCAGCTTGACACTTAGCTTCATTTAAATAAGCTCAGATGGTACATTGATTATCACTATCGATTTATACGTATAAAACAGCCCATAAACCATGTGTCGCATGAATTTCGAAAATCTTTTTCGGATAGTGACCTTTTGTGACCTGATCTTGAACCTTTGCAAAAATAAATCTCCTTTTGCTATGCGGATGTGTATCATACCTTTGGGAACTTCGTGTGATCATTAGGTGTCCAAAAAAAAAACTTTTTGTCCGGCAAGCTGTCCACACCAAAACTCCGCTTCCAATCGCTTCCTTACACAAAAAAATATGCTGACCAAGTTTTGTCCCCTCCTTGAGTTTTGGTCACCCCCGGCCTCAAGTCAGTGGCCCCTATGCAAAGAAGGTCAAAAATCCAAAAGTCGTCGTACAGACCGTCGGCGTGTGCTATTTGAAAGCTCCTGCAAGTTGATCAACACTTATATTTCAGTTGAAAATGCTCTAAAGTTAATAGTTTTCGTTTTAAGAGTCATAGGCCTCTACAAAGGCACGTTTTAGGGTACAATACACTAAAGCTTGGTTTTGGTAGAGGTGTATGACTCATAAGACGAAAACTATTCAATGTAGAGCGTTTAGCTTTTCACGAGTGTATTCTACTTAACAGGAGCTTTCAAATGAGCACACGACGAGGTCTGTACGACGACTTTGATTTTGTAATGTGTTTGATGGTTATTTGTGCCATGATGAATGTGAATAAGTACAAGTCATCCCATTGTACTTTGATTTTTGACCTATTTCGTAGGGGCCACTGACTTTTGAAGGCCCGGGAGACCAAAACTCAAAGGAGGGGGACACAAACTTGATCAGAATATTTTTTGTGCAAAGGAGCACTCCGTTTTGAGTGGACAGCTTGCATGGACAAGAAGTTGTTTTTTGGGACACTCTTGATCATGGTCGCAATCAAAGGCTCTGGATGGAAAGTATGGTCCATAAGCTCAAATGTCTCGATTTCGACCTTTGACCCAACCTTGACCTGATATGCGACCTCAATTCAAAAATTTATAGTATGCTTGAGATGCGTCTCAATGAGAGCTTTCGAACGTCGCCTTGCGCGTCTCGCTACGATTATCGGTTCCGGAGATAACGAGGGGGCAATATTTATCCCCACCCACGGTCAATGGGGTTCGGGTAAGAACGCGAATTAAGCCTAGCGCCTTGAAACCTTTGAACTTTTCGTATAACTCAATTACGCATCTTGTATCAAAATTTGGGGAAAAAATCGGCTCAGCAGAGGGGACTCCAGGCTTATGTTTTTAGGAGGGCGTTACGAAAGCGGTTGTGCGGCGCATACTTAACCTGCATAGTTTGCGGTGCAATCATTATGCGTCAGAAACGATGTCACTGCTATAATATACGTCATACATACTTGGACTATACATATTTTTGGTCAGAGACGCACTCTGGTACATAAAGGGAGATGATACCATGCGTCATCAAATAAGGTCCAGATTTAGCTTAGTAAGATGATAAAAAGCGTTACGCACATGGTGTCCCCCACGATGTTTACCTGGATCCGCCTATGCGCAGTATATTACATTTAACAAATGACATAAGACAAAAACTACATGTGACGTACATAGCGTACTAAACAATCACGAAAAACACATATTGTTAACAGAAAATTATCCCATTTTACATCCCCTGAATCCACATATGCTTTTATTATACTTTGATACTTTTCCCATTTATATATTGAAGACAATTACACTGGAAGCTAAAAAATCGTTTTTGGCTGGCATGAAAATCGGTCGAATCACATGGCCGCAATGACCTTCCAAGAAACACAAGCAAATACATGTTTTTCCCCTGCCCCCCATTTTTGAACAAAAAATAAATTTCGGATCCAAAAAGTGCATTACGCACGTGCATTACACAAAAATATTGTCATAACAAATCTAATGGTGTTTCTTCCATCGAAATCGGCCGAGCAGTTCTCGAGATCTCTGGGGGGGGGGCAGAATCTGCCCCGCAAGTAACGTAATCCTGGCCGCCCGCAGGGAATATGGGTTTAATCTAAAGGAATCATAGCACACCTTGGGAAAAAGTAGAATGATGGAGAAGAATGCCTGATTACGGTCCTGGCCATTCATTTTTGGCGAAAAAGTCAGAATTTGTTGTAATTTGAAAATATATAATGTTTTACATGCTGACTGTTCCACACCAATCTTTTTGCGTCATCAAAGCGAGTTGTGACGTCACAAGGAGCATCGAAAAGGCAAACTTTGCGCGCCCACTGACAGCTGCTGTGCCGGCACCGCACGATGGGTGCTTCGGTACGTGAAACGCGACTGGCTGGGTCGACGCTCGCTCGCGCGGGTAGGGACGTGGGGGCACGCATACGTGAACCACTAGAGTGTGCCGAGCGCCTGACCGACCGTCGGTGGCGGTCGGGGCGGACGCAAGGTAACTGAAATACTGGGCGGACGGCTCAAAAAGCGAAGTGCGGTGCAATCACAGTGGAGTAACTACTGATGACGTATGCGAAACGTCACGGGATTTGTGACGTTGAAATATGACCACAATATGACCAAACGGTTTTTGCGTTGAAACTCAGCAAACTAGGTCGCTTTGGAAGGGAAAATCCGGATTTGGGGTCTCAGCACACCCGACAATCTGGCTACCTCAGTTAAAAACTAATGTTAAAGGTGCTATATTCCCTTTAATACCACCGCCCACCGTGTCGAGTTGAATAACACCCCTTTAGATACGTACAAGAAAGCCGCGACCCTTGACCTTCTTGCCGGCCCGGATCTCGGTACGCGATCGGGGCCGCTGGCGTTGGCGCTGACCATCGCCGTGTCGGTCTCTGAGCGAACTAGCCCTCTGGTCCCGGTCCTGGTCCCGGTCCGGTCCCGGTCCCGATCCTGGTCCCGGTCCCGGTTCTGGTCCCGATCCCGGTCCCGGCCGCCGCCACCGCCTCGCTCCAGGAAGCGGTTTTCGGGCACGGCTGGTATCTCGTCCGGGTCGATTTTGGTGGTGGAGACGAGCGGGTGTTCCTCCCCGGCCGGCTCGGCGTCCCCGTCCGCCACCTCACCTTCCTCCGGCACATTGCTGACAGGGCGGCACAGACGGTCAGATCGGCAGCTGACAGGGCGGCACAGACGGTCAAATCGGCAGCTGACAGGGCGCAACAGACTGTCCAGATCGGCAGCTGACGGGCGGCAACATGACTGTCAGATCGGCAGGTGACAGGCGGACAGACTGTCAGATCGGCAGCTGAACCAGGGCGGCACAGACTGTCAGATCGGCAGGTGACAGGGCGGGATAGATGGTCAGATCTAGCAGGCTGACAGGGCGGGACAGACGGTCAAATCGGCAGCTGACAGGGCGGGATATATGGTCAGATCAGCAGCCGATCTGACAGACGGTCAGATCGGCAGGTGACAGGGCGGGACAGACTGCCAGATCAGCGGGTGACAGGGCGGGAACTACCTGCAGATGGCAAGCTTGACCAGGGCGGGACAGACTGTAGATCGGCAGCTGACAGGGCGGGAACCGCTGTCAGGATCGGCCGGTGACAGGCGGGACATGACTGTCAGATCGGGCAGGTGACAGGGCGGGACAGACTGTCAGATCGGCAGCTGACAGGGCGGGATAGATGGTCAATCAGCAAGCCATCTGACAGACGGTCAGATCGGCAGGTGGACATGGCGGGAAGATGGTCAGATCAGCAAGCCAGTCTGACAGACGGTCAGATCGGCAGGTGACAGCGGCGGATAGATGTTCCAGATCAGCAGCCGATCTGACAGACGTCAGCATCGGAGGTGACAGGGCGGGACAGAACTGTCAGATCGGCCACTGACAGCGGAATAGATGGTCAGAATCGGCGGTGACAGGCGCGGATGATGGTCAGATCAGCAGCCGACTGACAACGGTCAGATCGGCAGGTGGACAGGCGGGATAGATGGTCAGATCAGCAGCCGATCTGACATGCGGTCAAGATCGGCAGTGAACATGGGCGGTACAGACCTGTCAAATCGGCAGGTGACAGGCGGAACCAGACGGTCAGAATCGGCCAGCTGACAGGCGACACAGACTGTCTTGATCGGCAGCTGACAGGGCGGGACAGACAGTCAGATCGGCAGCTGACAGGGCGGGACAGACGGTCAGATCGGCAGCTGACAGGGCGGGATAGACTGTCAGATCGGCAGGTGACAGGGCGGGACAGACTGTCTGATCGGCAGCTTGGCCATTCATTGCAGCAAAACGGCGGACACCAGCTGGAGCCGGTCGCGGGTGTCTGACACCAGCTGGAGCCGGTCTCGCGGGTGTCCCTGGTTACCCTGGGTCGCGGGTGGGTAGGATGAAAGATGTAAGATGCACGTGGCACGTGCCATGTGCCGCGAGGTGGGCACCTCCTAAGGTGGAACGTGGGAGGGACGCCGGCACCCATACTCGCAGGGCACATGCACCCCAACCCGACTATGTATTGTAGGGGTTGCGACCTCGAGGAGGGTAAGCTGCATCCCCTAGAGCGTAAAACTACTTTCACGTAAGGTCCTTCGGTTGCGGGAATTTATGAGCTGGCGACGCCAGATTGAATGTGTTGACTGTTGATAGAACTTGACAGGCGCTTTCGGGAGCCGTATAAATTAGTGTTGGGGGGGGGGACTGCGCGTGCAGGTGGTTTGCCCCTCTTCTCTTTAGGGAACGACCATTTACGCTCACTAGAGGCTCAAAGTTGCAGCCGTTCTCGGCCTCCGTTGTGTTAGCACAAAACACATGCATTTAGCAGTATTAGTGGCAGGCTCCTGGCTACCCCTATTAGAAGCAGGGGGGAGGCACGGAGATCTCGAGATCCAGCCGTCCATCTTTCGAAATCAAGCGGCGTTCGATTCCCCTCAACACGATCTACATTTCTAAAACAAAAACAAACATTATAGGGGCAATGGGGGAGCGGTAAAAAATAAAACAACCCAAGTATTCGTATCCAAGACAGCTGCCATGTTTATCACCCGATTTTAACCCAGCTAATGGGGATCGACAGATATTGAATTGGAGATTGAGATATGACGGTGACCTTGGAAAATTTCAAAAATCATAGGCAGGTAACTGAATATGAGGGTAAAGAAAATGCGTAATACAGTAGACGCCGCTTATTAAGCCCACGGTTAATATGCCCAGCCGCTTATTACGCCCAAATTGGCCCGGTGCGGAATTTCCTGTACAAAAGTATAGGAAGAAACTTCGCTTATTACGCCCATAATTCGGTTATTAAGCCCAGTTCAGCACGCGCTAATTGATCGTGTCGCCCACTCCTGCCAGCTCTACCCGTGTACAAGCGGCCGCGGTGCCGCGGTTTGTACTTTGTGTCATGGCTCAGTCCGGCCGCACCGTGGTGTTTTGGAGCAGCATGCGCACATCGGCCCGGAGGTGTCTGTCTCGGGAGACTTACCGCCGGCGCCGGACGGCAGTTCCCACCGCGAGCGGTCGCGAAGGAGGCGCCGCACCACTGCGCTGTCTGCTCTCATCAAGTGCATAACGCAAAGGTAATACGATTAAATACCTCAGGTGATAATCATACGCCTTTTTGGTTGCCAAAGCGACCATATTAGGAACTTTGGATAAAGCGCCCATTGGTTATTAAGCCCAGAAATGCTCGGTCCCAAGGTGGGCTTAAGAAGCGGCGTCTACAGTACAATCGTTTTTTATGTCTTTGTATAAATAAAATGGTGCGTTATTGAGAAATCAGACAAAACAGTTATAAACCATACTTTTCGCCATAGGCGATGCCAGGTTAGTGAAAAAAGAGGCCAAATCGATACAATATGAACCGCAGGCAAATTGCTACCAAGCAATATAAATAAGTTGCTGATCAAAGATCAGCTCTTTCCTTGATGTTGTACTTCATCATAAGCGTGTCCAGGCTCTTAACTGGGCAGGCACCAGGCCTTTTGATTACGAGCAGGCGCGAAGCGCGCAGCAAGTCCTCACTGAATACCGGATTTGTATCACATATATGCGGCCGACCCAACCGGACCGTAACGCTCTTCAGAAGCTTATATCTTTGTAATCCGCATCCGATTGACAAGTGGTCTTCGCCACCTGATAGCCCCATTCAATCGCATTATGTTATTGACATGTTTCGTCTCACGTGAGGGGTCAGCATGGCACGTGACACGTGACGCGTCAGGGGTGTCAGAAAACGTTATCCTGCTATAGCTGAGGCACGGCTGGACCGATTAAAGGGACACTGTCTCTTCCGGATGAAATCGCAAAAACATGCTTAAACAAGTCTTAGGGACTAAATTATTTTTGATCGTCCTCTTATGCTCAACAAAGCAGCGCAAAAAATGATTCATTTAATTTGTCGTAATAATATAAAAACGGTTTGCGATTTCTACACACAACACTGCGATTTCTACACATATATGACAGCCATTGAGCGCCAAATTCAGTGACGTCGAGACATTTCCGTATTTATAAACAACACTGCAGAGAGTACCTTAAAACAATTTAAACAATTCGATACTAAAAACCTCAGATGAACAAAAAAATAATCAATGGTTGGAGCGCAAAAAATCCTTCGGTCATCAACATAAAACTTCGGTCATTACTATTTTTCCTTTATGCCTATTTCTGAGTTTAACAGGCATAATAAGACATGAAATGTTTTCTGACATAATCAATTTGGACAGAATGCTAAAGCAAAAAATATCGCTATTTTCCATTGTTGCACAAGGCTGCAATTAACTGATTTTGGTACGTAGTACTTATCAAATCCAGTTGTTCTTTAACTTATTAAATTCTTACTTTGAACAGACAGTGTCCCTTCAACCCTCGCCAGTGTAGGGAGGGGGTGGTTGCCACCCTCCCCCTCCTCGGTTTTTTCCAGAATAACTCGCGTAAATATCAACCGTCAACCGATCGCGATGAAACTTTTAGTACCCTACTTTGCATCAATTTGACACATACTCTGAAAATTTCGAATGTCTAACCCGTATGACCCGTGACTGTTTCTCCTGTTTCTCAAGGTCGACTTTTGCGAAACTGGCGTACCGTAGTAACGATCCTTGAAACATGTGCAGCTACCGAGTGTTTGTTGGTCAGGAGCATATGCAAAGGTGT
>VOPJ01011822.1:0-7500 GCA_014673585.1 Semibalanus balanoides | reverse complement strand
AAAACCCGCCTGTAATATACACATTGCCGATTTTAGAAGTCCTTTATTACACCACCGTAGTGTCAAAACCAAAGGGTGCTAAACGATACAAATGATGCAGCTGTAAAGCACAATAAAGTCCATCCGAAACCCACCAAGATGTATTTTTGCTTACAAACATGAAGCTTATAATTGCAAGTTTAAAAACGCTGCAAAAACCTATTTAATTCATAGCATGGATTTTGTTCGGACCGATTTGCGACGGCAAAACAATACACAGCGAAAACAATTACAGCGAATAGTTCACCTTTAAGGGTTTGAACTGAGATAGCAGATTTGTAGAGCAGATAAAAAAATGGGTTGTAGTGAAAGAATTACCTCTTCTTAAAGTGGCCCACTAGTCCTGTGCTGAAGTTGCTTACAGTTAGTTAGATGATGATGATTTGGGCTTAAGGGCGCCGCAACAAAAGAGTTATATGGCGCCCATATACAGTTAGTTAGAAGTTACTGGAAGTTATTACCAGGTGTTGGGCGTCAGTCACGTGACTTTGACCCAGAATTTCGCTTGCATTGAAACTGTTGTTTATTATTAAATGGAATGACACAAATATATATTTACCACTATAAAAGGCTTGGTCAATTATATACATAAATCAACGAGTTTCTAAAAAAGCGTCCGGATAAAGTTATGAAAATTATTAAATAAAAATGTTCCGATTTAACATCATTTTCCGGTGAAAACGCGATGGACCCAAAAGCGTCTTTTTTATAAAATTTAGTCCGAATGTTTTGAATGGATGGATTTCCGAGCTCAGGACCCACGCTAAGCAGAGCTTGTTGCGCAGGCCCTGACCCCACCACCCGATCGTACAATTCCTTGTTCGGTCTGGCAGAATATAGACGAAAGTTTTACGTGCCCCGACATTACCCTGGACAGTGCGACACGGTCCCCGCCCCGCTCACTGACGCTCACCTGACTTGAGTGCGACCCGCTGTTCGTCCGAGCCGCAGGCCATCCCGTCAGGCAGCAAATAGCGAGCGCCGAAGCGACTCGAACCCGGGCTGCCACTACCGGAATAGGTCAGAAGCCCAGTGCTCTCCCGACTGAGCTAGAGGGGCGGACTTCGCCAACCGCACGTTTGTCCATGGTCAGTGATCACGTGACCGAGCTCAGACGCCCTCATCTTATATATGGGGCTGTTCAAGCGCCCTCAACCCAATCCGGTTGAGGCTTCATTTTCTCTACCGTCCGTTCCGTGCTCAACTCCACCGCGCCTCAACCGGTGAGATGAAAACCTATTCCGGTTGAGGGAGCTGGAACAGCCCCTATATCACCTTGGTTATTCCTACCGCTAAAGTTTCGGGGGAACGAAACTTTGTCTTCTAAAAACGGCTCACTAGTCCTGTGACGAAATTACTTATCGCAGAGAGTTTATTCTTCAGCAAAACCCCATTTTTTATCTGCTCTACAAATCAGCTATTTCAGTTCAAATCCTCATGTTAAAGATGAACTATTATCTTTAAAAGGCATGCTTCTCACAAAACGAGCCTTCGTTGGGCTGATACGAAGTTGACGCAGGTTTATTCGGGCTCACTCGTCCTTCACCCTTTAACCCGCGCACTGCAGGGGGGGTTGATTTCCGCCCCCCCCCTCAGGTTTTTCTCAGGAGGTAGAGGAAGAGGCGGCGCGCGCGAGCGCGCGCCATTTTCGCGTACACCTGTTTGCGGGATCAATTCCTACAACTTTGTTAGTTTTGGACTTCAGGTCATCTCTAGTCAGGTCAACCAAGTCTCCTGTCCAAGTGACCTCACCTTCAAAAATGTTTGCGTTCGGTGCCAAGGACCAGTGTCTTTTTTTCGAAAGATTTTTGAAACTGCAGGGCATTTCATAAGAATATCAGTACCTACAATTCGTTATATCTGGCGTTTGTCGATCGGGTGACCAAGGTCAGGTCAATTTCCTGACCCCCCATTATAAGTGAATGGGATATAGAGACATATACTCTTCAGTAAACATTCATTGGATCAGGCTAATTCTTTCATAATCATGCTATTTTAGCTCATTCTAAATGATCAAGGTGAAATTGTTGCTCAGTGATCTCTACTAGGTCATCTGAGGTCATCTGAGGTCATCAGCAAATGATTTGCTAATAACTCTTGATAGAAAAGAGATAGAGACGATTAGTTGACACCAATGTGTTCGTCTATCCTAGCCGCGTTGCCCCATATGCAACATGACCTACCTGGGTCACCAAATGACCTTGACCTGAGGTCAAATTTTGAAACTGACCTATTTCATGATACATGTATACCGTTTCAAAGACGCATTCAATGGGGCAAACCAGGGATGGCGTCAAAATGAATTTCTCTATCTTTCTTAGGTGTGACATGCTATTCACGAGAAACTGTTTTGGCTAAAACAGTATCTTTTGACCTTTTATGACCTTGGAAGCCTGAACTATTGATCTTCGAGGAATCAATTTTTTGAGACATACATCGATTGCAAAATTTCAATAGCTATCGATGCTCTCTAATTGTTTGTCCTAACTATCATAGGTTTTCGGAGATAATCGGGGTTTCTGAAAAGGTTCCTAAAAGAGTCTAGACCCGGTGAAATTAAGATTGCGTGAACCTTAGAGGTTTGCGACATACTTGCGGTTGGATCCACCCTACCATTATGTCGAACGCCTGATTCTCATACAGACAAGGGAACTTTCGTAAATTAGCTCTCTCGCCAAGATTAAGACATGCTCTAGCACCGGCTCAGCTAGTCTCCACTCCAGTTTACGACTCTGGCTGCTATCTTGACTTGAGCCGGTTACGCGGTCTGCTCTCGGTGACAGAAGTCACGTCGCTACAGTGCGCAGAGGTGAGCCGGTGAAACGACTCAGCGTCCATCCTCCAGATGTTCCGAGATGGGTGCATAAACGCGCGCATCGGCGTAGGAGCACACGCTCCTGCACGAAGAGATGCTGCGCGCTCCTTCTCAGCAGTCCAGAGCGAAGCAGTCTGGCGAACGCACTTATCAAATGAGCCCATACGTAGGGTAGTGTATGAACCTCTGGAATATATCGGACCTCAGTATCACTGTTCCTCCACACATAAGTATCAGTGTTTCTTCTATTATAGAGATGAAGTGAAGCTCAGTCAAAGCGCTCAGACGAATGTCGATCCTTCACTCGGCGCTCTCTCTCGCGCTCTCCTCTCTCCGCTCTATCACCTTTTAACACTACCTGAACTCGCCGATTATTCCATTAATCGTTCAGATTGGAGGACCCTTACTGGTGACGGATAATAGACTTACCTGAATGCGATGGAATCCTGCTACCTGGATATATTGGTCCAAATGTTGATTATAGTACCAGTGCTCATATTTATATTATGCTCTGGCTCATCAGTGTAAGAATCTATACCTCTGTATATTCAGAATCGTAGCGGAGATGCGTGGCCTGCCGATTCTTTCAAAGGCTGTTAAGCTCCTGATTCTGATTTGCCCAATCATCTCGGTGCCAACGGCACACAGATCGTCAGATTTCGCAGTCACGGGCTGACGATCATATTATTGATTTCCACTAATTAATAATGTCTCAAGCATACACTTGTCTGTTTGCGGCTGTAATTCGCTGGCATATCGTCATCACCATGCCAGTCGTCCCATTTGCCTGTGCCTGAACACGCCCCTAACTCAATATGTAATAAATTATGCAAATAATGGAAGGAGAAACTATCTTTTGCATCTTCATAGCTATGAATGCCCCTTGCATTACTCTATTGACTACTACTAGCCAAGCGTTTCATGCTTCCTAGAAACCTCCCCTTTTCAAGTCCCTGAAACCGCATCTGTCGTGCAATATTTAGTACAGTTCATTAACATCAACTAATCTGCACTTGTCTCAATCACCGTAAACCTGCATAACTCCTTCACACTTGCGGCAGTTAGGAAGAAGCCGTGAAGGTCACATCTCCGGTCACATCCTCACATCTCCAATCGTCGCCGAAGAACCATAAAAAAGACCCTGGAACAGTCTCTCTTCAGGTAAAGAACTCAAAACTTTGACCCCATGAGAGGAAATAAATTATGGGAAAGTCCCTGGCGGAAAGTCTAGTAGCGTTAGAGGCATAGCGGTGGCCCCGAAAGCTGGTACACCTGACACGAGCAAAGGGTACCCCGTGGCGCACACTCCTGTCATATCTGGCAAACCACGCCTAATCAGCTATAGAGCGCTACAATTCGGCACACTGATGCATTAGCACGTAGCATGGCCGTTTCGAACGTTTTTGACCGAACCTGGGTCGAGAAACGCACGCGTACGGGGCACTCCCCCCCCCCGTGGCATCGCTCCCCATTAGGCGAACCAATCCTGTCCAATTACTGCTGCAATTCGGTAGGCGTGGCGCAATCCTTACCTACAAAGACGATGACGGTGTTTTAGACCGAATTGCGGTCAAAAGCTGCACGAAGCGCCAGGTCTGTCCCCTTACTGTACCCTCGTCATAGCGCCGGGTGTCCCCTTACTGTTACCCGTCGTTCATAGCGCCGGGGTGTCCCCTTACTGTACCCGTCGTCATAGCGCCGGGTGTCCCCTTACTGTACCCGTCGTCATAGCGGACAAAGCACACCTTCCAGAGTGCTGCAATTCGGTAGGCTGGTGCATATGCAAGCATCATGACAATGTCAAGTGTTTTGACCACATTTGAGTGAAGACCTGCAGGTGTATGAAGTATGCCCCTCGCTGCCTTCCCCTTCAACATTACGACTGAACCAAGCCTCCTATAGCACTGCAATTTGGCACGCTGGTGCACCAGCTGACACGCCATTAACACTGCACGTGTTTCAATCGGATCGTGATCGAGACCTGCACGGGGTGGGACTTCTTTGGCACCACTGCCCCTTCTTTGGCACCACTGTCCCTTTGCAACACTTACAGAGCATTTCAATTTGGTATGCTCGTGCAACCCAAGTGAACGCACATCAGCGCTCGCTTCCCTCTGGTGATGATGACGATAGGCACGCCGACTGTCGATGTTATGTGGCGGCCAGGACAGGACAGAAGCAATGGCTGGAAATGGGACACAGATAAGGGCACAATGAAGAATGAAGCTGGAGTGATGTTTCCTTGCATAGCAATTATATTGCCAACTAAGGATATGGAGCTGTATGGAAAGACAATACACGTTTTATATCTCACGACTTACGAGGTTCTCTCCTTCTTCGCTTTTTTCTCTTTTTTGTCCTTTTTCTTTTTCTTTTTGCTCTTCTCCTCCCCATCAGATGACGCACTGCGGTCGCGCTTCTTCTTTTTCTTCTTGTCTATAAACAAGATAGACAGCAACCCGTCAATGGCTCTGGCAACTAAGACTGCGCCAGTAAACGCTAGCGACATTTATTCGAAAATGTACTCAAATGATTCGAAAGTCACTCCTAAAAGCCTATCAAATGATGAATGATGCAGGTATTTTCCAAACATCCAGTACATCGTTACTCCCGGGTCAAAAACTCCTCACTTTAAAAAATGAGCATGCTCATTTCAGTGCCCTCATGGCCAGGTTGTAGGTCCGTGTCGAGTCATCCAGACACACTTTTCTTCTGGTCCCCCCCCCCCCCCCGGCGCGCAAATTTAGGAACTCTGAACCTGAACGGCCCCATTGGGATTTTTTCCTCAGATTCTTGGGAAATTCCGCATTAGCGGAAAAAAAAACACTGCCAGCCTGCCACATTGGCTTCTCAGGCCTCCGTGATGGTATAACAATAATTTAAGTTGAATTAATGTAATAATAATATGTCAGAAATATATGTATTGTTCAAATACACGAAATTAAGCAAATCCGAGCTTTCGTGGCTAGCAGATCATCAAGGATATGTGCTAGCCACGAAAGCTCAGATTTTCTTAATTTCGTATATTTGAACAATAAATATATTTCTGCCATATTATGATCACATTAATTCAACTCATTCTTCTCACAATGGCATCAGCTATCACCTCACACATCAAAACAACAATTTAATTTTGATTTAATAATTAACTAAAATTAATTCGTCATTGAATGTTGTACCTAAGTTTTACAAATTAAAAACAAGTACATAAACTTCTTTCGAAACTCATGAGCACTGAGCATTGTTTTCCCATCACTATTTGAAGCGCGTCATATCTGGCGCCGGTGTTTCAAATTTGTTCAACGCTGGACAATGTTCCTGAAACAAATCAACGCCACTAATTTAAGCCCAGGTAGGTCGTTGTCCAAGTGCATCGATGAGCTTCTGATGTAATTTCCCATTGCTTTATTGTTTGCTATTTTTAGGGGGTAAAATGATTATCTTTCATGATTATATAAAGCATAGTGTTATATACAACTAGAAATAAAACTATAAAAACTGCTAATGTTCAAAGCAAATGAAGAAATTAAAAAAGGTCGAAACCACTAAAAATGCCGCCATAAAAGTGCACATCGACGACTGCTAATTTGGTTACCTGTTCATTCAATGGTTAGTATATATAAAGGATCTACGGGCATATAATCAAAAGAAGCAGAACGCAAAATATATTTTACATTTCATTTCATAGAGAAGAAATACGGGAAAAGCCCGCAGTTTCATGAGGACCAAAAGTACTTGCAAGCACTTTGCAAGTTCCGGCAGTTTAAACCGTGCAGCGCTTATCAGCATTAGATTGCAATAATTTTAAAGGAAAGTTTGTATGTAAAATGTGATGAGTTTACAATCTATTTTGGTCTCGTTGTCGATTTTAAGTGAATGTTTTGTGGGAAAAGATGATTATTTCCCTTAACCCTATCCCCTGCGGGGGGGCAGATTCTGCCCCCCCCCCCCGGTAGTTTTTTTCGAAACCGTTACGTCTATCGTCTTGAAACTTTCGGACTTTCCCTAAATATGAATGACGCGTGTTCTGTGAAAATTTTGAAAAAAATCGGTCTAGCAGAGGCGGCTCCTAGGGCCATGTTTTTGTGAGTGTCGTTTCGAATGCGGTGTGCCGGCTCATACTTCCTTCGTAGTTTGCGGTGGAATAAAAAAGTGCGTCAGAAACTAAGTCGATGCTTTTGTACATTCATACGTAATTGGATTATACATATTTTGGCGGCAGAGGCGCACTCAGGTACATAAAATTGGAGGCGATTTATTCTCCGTCAATTAAGGCCAACTTTCAAAATAAGCAAGTGATAAAAGGCGTTTCGCACATGGTGCCCCCCACGTTGGTTTACCTGATCCGCCTATGCACAATTGGTTACATTTAACAAAAAACAGCAACACAGCCCACTGTGACGATTCCCACCGTTCCCAAACACTAAGGAAAATTAACACTATTTTTCATCAAAAATTATCCCCATTTTTTATCCCTGAGTGCGCCTATGATTTTTCGTTTTAGTACTTGACCCTTTTACACATTGAATAACAGGACATTTCAAGCTCAAAAACGTTTTTTTCATGCAAATCGGTCGAAATCACATGGCCACAATGACCTTTCAAAAAACACCCCAAATTTTCGTATTTTTTGCCCCCTGGCCCCC
>VOPJ01011821.1:0-23723 GCA_014673585.1 Semibalanus balanoides | reverse complement strand
ATCGCACACTTAAAAGCCCCCAGAGATAAATGGCGAATTTCTAGCGGTAAGAGATTATACAACTGCGCCATACAATAAACTGACACCGCCAGCCCAAGTCGGTTCTCGCGCGCGGAAGAGCAAGATCTGCGTCCTGTCGGGTGGTTCGCGAGCGAAGAGCAGGAGTTGACCTGTAGTTGAGAGGAAAGAGGAAGTTGAGGGTGGCGGGTACCAAACGGTAACAAATGACTCCGCGGAGTGAGGCCGTGGGGCATGGAGGTTTGGCAACAGGTCGGTGTAACAACGGCCGAAAGTTACTTTCCGGGGGCTTCGGGTCCACGAAAACGGCTCAAGTTTTGCTTTGCAAGTACGGCGTCAGGCGGCAAAGAGCAGGATCTTCAGCAGCCCACAACATTGTTCTAGACTAGTCCAGAGCAGTAAAACACTCTTATTGGGTCGGGAACCGAGCGGACGGCTTTAGTGCTCTTCTTGAATGTGAAATAAAAAAAACTTTAAAGCCTTGCTTTCAGTTAAAAACAATACGGTAAATTGCTTATTGACTTTGTCTGTAATTCGAGTTCCGCCGTTGACATGACTACGGAAACTGAAATGCATCGCCAGCAACAGAGTTGTATATCCACGCTGTTCCTAAACATGAAACGCATAATTTCAGAATTGCAGTAAGATACTAAGAGATCAACGTTTTGTGTGCACATTTTCAGGCAAACTTATCGAGTAGTTGCAAACAAATTTGGCATTGAACACCATGGCTACGGTCGGGTGTCGGGTCGGACCGATCATACACATATATGTGCATCCCTGGTTGACGGTAACCTCGCGGACATTTCACACCGGTTCCTTCTCAAGCGGAGCGGGTGAGAGGCAACTCGCGCTCAGCCGCTCGGTAACCATGAAACGACATTTCCACCACCACCAAAAGGGTGAGTAATGCATAGTGTGAACCAGACAAAGGCTTTTAGTAGTTATCAGTTAGGGACCAATGGAGTCGATAATGCTCGCTGGAAGGCAATGTCAACTTCGGTAGTTGGTACTAGCTATTGAGTTAGATGCCGACCTCCAACTGAAATGCATAAGAGCGGGCGTTCTATGACTGGGGATTTCAGAGTAAGTCTAGCAGCCAGGTGTGGGTTGCCATTCATTTCCTATGTAATACCTGAACTGGATTGATTACTCGCACCTCAGCGTAGCTCGCAGCTCGCAGCTCAGCGCTCAGCGTCTACCCGCCGAGCCTGTGTTGTTGGTATCGAGTGAATATGCAAATTTCAGGAACACGGAGCCGGCGCCGGGCTCCAATTTAGTCCCGGCCGGCCTGAAGCTGTGTCTGATCTCAGACTTATCAGTCTCATGCCGGGCTCAGCACAAACTCGTTTTTTAATGTAGAATGAAGCAGACATACAGATTGCTGGCTGCCGGGCCTGGCGGGTGCTGCCACATGTGGCCGGGCTTGATGCCGGTGCCAACCCATTTATAAGCGGTGGCGGTGCCGGTTCCTGTTTTGGGATACATTTTTGCATCTCTAGATCGAGCCCATCTGAAATGCAACACCCGACTGAAGAAGCCGTCGGTGATAACCGGCGTGCCACACGCAGGCGATCCCTCACAGAGGCAAACATCGAGCGGCGGACCGGCCGGCTTTCCCTGCGGCGCCCTCCCCCGTCCTCCCCCCCCCCCACACTCCACCGAGCATGTGCGACTCACCTTTGAGTTGAGCATGATCTCGGGTGCCCGGTACCAGCGCGTGGCCACATACTCGGTCAGGAAGCCCGTGTGGTCATGGTCAGGATCGGCGACCCGCGCCAGACCAAAGTCACAGATCTGCCGAGAGACGGTCACAGGTCACAGGTCAGAGGTCACAGGGCAGAGGTCACAGGACAGAGGTCACAGGGCAGAGGTCAGAGGGCAGAGTACAGAGGTCAGAGGGCACAGGTCACAGGGCAGAGGTCACAGGGCAGAGGTCACAGGTCAGAGGGCACAGGTCAGAGGGCAGAGGTCACAGGGCAGAGGTCAGAGGTCAGAGTGCAGAGGACAGAGGACAGAGGACAGAGGTCAGAGGTCAGAGGTCAGAGGACAGAGGACAGAGGTCAGAGGGTCAGAGGGTCAGAGGGTCAGAGGGTCAGAGGGCAGAGGTCAGAGGTCGAGGTCAGAGGTCGAGTCAGAGTCAGAGAATGTCAGAGTCAGGGTCAGAGGGCAGAGGGCAGAGGGCAGAGGGCAGAGGGCAGAGGGCAGAGGGCAGAGGTCAAAGGGCAGAGGTGAGAGGCCACAGTGTGTGTGCGTGTTTGTGTGTTTTTTTGTTTTTTTGGGGGGGGCGCTTCAGTGCAATGAGGCTACCAAGCGCCCTCCAATCATGCTAGTTCAGCGCAAGTAAAGTTGGAGGGGGGGGCGATACTATGCTAAAATGGATCTTCTGTGGGTTAGAGAACTTGGTCGGAATGCTACCTGTCCCCTAGTGAGTCGTTGATCAAAGATCAAAGGTCGGCGGACGAAAAGACAGAGCCCAGAGTCAGACATCAATAGTTCGAGGATGAGATGTCTAGGTCTGTTCAGAGGTCACCAGGGCAGCGTTGAAATCTTTAATTTCAGGACCTGGTCCGAGAGAGCAGAATTGACCGGCAGAATTGAGAGCCAAATTTCTGGACATTTTCGGCCATTTTCATTGACAAAAAAAGTCCAACCTTTAGGTTTTCAAAAGACAAGGTTGATGTGAGAGGTCATATCCGGGATATTATCATGTTATTGCCACTGCCCCCCCAACATTTTTCGGATTTTTTACATTACGCCTATG
Source organism: Semibalanus balanoides (assembly GCA_014673585.1). Taxonomy (NCBI): domain Eukaryota; kingdom Metazoa; phylum Arthropoda; class Thecostraca; order Balanomorpha; family Balanidae; genus Semibalanus; species Semibalanus balanoides. The sequence continues at coordinate 20,941 of VOPJ01011821.1, read as the reverse complement.
GACGTGCAATGAAAAGAATCGACTGTCAAAATGCCCTTAGCCCCCCCCCCCCCTACTTCAAATGAGTTCCTTACGCCCTGGACACTGCGGGTTTCTACTTGACCACCCAAATGAGTGTGCTTAACCTGCAAAAATGATATGAAATGTTGAGCAGTAATACATGAAAAGAGAGTAATGTTTCAAGAGAAGCAAAACATTGTGGACCCTCAAAAGACCAGAAAATGACCAAAATTCCCAAACTGTCACAGGAGTCGGAGGTCATAGGTCAAAGGTCAGGTCAGTATAGCTGCGGTCGGGCGGCTTTAACACGCGCCCTGGAGGTGCTTCTGAGAACGACGCGCACTGGAGGGGGAGAGGGGGACAAAGAATGATGCACATTGACCGGTAAAATTCAGGATATATTCTACACAACAAAAGGAGAGGTTGGCGGATTTTGAATGTCAGCATAAACGAACTTAAAACACCGGTATGCTTATTGTAAGTAATGTGCAAGGCCGTATGTGTAAGTCCGTATCCTCGAACGTCCGTCCTCAATCCTCATTCATCCGCTGCAGCATCTTGCCCAGTAACCAGTTCTCAGCCAATAACGAAACCATTGTGCCCGAGCCTCGGGCACTGCTCGGGCACAATGGTTTAATTCCATTAAGACTGAACAGTGCCCAAGTTAAATATTGACTGGGTTTATTCATCCGCCTTCTACCGCTGTACTCCGCAGTGATCATACCATTGTGAGAGAGAAGCCCTGGGGAATCACCAGGCTTCCGGGCCGGCTCACAGCGACGTAAACCGCTGAGCATAATACAGACGTTTGAAAGAGGCATTAAGCATACAGCTATCGCAGTTAAGACGGCAGTCTGACAGGCTGAGATCAGAAAAGGCGGACGTCACGGCGCTGACTGGCCCTCCGTCCGACCACAGGCTTTTACCAGACCTGTCAAACGGACAGACAGGTCCGCTCATACAAACTGAGCCGAGTACGGAATACATGACTCAGTTTGACATAGCCACTTCACTGAGCAGGCCCTGTACCGCGAACCCAAGATTCCTTGACTTAATAGACAAGGTCAGTAATGGGCCTGGCAGCCGTACAAACGGCGGCTACCGCGAAACATCAACTGGAGGAATTCACCCTAACCGACTCTACTGAACGGCAACAGCTTTAACAACCCGGAAGTTGCAACTGCCCGGAATAATGAAACATATTCCGGGTCTGTTGAGGTCTGTTCAGGTCTGACGTTATCTCTCTTCGGATCGATATCATCAAATGACCTGATAAAGCCGGCCCCTAGGTAGTGCCCACAGCAGCACATCACCGCATTCCCTGCCACGGCCGTCGATATCCCGTGGTGGTCACCGAGCCTGCCACGCGTCACACCATAGACAGAGCACATATCCCAGATCATGTCCTGTGTTGTCCCCGTCCGTCACACCAGAGACAGAGCACATCTCCCGATCATGTCCCGTGTTGTCTCCACCCGACAGCGGCGGCAGAAAACGTCACACATCGCGGCTCGAACCGCCGTCATCAGCGAGATCACGAGCCAGCACTCATGCCGGACGCCGATAGTAAGTTAGGACAACAGGACTGCTGCTGCATTAGGAGCCCGACGGCGGACCGCCCTCTTCTCCACCTTCCATCGGACAGTCGGGCCAACTTGACCGACCGACCGACCGACCGACCGACCGACCGACCGACAGCCGCCGGCACCGCGATCGGTCAGTCCACACAGACAGCACCCCCCCCCCCCCTCCCCCCAGCCAGAGTAGTTAGACAGCGGCCGTGCAGGTGTTACCGGTAGGCGATCTATCGACTAACGACACCAATTGGTGAGAGGTGTGCGTCACAGGGGCAAAACAAGGCGACAAACAAGGCGACAAACAAGGCGACAAACGAGCCCTAAAGGTAACATCCCAGAATAGCTCGGCGAGGCGAGTTTTTTGTCCACTGTTGTCCTCTGGATGTGATATCGCGGCGCAATACGTCGCCCAAAGCGAACAGGACTGCACCGATTGCGACCCCCCCTGCTTCCCCACCACGGCCGCCGGCACAGCGCCACTGACTGCACCAACCGATGGCATTTAGACCAACAAATGTGCAGCCATTAGCAGTGTAACCTTTAAACGGCGAGAGGGAGGCTGGATAGAGTCCGCACTGCAATGATGCCTGATCAATCTCAGCTGAACCACCGTAACTTAACTGAAATAACCAAAGCTGATCAAAATCCGAAAATGACCCAAGGTCAGATAAAACAGCTGTGTGGGTCTGTTCCCATGGCACCTACAACTTGTTCCAACTACCTCTAACCTCCTCTCAGCTCCTCCGGTCGTTCCCGTGGCTGCTCCGATCTGCTCTAATCTAAGCTCATCCAACATCGCCCGAAACCTCTCCCCAACTTGCTCCCTCCCTCCAACTTGCTCCCGAAATCGAGATAGGACACCCGGAGGAGATCAAAGGGGTCCAATGTACATTTATGGCGCAGCTGACACATTTGTTATTGTCAACAGATACCCAACCTTGGACGCAAACAGCTGATACCTCCTCTAAACGCCACCGATCGTTCCAGTGGCGGCTCCCACACGGCTGCTCTGTGCTGCTCCAAGCTGCTCTCTAAACTCCTCCCGGAAGCCGCCACTGGAACAGTGCTTATGGCGCACACACAGCCGCACCACCACCGCTGTGTGTTGAGACACCGCTGTGTTGGACTCAGGCTCTGTGCGGGACCGTGCCACCGCTGCTCTAACCTGCCGACTATCCCGGACAATAGGTACAGCTGTCCGCGCCACGTTGCCACCTCACGGAGAGCAGCCAGCCGCCGCCCAGGAGCCGGTGGGTGCCGCCTGGAGCGGGGCGGGGGCCGGGGGCCGGGGGCGGGGCGGGGCCGGACGGGAAAAGGCTGCTTTTCCCGACACACCGGCGACATTGCCGGGCTTGTATCAACAGCGGCACGCCCGGGGCAGCAATGAGCTCAGCCGTACAGCGGTCAACGGTACAGCGCCGGTGATATTAAAACTCAGCTCGCTGCAGGCGGGCGCGGCTAGCCGTGACCTTGCAAACGGTAGGTCAGCTGATTATTCGACGCCCGGCAAATTAGCAGCATCAGATATCACACTGGCAGGGTCATATTCTAATGTGTTTTGATTTTCCTCGGACGTGGTGTACAGGGCCTCCTTCATTCGGTGATTCCGAAAATATACCTCTATGGGGTGAAATTTATCGTTGTTCGAAAGATACCACAATAAATAGGTACATTTTCGGAACCAGCACATTCAGGAGGCCCCGTGTATCGATTTTGAGGGAAGTTGAGACATTCGCTCGCACTATATACTGTTGAAATGATACAAAGCGCTCAACTCGTAAACAACGTGGAATACTATCCCATTAAGATGCATTTTCGGAATCAGCACATCAAACTAACTAAGTATAGTGTATACCAAGTCTGGGACAAATCAAACACTCCGAAATATCACGCTGTCAGTGATATCTAATGCTGCCAATTTGACCATCGTCCCATTACTACAAAATATCACACGTCACATAGACATAACAAAGTAACAATTACTGTATCATTAGACATAATAAGTATATCATATGTATTACTTACAATAAATGAACACAAATATTTCAGAAAAGAAAAGAAACATGTATATAGTCATTGGTAAAAGATATCGTGGTTTCCACATGGTGTGTCATATTTATTCTGGTTTAGTTTGTCAGTTGTGAAGTTGTACGCCAAAAAGCCCCTTTAGAACCATGGGTAAGCTACCTTCGTAGAACCACGGGTAAGCTCCCTTTATAATTATGAATTTTTAAGTGCAAATTTCCAGCTTGCAGAAATATTGTGATTACATAATTTCAAAGTAGATTTAATAAGCGAAGCTCAACCCAAACACTTGCTAAAAGTATTACAAACTTTACCAAAACATGTTGTTTGTTTACACATGACCAGCTGTCAACATGCTTCCAAATACCGTTACGTTTAAGGCTCGTCTCCGCGTTACCTAGTATTCTATGACCGTGGTCCGCAGCTCTGAGGCCGTATAGCAGTTAATGGTACAGCGTGGGTGATATTAAAACCCAGCCCGCAGCTGGGGCCGTACAGCGTCAACACCAGCTCGACTTGTATAGCTTCGTGACAGAGCAGCAGCAGCCAACAGTGGCGTTGGCGTGCTGTACGATGCTTTGCTGAGCATCGCTCACGGGCCCTCCGAAAGGCGTGAGCGCCGAGAAAGCCAGTCACACCGCCTGCTGGGCACTGGGCCGCCTGAGGAAACCCCCGCCTGCCAGGACCACCCCGCCCGCTACCAGTTCCGGCTCCGCCCGAGGCAAGCGCCACAGGCGGCAAGCGGCGGTAAGCCGGGCGGTGACACGGCTTATTCCAAATAAGACAGACGCAATCCCTGCTCGACAGCGCATAGCCGCCGGCATAGCAACCGCCGGCTCACCGAGAGGTAATAACACCCAACAGGGGCCGCCACCGCCGCCGACAGCTCCTTCACTCAGAAATGTCCCATTCGCCCAGCTGGACTGCTCGGTTAGAGCGCTGGTAGGGGGCGCGGAATGCCAGTGGTGCTATGAGTCATGCTACCGTCCAAGAGCAGGTGATGTACACGTGAGCGGCCCGGGGCGCCCGTCGACATCGCCCGGCTCCCCGCACAGAGACGACTGTGAGCAATCCGCCGACCGACGCCACCTGACCAATCAGTGCGCGGATTGGGAAGGCGTCGGACCAATCAGAGACCGGATCGGGAAGGTCTGACCAATCAGTGAGCGGATTGGAAGGCCGCCGCCGCCAATGACCGAGCGTATCAGCCAGAGCCTCGTCACGGGATCCCCGGTCTCGTCACGCTACTGGGGAACATTGGTGCTGCTCTAGTGGCGGTCTGGCGGTCTGCCAAAACATGGCTCGCGTTCAAGGTGCTGGCATTTCAGCTTGGAATGTATACATGAATGTCTGCTAATGAGCTTAGTACAAAATATTGTTGCGGTTTTAAGGTCCCTGCACTGAGAAATAACAATCACTTCTCGCCTAAGATTTTTGAATTCTCTCTCACTCTATCATTTCCTGCAAAAGGAATACAAACAAATACCTAGTATCTAATATTCATCAGTAATAATCATGGTATCAAAATGACATAATAAATTGGATGCACCTAATTGCTGTTGTAACTGCTCAGTGCAAATTCTACGTATTATGTACATGTACGTTTCACCTGCCTTCTTGTAACAATCATATCCTGAGAACGTTTAGGTTTGTTTCATCTCTTATACATAAAGGTCTGATTTAAGGGAAAAAGTGGTACCTAGCAGGTAGGTCCTTTAGGCTACCACATGTATTCCTTGTAGCAGTCCTTCATGCCCAGAGATTAAATTGATCGGTTTTTAGAACTGAAAAAGGAAGATACATAAAGACCGACCTGTAGTTTTACCCGCCTTCTTGTAACAATCATATCCTGAGAACGTTTAGGTTTGTTTCATCTCTTATACATAAGGCTTGAAGCTTTTTTAATATCATTGGTTTAATTATATATTATATAATAATCAGCAGATACTTTTTTATAAAATTATTAAACGACAAATAATTAAACTGCAAAGTTATAAAACTTAGCTATACACATCGGTGTTAGTCCCTGTATCTGTCAAGTGATAGACTACCTCGGGTGAACTACATATAACTGTAGTTCTGCATGGCATGGGGCAGTGGAGCACCAGCACTCAACGTGTTGCATCACACGCCTCCATTAGCATGGTAATGAGTCAGCATCCAGCGAGCGAGCGACCGGCACCCGGCACGGGGAAAACGTCACAACCGGTCGATAGCCACAGAAACTACCGACACAGCACACAGCAGTCACATAAACTACCGGCACAGCAGCCACAGAACTACCGGCACAGCACACCACAGCCACAGAAACTACCGGCACAGCAGGCACAGAAACTACCGGCACAGCACACAGCAGTCACAGGAACTACCGGCACAGCAGGCACAGAACTACCGGCACAGTACACCACAGCAGGCACAGAAACTACCGGCACAGCAGGCACAGAAACTACCAGCACAGCAGCCACAGGAACTACCAGCACAGCAGCCACAGAACTACCGGCACAGCAGCCACAGAAACTACCGGCACAGCAGCCACAGAAACTACCGGCACAGCACACCAGAGCCACAGAAACTACCAGCACAGCAGCCACAGAACTACCGACACAGCAGCCACAGAAACTACCGGCACAGCAGCCACAGAAACTACCGGCACAGCAGCCACAGAAACTACCGGCACAGCAGGCACAGAAACTACCGGCACAGCAGCCACAGCACTACCGGCACAGCAGTCACAGCCACAGGAACTACCGGCACAGCAGCCACAGAACTACCGGCAAGCAGCCACGAACTACCCGGCACAGCAGGCCCAGAAACTACCGGGGCCAGCAGCCACAGCAATACCGCGCCCGCAACACCACGAGCACAGACAACTACCACGCGCAACAGCACAGCAACCAAACACACTCGCACCAGAAACTCCACCGGCCCAGCAAACAAACCAGAGCCACATAAACTACAGGAACATAGCACACCACAGCCAGAATACGACGACATGCACCGAGAGCGTACAAGGAACATATCCGGACAGCAGGCAGAAACTAGAGACACAGATCAAGCAGCATCCAGGATACCAGGCACAGAGCCACAGGAACTACTCAAGACAAAGCAGTCACAGAAGCGTTACCGGCACAGCAGAGCACAGCATGAAACTACGGCACAAGCAAGCACAGAAACTGACCTGGCACAGGCAGCACAGCACTACCGGCAAGCAGTCCAAGACAACTACCGCACCAGCAGCAGCAACAGCCACAGAACTACCGAGGCAAGCACACCAAAGCCCAGAAACTACAGGCAGCAACCACAGCCACCAGAAACTACCAGGCACGAGCACACCAAAAGCACAGAACTCCGGCACAGCACACCAGAGCCACAGAAACTACCAGCACAGCAGCCACAGAACTACCGGCACAGCACACCACAACCACAGAAACTACCGGCACAGCACACCAAAGCCACAGAAACTACCGGCACAGCAGCCACAGAAACTACCTGACAGCAGTCACAGGAACTACCGGCACATCAGTCACAGAAACTACCGGCACAGCACACAGCAGTCACAGAAACTACCGGCACAGCAGCCACAGCCACAGAAACTACCGGCACAGCAGCCACAGCCACAGAAACTACCGGCACAGCAGCCGCAGCCACAGAAACTACCGGCACAGCACACCAAAGCCACAGAAACTACCAGCACAGCAGGCACAGAAACTACCGGCACAGCACACCAGAGCCACAGAAACTACCAGCACAGCAGTCACAGAAGCTACCGGCACAGCAGCCACAGGAACTACCTGACAGCAGTCACAGAAACTACCGGCACAGCACACAGCACACAGCAGTCACAGAAACTACCGGCACAGCAGGCACAGAACTACCGGCACAGCACACAGCAGTCACAGAAACTACCGGCACAGCACACCACAGCCACAGGAACTACCTGACAGCAGTCACAGAAACTACCGGCACAGCACACAGCAGTCACAGAAACTACAGGCACAGCAGGCACAGCCACAGAAACTACCGGCACAGCACACCCGTGTGGCAACAGTGCGACACTATGTATATTTAGTATTTACTAATGCCTGTAATACGGCCACTCATAACGGCGAGACGATACGCTCTTGAAGACGTCTTCTCCACCGTCAAGGGCTCTATACTGACCGTGTTACTGCAATGTTACGCTCTATACTGACCATGTTACTGCAATGTTACGCTCTATACTGACCATGTTACTGCAATGTTACCGCAAAACAACTGCTCCCGCCCTCATGACACCAGAAGTATCCTAGATCCAGGCCCAGATTCAGATCCAGATCCAGGCCCAGATTCATGTTCAGCTCCAGGCCATGGACAGGTCCGCACCCAATGCCATGTCCATGTTAAATAAAGGTCAAGGCCTAATCCCCCAACAAGGTCCAGATTCAGGTCCGAAGTCCAGGATAAAGGCCTTTGTCAATAAATAAATATAAGACCTGACAATGACCTTTGTCAGGTCCGGCCCAACTCAAGGTATAATGCTTATTGCCCAGGCCCAATTCCAGACTAGCTCCCAGTCTAGAGCCAGGCTGGGTTCTACTCCCGGCCTGGTCCCGATGTCCAGCCTCTAGCTTCCTTGACCTCCGTGGCCCCCCGCCGCCAGCCCCTACTTTGCATGGCAGACGGCGTCGCGCCAGCCGGGCTGGCGGGGGGCCCGGCTCGGGGGGGCGGGCACCAGAAGAGGACAGTCCGTGCAGATGAATCGTTCACAGCTGTGGTACCCGACTGAGGCCGGCGGCGGGCGGCGGCGGCGGCGGCGGCGCGAGCGGCGTCGACAGCGGGCACGTAATGAGAACGACAGACAGTGGCTACGCCGCCGGCGACCGGCCGAACTCGCACCTGACCAGATAAGCGCACCCCGCCGCCGTCATGAGGTATAACAACACAAGCGATGGACGGCCCGACAGGCGGCTCGTAGCGCCTCAAGCCGCACCGCCGCTGACCGGAGCTGCGGGATCCAGAGCTCGACCAAGACTGCGGACCAGAGCTGCGGACCAAGAGCTGCGGACAGAGTGCGAAAATGACAAGCTGCGGACCGGAGCTGCTGACAGAGCTGCGGAACGGGCGTGCGGACCAAGAGCTTGCGACAGAAAAGCTGCGAGACTCAGAGCTGCGGCCCAGAGCTGCGGACAGAGCTGCGGACCAGAGCTGCGGACCAGAGCTGCTGACCAGAGCTGCCGACCGGAATCGACCACCAGCAGGCCCTCAGAGGGACTACTCATGATACCCGTTAGGTGGACAAGAGGGTGGGATGGAGGCAGGTACAGGATATGGGTGAATCACCAGGGACAGCTTGAAGTAGGGGACTGGAGGTAAGTACTGGTGAAGGTCGAATCAGCGGGAGAGGAAGGGGTTGACAGCAGTTTGAGTGAGGTGAAGCAGTGCCACCTCACCAGGTAGAGGCTAGGCCGGCAACTGCAGGTAACTCCCTCGGAGGGTGACGGTGCCAAGGTTTTTATCGTTCAGCAACAGTACGAAATGTGGCTGAGCCGGTGACAGACATAGACACTACACAACACTTCAACGGCCCGACAACAGAGGAAAACAAATCACTGTGCAGTATTCTCAAAACATCAAGCTGCCGAATATTGGATCAAACAGGCTTAACCCGGCGTTGGGGTCTTAGATGAACGACATTGGCTGGGGGGGGGACATTTTTCGCCCCCTGGTTATCTTCCGAACCAAGAAACGCAGCGAGACGCGCAAGATGGCAATCGAAAGCTCTCAATTGAGACCACTCTAAAGCAAAAGCGAAATTTTCAAAATAAGGTCACATGTCAGGTCACAGTCAGGTCAAAGATCAAATGTGAGATATGAGTTTGTGGGCCATACTTTCCATCAAAAACCTTAGATTAACTATCATCACGCAAAACGCCTTGAAAGGTATGCTGTATCTCCCGTATCAGGAAAAGTAAAATTGCAAGCAAAGGCCAAGGTCAAGATCAGGTCAAATCAGGTCACTTTTGACAAAAGGTCATGCGACACATGTTGTATGGGTTATATTACACATTTAATTCGATTGTAACAGTCATTTGCACACCTGACCCGATATAAGGTCAAGATCAGGTCATAAAAGGCCAAATTTTGAAATGGTTAAATATAAATACAAAACGTATGTTTCTTATCCAGTTTTGTCTCAGCAATATAGTGGTGCCATTAATTTGACTGTATCTGGTTGAAAAAGCCCAAAAACGTTGAAAAAGCCCAAAAACGTGTTTTTAAAAAACGACTTCATGAGGTACTCATACTTATGATAAATCAGTGATACAAAAATACAGATATTGCTTTGAAATTTGGTTTAGGTATTGTACATAGGTATGTAGTTTTCTTACATATCTTCCGGTTTTTGAAAATATTAAAAAATATATAGTTTTGAGGGCATTTCCCCAAAAAATCGTTCTGAATTTTTTGTGTGTGAAAAAATGTATAATCCGAGATGGCCATTTTCTACCTATTGTCCTTTGTTATCTTTTGACGTTTTGTGATTGCCATTTTGCTTTAAGAAATGGTCTTTGTACAGCCTGTTAATAGTTAAGCTGATATTTTCGTCAAATTCGTGTGTAGTGACGTCACTAAATTTGATATAACTCGAACAAAATCGACTGAATTTTCAAATTTTGCACTAAATACGTCAAATTGATGTAGAAGGTAACCGAAGTTTTGCTGTCACTGTTCGTTTTTGAGCTACCGTGACAATCCTGGGGGATGTTTTTCGCCCCCTCCCAGTCAATAGCGGGTTAAGCGGAGACTACGGAGCTCGTTGCGTCAGGTACACAGAGACGATGATGATGATGATTGGGGTTTTAGGGCGGACCGACAACAAAGGTCGTCACATGGCGCCCATCGTACACAGAGACGAACCAGGGAGCGGCAGAATCGGAAGTCAGGGTCGGTCGCACCACCGCCGCCACCGGCGCTCCAGAGGTCATCAGCGTCGGAGAGCGGCACGGGAGCCACCCAGCTCCGACAGGAGGCGACGCAGGCCCGGCACGGGAGCCACCCAGCTCCGACAGGAGGCGACGCAGGCCCGGCAGGGGAGCCGGCGGTCAGCGGCCAGGAGCATCACGTCAGGATAGAGGGCGGCAGCGGGCGAGGTAGAGGGCAGAAGAGGGGTCGACCCCCTGCGTCCCACCCGACACTGACCTCAGCGCCGTCGAGCCGAGCGTCACCTCACGATCCCCAGCGGCAGTCTGCAGTCGGCAGCAGCGATATCAGAGCATGACTCAGATCACCTGCCGGCCTATCACACAGACAACACCAGAGAGCCGGCCTGCCCGGGCTGCTCGGGCTACCCGGCCCGTCAGCACGTCATCCACCCCGCCCGTCAGCACGTCAGACACCCCGCCCGTCAGTACGTCAGACACGTGTCCGAGTAGTGCACGACCCACTGGACACTGAGTTGCGCCGCGCGGCGGGAGGCCGTCACCCAGACAGGTCATTTCCGCCGGCTGAGAGGGCTGTCACCGTGTTAACCTAGAACGTCCAGCGACTTCAGCAGCTGCACATACTGCACACCGGCACCGGGCGAGCATCAGCCGGCGACAGTGCAGAGCAGCCATGGCTCGACCGGTACCCGTACTATTTCGCCGCCTCGTCCAGTCACCATTCTTCCTCATCAGACCTACCGGCACCGGAGGCCACCTGAGCACACCACCGGCCGGCAGAGGCCGCTCAACGTCTGCTGTCGGACTGCAGCCGGAGCAGCGCACAGCGCAGTCCCAGCAGCGGAGCACCACACGGGACCAGACTGGGGTACAGCAGGTACAGTAGAGAGCGGGCCATCTGCGCCCTGTACCGGCGGCGCTGCCCCCCACAGCAGCTGGCTGGCTGGCGGGGCCGCTGACAGAAGAGATCGATCTGCTGCGCCGCGTGAGCTGCTGCTGCTGCCGGGTGGACCGGACCGGACCAGGCCGGGTGGACCGGACCGGGCCGAGTGGACCAGGCCGGGTGGACCGGACCGGACCGGGTGGACCGGACCGGACCGGGTGGACCGGACCGGGCCGGGTGGACCGGACCGGACCGGGCCGATGTGGACCGGGCGCCGAGTGGACCGGACCGGGCCGAGTGGACCGGACCGCGACCAGGCCGGGTGGACCAGGCCGGTGTGGATTTCGGACCGGACGGGCCGGGTGGACCGGACCGGACCGGGCCGGGTGGGACCGGACCGACCGGGCGGGTGTTGGACCGGACCGCGACCGGGCCGGGTGGACCGGACCCGGACCGGGCCGGGATGGACCGGACCGGACCGCGGTGGACCGCGACCGGACCGGACCGGACCGGACCGGACCGGACGGGTGGACCGGGGACCGGACCGGGCCGGGTGCGACCGGACCGGGACCGGGCCGGTCGTGGGACCGGACCGGACCGGCCGGCGTGGACCGGGACCGGACCGGGCATGGTGGACCGGACCGGTACGGGCCGGGCTGGACAAACCGGACCGGGCCGGGTGGACCGGACCGGACCAGGTCGGGTGGACCCGGACCGGGCCCGGGTGACCGGACCGCGAACGGGTTGGACCGGAACCGGACCTGGCCGGGTGAACCTGAACCGCGGACCGGGCCGGGTGGGACCGTACCGGACCGGGCCGGGTGGGACCGGACCGGACCGGGCCGCGGTGGACCGGACCGGAACCGGGACCGGGTGGACCGGACCGGACCGGGCCGGGTGGACCGGACCGGGGCCGGGCGGCCGCTCCTCCGCTTGCCGCCAGTGACCCGGACGTCCGGGCGTCTGCGTCCGCAGCGGGCCAGGGGTCGCTCGCGCTGCTCCTGCAGCCTTGCATCACGGCTTCCCCGGCCCGGCACAGGCAGGGTATCAGAGCAGGAGCGGTCAGACACCCTACACGGCCACCCCGGCCCTCGCCGGCCCGGCACAGTCAGGGTATCAGACGCAGTAGCGGTCAGACACCCTACAGCGGCCACCCCGGCCCGCACAGGCAGGGTATCAGACGCAGTAGCGGTCAGACACCCTACCAGCGGCCACCCCGCCCGGCACAGTCAGGGTATTCAGACGCAGTAGCGGTCAGACACCCTACAGCGGCCACCCCGGCCCGGCACAGGCAGGGTATCAGACGCAGGAGCGGTCAGACACCCTACAGCGGCCACCCCGGCCCGGCACAGGCAGGGTATCAGACGCAGGTAGCGGTTCAGGGAACCCTTACAGCGGCCACCCGGCCCTCGCCGGCCCGGCACACGGGCAGGGTATCAGACGCAGTAGCGGTCAGACCACCCTTACAGCGGCCACCCCGGCCCGGCACAGGCAGGGTATCAGACGCAGTAGCGGGTCAGACACCCTTACAGCGGCGCCACCCCGCCCTCGCCGGCCCGGCACAGGCAGTGGTATCAGACGCAGTAGCGGTCAGGACACCCTACAGCGGCCACCCCGCCCGGCACAGGCAGGCGTATCAGACGCAGTTAGCGCGTCAGACACCCTACAGGGGCCACCCCGGCCCTCGCCGGCCCGCACAGCAGGGTATCAGACGCAGTAGCGGTCGGACACCCTACAGGCCGGCCACCGGCCCGGCACAGGCAGTGGTATCAGACGCAGGAAGCGGCAGGACACCCTACAGCGCCACCCCGACCCTCGCCGGCCCGGCACAGGCAGGGTATCAGGGACGCAGTAGCGGTCAAGACACCCTTACAGCGGCCACCCCGGCCCGGCACAGGCAGGTATCAGACGCAGGAGCGGTCAGACACCCTACAGCGGCCACCCCGGCCCTCGCCGGCCCCGGCACAGCAGGGTATCAGACGCAGTAGCGGTCAGACACCCTTACAGCGGGCCACCCCGGCCCGCACAGGCAGGGTATCAGACGCAGTAGCGGGCAGACACCCTACAAGCGGCCACCCCGGCCCGGCACAGGCAGGGTATCAGACGCAGAGCGCGTCAGACACCCTACAGCGGCCACCCCGGGCCCTCGCCGGCCCGGCACAGGCAGGGTATCAGACGCAGTAGCGGTCAGGACACCTTACAGCGGCCACCCGGCCCGGCACAGGCAGGGTATCAGACGCAGTAGCGGTCAGACACCCTACAGCGGCCCACCCCGGGCCCGGCACAGCAGGGGATCAGACGCAGGGAGCGCGTTCAAGAAACACCCTACAGGGGCCGGGGGGGAAGGCCCCCCCAAACCCCGGCGGCACAGCAGGGTATCAGGACGCAGGAGGCGGTCAGACACCCTTTACAGCGGCCACCCCGCCCGGCACAGGCAGGGTATCAGACGCAGGAGCGGTCCAGACACCTTACGCCGGCCACCCCGGCCCTCGCCGGCCCGGCACAGGGGCAGGGTATCAGGACGCAGGAATCGGTCAGACACCTACAGCGGCCACCCCGCCCGGCACAGCTAGGTATCAGACGGCAGGAGCCGGTCAGACACCCTACAGCGGCCACCCCGGCCCGGCACCAGGCAGGGTATCAGACGCAGTACGGTCTTCAGACACCCTTACAGCGCCCACCCCGCGTCCGCACAGGCGGGTATCAGACGCAGTAGCGGTCAGACACCCTACAGCGGCCACCCCGGCCCGGCACAGGCAGGGCATCAGACGCAGTAGCGGTCAGACACCCTATAGTCGCCCGCCGCAGCCTGCCGCCGGACGTAATGATGCTAATAGAGAGTGAACGTATCTCCTGCCGAGGCGCGTGTGGTGCCTACCGCATCACGAGCGCAGATAATCTGACATCGAGCCACAGACGCCGCCGATAGACGGGCAGATTGGGTGGTGTTGTCAGTCAGCCACACCCCCGCTCACCGCTGGGCTGACGGCTGGTCTGTGCGGATATCGGGTCAGTCAGCCACACCCCCGCTCACCGCTGGGCTGACGGCTGGTCTGTGCGGATATCGGGTCAGTCAGCCCACACCCCCGCTACACCCGCTGGGGCTGACGGGCTTGGTCTGGGAATATGGGTCAGTCGCCCGCAAGGCTTGGCTCTGGGAGAGGTGTTGAGGCGCGGCAAAGGGTGTGCTGGAGCGAGAGACACGCTCATCACTGGCTGACAGACGTGCTGGGGGAGGGGGGAGATACGGGAAGAAATGGGGATGGGATGCATTAAGGCAGAGGGACGGGGAAACAGGGGGTGGGGAGACGGGGAGACAGATAGACAGACACAGGGGAGACGGAGAGACGGAGACGGGGAGACAGGGGTACGGAGACAGGGAGACAGAAGGACGGAGACGGGGAGACAGAAGGACGGAGACGGGGAGACAGAGGGACGGAGGCGGGGAGACAGAGAGACGGAGACGGGGAGACAGGGGTACGGAGACAGGGAGACAGAATGACGGAGACGGGGAGACAGAGAGTCAGACGGCGGCGCCGGGAGCCGCTGGCCGGTGACGGTGGACGGGTGCGCGCCTCTGTCAGTATGTCTGTCTGGGAACCCCGTCCCGTCCTTCGTTAGCCGAATGTGATCAGCCTGCAGCCACGCTCCCGTTCGTCAAAAGTGGCCGCTACTGTCGGCAGGAGACACGACGCTCGCCAGCCGAGTCAGGGACGACACGACGCTCGCCAGCCGAGTCAGGGACGACACGACGGTCGCCAGCCGAGTCAGGGGACGACACGGACGCTCGCCAGCCGAGTCAGGGACGACACTACGCTCGCCAGCCGATCAGGGACGGACACGGACGCTCGCACGAGTCAGGGACGACACGACGGCTCGCCAGCCCGAGTCAGGGACGACACGATCGCTCGGGCCAGCCGAGTCAGGGACGACACGACGCTCGCCAGCCGAGTCAGGGACCGACACGGACGCTCGCCAGGCGAGTCAGGGACGACACGACGCTTCGCCAGCCGGAGTCAGGGACGACACGACGCTCGCCAGCCGAGTCGGGACGACACGACGCTCGCCAGCCGAGTCAGGGACGACCACGACGTCGCCAGTCAATTCAGGGACGACACGACGCTCGTCCAGCCGAGTCAGGGACGACACGACGCTTCGACCAGTCGAGTCAGGGGACGACCACGACGCTCGCCAGCCGAGTCAGGACGGACACGACGCTCCGCCAGCGGTCAGGGACGACACGACGCTCGCCAGCCGAGTCGGGGACGACACGACGCTCGCCAGCCGAGTCGGGGACGACACGACGGCCGAGCCGCCTTCCCGAAACCCGGCTGAAGTGAGCCGGTGTTCGGCCAATACCGCTCTGCGTGTATACCCACGTGGCACTCTGCCCGTCTTATTGGGGCTCAGGGTTCACATTCGAGCCCCGTCCGGCAAAACGCAGAACACTCGTAACAGAACCTCGATAACCATCGCGCACGCACTTTTTCCCCGGCGAGCAAGGTTCATTACAGAACGCAGCCAGTGTCGGTCGATAGGCAAGGTAGCGCCCCGTTGCGCAGTAAACTACGCCTGTTGACGAAGATAGCTGCGACGGGGAAGAGCGAGACGACACACAAGGTAACTAGCACGAGCTGAGCGTATTTTAACGCGCGCGTTGTAACGCGAATTCTACTGTGCTTCGATGTATGACTGCAGCTGCACTCTCTGCACAGTCAAGCCGTCGTATACGACCTTAATAGCGTTAGTAACTCGCTACAGCTGTACTTTTCAACATCACCTTTCAGTTGGGCCGGAACATATACGTTGTTGTAATTATGTTAGCCACCGAGCTGTTATAGATCAGCGTACTCGCACTAAGTCCCCATCGAGTGTACCGTGGCGTACCTTTGCACATTCCTGTACCGCCGTCAAGTACCTCTACCATGAGCGTACTGCAGCTGTTCGTACCTTGAGATCACAGGTGGTGTTGAGTAGGAGGTTGCTCGGCTTCAGATCTCTGTGCAGCACATTAGCCGAGTGGATGTACTTGAGACCGCGCAGAATCTGGTACAGGAAGTAGCAGATGTGGTCGTTGCTCAGTTTCTGAAGGGCGACAGGCGGGAGTGTTACACAACGTTGGACACTGAAAGGCAAGTGAACAAGTCGCGACACAGAAGATGTCGCTTCGCGGGTCTGATGCGTTGTGTGGGATTTGGAGTTCCAAGCAGCTGTTGTGACTTAGAGGCATTCGAGTACATTCATACCACCACTGCGCTGAGCTGATGTAACTGGCTGAGCCACTGGCAGCCGATCAAACCAGCCTCTCATTCAAAACTCACTCTCATTCAAATGTTCAAAACAATTCACAATGACAACGATGGAAGATCCCGTTCGGATACAATGAAGTGGTTCTCAATAACAAGATGTCAATCACGGTATATCATCTTAACAGCACCACCCCTGGCACGCCCTGTCTTAACAACACCTCACTGCCGATAACCAGTCCCGAATTATGCCATGACTGTGATGGAGTAGAGGTGGCACTGCAGTATTCAGCGGAGCGAGCCAAGTCCTGATCCTGTCCAGACATCATCCAAACAACACAACATGAAATTGCACTGCAACAATAAACGAGCCCCACATACGTCCTGAGACAAAGCCTTGTATCGGAAACCAGCAGTTGGCATCCAGGCCGACATTCGTGGTTAAACAAAGCTGCCAAATGAAACAGTCGCACCGGTAGCACCCATCGGAAGCCCATGTCATCTTGTCAGAAAACTATCCGTTCAAGCATTAAATAATCATTATTGAACCTTCCGACCACGCTCAATACCGGCGTGGCGCGTCGACCTCAATGCCGGCAGCGACCTGTTGGCTGAGCGAGAACACTTCCGGTCCCGAGCCCGCCCCGGTTACCTGGGTCTTGAGCAGCTTGTAGAGGTCCGTCTCCATGAGGCACTGCACGATGTACACGTCCTTCATGTTCTCGATGGTCGGTGTCCGGATGATGTCTCTGATGTCGATGACCTGGGGAAATATCGGACGGTCAGACTGGACTGTTTCAGACGGGCACAGACGGACAGTCAGACAGGCACAGGACGGATCGTCAGACAGCACGGGCGGGACAGTCAGACAGGCACGGGGCGGACAGCAGACAGGCACAGACGGATCGTCAGACAGGCACAGACGGGGGGGCGGGGAATCGTCAGACAGGCACAGACGGACGGTCAGATAGGCACGACGAAATTCTCAAGACAGGCACACATGACATAGCGTCAGAACAGGTACGGATGGATCGTCAGACAGGTACGACGGATCGTCAGACAGGTTAACGGACGTGATCGTCAGGACAGGTACAGACGGATCGTCAGACAGGTACAGAGGATCCGTAGACAGGTACCAGGACGGATCGTCAGACAGGTACAGACGGGATGTCAGACAGGGACAGACGGACAGGTCAGGACAGGCACAGACGGACGGTCGACGGGCCCAGACGGACAGTCAGACAGGCCGACGGATCGTAGAACAGCACAGACGGGTCGTCAGACAGTACAGACGGATCGTCGACAGGTACAGACGGATCGGTCAGACAGACACAGAAGGACAGTCAGAGCACAGCGGACAGTCAGACAGGCACAGACGGATCTCCAGACAGTACAGACGGATCGTCAGGGACAGGCAACAGACGGACAGTTCAGACAGGGCACAGGACGGACGGTCAGACGGGCCCAGGACGGACAGTCAGACAGGCAAGACGATCGTCAGAACAGCACAAGACGGATCGTCAGACAGGTACAGGACGGATCGTCAGGGACAGGATTACAGACGGATCGTCAGACAAGAGCACAGAGGACAGTCAGACAGTGCACAGACGGACAGTCAGACAGCACAACGGATTCGTCAGACAGGTAAGAACGGATCGTCTAGGACAGGCACAGACGACAGTCAGACAAGGCACAGACGGCGGTCAGACGGGCCAGACGGACAGTCAGACAGGCACAGGAACGGGCAGTCAGACAGGCACAGGACGACAGTCAGACAGCACAGGACGGACGGTCAGCGGCCCAGACGACAGTCAGACGGGCACAGACGGACGGTCAGGGACGGGCCCAGACGGACCAGTCAGACGGGCACAGGCGGACAGTTCAGACAGCACAGACGGACAGTTCAGACAGCACAGACGGGACGGTCAGACGGGCCCAGACGGACAGTCAGACGGGCACAGACGCGACGGCAGATGGGCCAGACGGACAGTCAGACGGGCACAGACGGACAGTCAGACAGGGCACAGCGGACATGTCAGACAGCACAGACGGAGGTAGAAACGGCCCAGACGGACAGTCAGACGGCACAGACAAAGGAAAGGACGCAGGAACGGGCCCAGGACGGACAGTCAGACGGGCACAGACGGACAGTCAGACAGGCACAGACGGATCGTCAGACAGGCACATACGGTCAGACAGGCACAGACGGATCGTCAGGCAGGCACAGACGGATCGTCAGACAGGCACAGACGGATCGTCAGGCAGGCACATACGGACGGTCAGACAGGCACAGACGGACAGTCAGACAGGCCACAGACGGACGGTCAGACGGGCACAGACGGATCGTCAGACAGGCACAGACGGATCGGTCAGACAGGCACAGACGGATCGGTCAGACGGGCCACAGACGGACTGTCAAGACAGGCACAGGTACAGACGGACGGTCAGACGGGCCCAGACGGACGGTCAGACAGGCCCACATGACAGAGCGTCGCTGTCGACCAGCCGGTTAATCTCGTAGACGATCGTGATGACCAGTGTGTGAGATATCGGGATCGATATCACTGGGGGTCTCCGCCAGTGCAATGGCCATGGTCATATGGCACTGGGGACATTCACTCCTTCCAAGGTACGGCCATGGCGGCCAGACCATCTCACACAGGAGGCCCGTCGGGAAATCGACCACCACTACCAGGACACTGTAATGACACATCGAATTGCGTCGTACAAATGAAATAATATGACAGCAGTACGAATAGCTACTTCACATTTGCATGACCATATATGCATGTGCGTATAACAATTACACATTGCGATTATATAGCGCCAGCTGATATGCCAATGCCACAATGGAACTGCCCCAGCGGCCAGCAGACTTCCAGACTAGGTTGAAAAGCGTGGGGCAAGCATTGCTTTTCCACGATATGCGAATGGGTTTCGGCTAATTGTTTATCAGACACATGAAACCCTGGGTGCTCAGCAGTGACGGTGTTGAAATGACACATCACATAGCGTTTAGCTGGTGTGAGGTCATTAACAAGGTTAGCCACCCGCCTGTAGTGGCGCCTAACTGACACGGTCACGGTATTAGCGCGAATCTACCGCCAATACTTCACGCAGCAGAGGTTCCATTATTCTCAAATTAACAAATTTACGTGTTAAGCAGTTAGCAAGTGCGTAAGTCATTAAGTCATAACAGTTAACACTTGTTTCCAACGTAATTAACAACTACCATGGATAACGACTTTGACCGACGGCACCGGTTAGCTGAATGTTGGCTGTTAGCATTGAACTATGCACTAACAAGTGACGACCTATTACTTTATACAACTTAACAACTTGACTTAAATACTGCAGCCGCTGATATGCGACAATAACCCCATAGTAGCGACTAATAGCACAAACAGCCTAGTTATGTGACCTATAATTATGTAACGTTATCATTCAGAGCATAATTTTAACGAAATCAGCCGCCATCCATTCTGCAGATGATTTCCCAATGCACAGCATAGCAGGGAATCCACCAGATTACCGATTCTAGCATTCAAGCTCAAAGACGGATCCAAAACAGGGATTTGGGAGGCAAAATCCCTAAAAGTCTCATACAATTATGTAAACTCATTCGATTTAGCTAACGTATGTATTGATAGCATATTTAAAGCAAACTTTCCTTAGTAAAGGTTGCTTAGATTTTCTTCTATATCAGGAAAAGTGCCAATTTTGCGCCTATTTCAATTGGGGGGGGGGGCGTGGGGAGCAATTGCCCATTTTGCCCAGCCGTAGATCCGGCACTGTTCAAGCTAACAAGGTCGTAGTGAATACACGGTGATCATCTCCATCAAAGGTGAGTCCGCTCTGATGACCATTTTGGCTCAGAGGCGCCGCTACTACTCGGGTTATGTGGTGGCCATGGGGAGTCACGCTGGGCGGCCAGTCCCGGCTGGACTGCTCCCCACACGGGGCGGTCAATCCCCCACCTGGAGTCTGGACGCTCCCCACACGGGGCGGCCAGTCCCAGACTGGACTGCTCCCCACACTGGGTGACCAGTCCCAGACTGGACTGGTCCCCACACGGGGCGGTCAATCCCCCATCTGGAGTCTGGACGCTCCCCACACGGGGCGGCCAGTTCCCGGCTGGACTGCGGAGTGCGGACACAGGTCGCGTTCTCCCTGCAGTTACACTGACCAGCAGTGACCGGCTGTGGAGCGACGTGAGTCACGCTCGCCACCTACTACGCGGAACTACTCGGCCCACACGAGCTAGCCATGGCCGCGGGGGGGGGGGCGAGC
>VOPJ01011820.1:0-19583 GCA_014673585.1 Semibalanus balanoides | reverse complement strand
GCAGTAGCATTTATAAAAGCTGACGGCTAGTGAAAGGAATTGGCATGATTTATGAGGCTAGAACGTCAGCCATAGTCGCTCAATGTCAAGGCTTTCTGCCGTGAATTGCCAGCAGCAGCATATTTTGTAGTTGTGTAGTTCGTTTGTGCTAGATTAACTTCTTTTAACTTATGTTCTGTGTACAGCGTTTATTAATATCCGTACATGATGCATACATTGAACGGATTATCCCGATCATTATGTGCAAAATTAACACTAAAATCATGCTAATGATCCCATATCAAATGCACTTATCATGCTAACAGGGTTACATTTAGAGCCATATTATTAAAATACTTACTCTAAGATGACGTAATTCCAGAATTAAGACAATAATAAAATAACTTAAAAATCCATGATAAATATCGCAGCAAAGAGCTGCGAATATCATTTGATTGGCAAAGCAGCACAGCTGTTGCTCAGGCTTCGGCTGCAGAGCTGTGGCAGCCTCAGCTTTGAGATGGGGGTCGGACAGCCTCTGACCTCAGCTTTGAGGTGGGGGTAGCAAAGCCTCTGAACGATGAACCCGGAAGAAGAACCTTGTTAAACGTCCTGCTAGCTGCTCGACCCAGCGTTTCGTGAAACTTTTCTATGGAAAATTGTCAAGGTACCGTTTCAATTTCAGTAAAGTCTTGTCTTTTGCTGAGGTTTGATAATTTTAAGGTGGCAAATAGTTATTCCATATTTTATGACCAGATTAGTAAGAAGGAGTATCAAAAACCTGCAAATTTTTCCACTCGTACAGGCATCAATCCGCATCCGCATCCGAGCATATCCTCTAGGCGTTGATTCATAAACGCATCATCATTTATCATCCCTGCAAGCCACTTCACCTCGCGCGTGCGACGTAAAAACAGCGGCTCCTCTTCTCGCCTTGGTTGATAACGGCGGCTGACATCCAATTTACAGGCGGGTCTCGCCCCACTGCGTCTGACCACATCTGAACGTCCCTCGCAGAACCATGCAGCCTAGAGATCAAATTATCGATAGTAGGCCTCAGTCTAGAAGAAGAAAAGGCGCTTCCTACTCCGAAGTTAAGTATTGAGCAGCCAAAAGGGAAACAATACCACCCAAGACAAAAGCCCAAGGACTCGCAGAACGAGTTGCTGATTTGAAAACTTCTGCATGTTTGGGAACCTGGAATTATTATTTCGTTTGCATAGCCGCAGTCACAGCCTGGGCTGTTAGACTGCACCGCACTGCAGTAAAGCGTTACGATGCAGACTAATCGATGCCATCTCATAACACATGCAGGAGGGTGTGGGCTGTGTTGCGGTTGCTTGGATACCATAGTACTTAGAAGGGCGAATTTATTGCTTTGTCAATAACACATCCTTTACTTTAATGCTCACCTCCAACTCTGTCCTATCTGATGTGAAATTGAGACCCAGAAACAAACAGCCAAATAGCGCAGTAACTCAAAGTATAAGTGGTGCTGTTCATCTTTTGTGAAGCTCTCTGACTGAAATAAATCACGTTGATCGGTGCACCATACTGCACCGTTATTGCGCGAGCACCAGTGTGTTCGATTTTCTAGGCGGCGTTTGCTCTGCCTGAGATGTTACTGGATGTTATGCCAGGCTGTGTGCATACGCCTAGAGGCTAGACCGATTATAGAAAACCGATAGGCTATGTTTGCTGATCTGATAAGAACCATGCCCACCAGCGCTCCTAACATTCGTGCTCCGCCACACTCAGTATCAGCGTCTCTCCGGCCAGTCACCTCCAACGCTGGCAAAGATGGATTGCTCCTATATGTGTCGCTGGAAATGAGCTAATAGCTGTGCCCTGATGAATCGACGTGTTAATGACACGCCGCCGGCAGTCTGAATGTAATGCAGCATTGCGGCAGTCGTATATACGTGGATAAAATCAGAGATGAATCTTGAACAGATGATCAAACGACCTGAATGTGCCAGTTAGTCAGCGTATTTGGGTCTCATGACATGTTACGAGAGATGAGAATGCATCGTTGTATTATGTTGTTGACAGAGGTATTTCTTAAGCTCGATCACTGAATACAAAAACAGCTATCTTGAGCATAAGTTTTAATAGAAACACCGGCAATCTGTTTTTGTTTTCTTCTAAAAATGAATAAAGCCCGAATCTTTTGATGTGTTAAGTTTCCAACATTTTTAATAATTTGATTTGATAAGTTTCCAACCCACGCCAAACAGAGCGTGGAAAGTTGGCCCTGACCCCAATCCTATCACGGAGTTTTGTACCATCGGCATGGTTGCCAAAAGTCTGACGTGCTTTAACCCGCGCGGCGTAGGGGGGTAAATATTACCCCCCCTCCCGTATTTCAGCAATAACTTGACAACCGTAACAGATAACGACGTCAAAGTTGCAGTACCTTATTCAGCATCAATTCGACGTCTACCTAAAAAATTTCATCGAAAAAAGTTGAGAACTTTGGGAGATAATGACTTTTGATGACGCATCAATGCTCATTTTGTTGAATAACATAAAGTGTTTGATGCATCGTAGAAAAACATAAGCTTTAGCATAATCTGCATAACGCTTAAATACTAAATAAGAAAGGAAATTTATTCGCTACAGATGGCATTTCAGATTTCCAAAATTTGGAGTTTTTTGACCCCCAAAATCCAAAAAACGTTTTCAGAATTTTTCCCAAAAATTGACAATTTCAAAGGTATCTAAAAACCGGAATAATATTATGAGAAACAAGTGTAATGATACCAGCAAATTTCAAAGTAATAGCTTCGTTTTTTCAGTGAGTGATTGCTCTCCAAGCATAATAATACATACTCATTTTTCAATAATAACGTTTTTTTTTATTTTTGACCTGATACAGAGTATAGATTGCCATTTTGTGTAGTTGAGACAAAACTAACCTAGAAACATGATGTTTTCATATAGCTCAGTTTCATTTTGACTTAGATGACCTGATCTTGACCTTACGGTCAAGTTGAAAATGACTGTTCTATCAGATTCTACGTGCAAATTATACCCCTATAAACAGTAGTGTTCACATGGCTTTTACTTGACTCTTTTGACGTGACCTTTTTGACCTGACCTGACCTACATTTGCATTGCAATTTTAACTTTTATCTTAATGCAATTAGATTGTATACACCTTGATTAGCTTTATTTGCTATTACAGTCTTAATCTAAGTATTTTAATTGATAAGTCATGAACCATTAACTTCAATTAATCGCGATTACTTCCATATACCTGACCTGACCTTAATTACAACTGAAAAATTTATGGTATGCATTCGATTTGTTCATATTGAGCTTTCGACGCCGCCTTGCGCGTCTCGTCGATTGTTCGGAAAATAAGAGGGTAATTACCCCCCCTACGCCGCGCGTTCGGCGAGAGACCCCTACGCCGCGCGGGTTAACGTACTTAGCTGCACAATCGGAGCGGCCCACTGAAGTCACCTGCCCCAGAAGACAGTCGGTGCCTCCGGCCGCTGCCACCGGCTGCAGCCGCCATCCCAACCAAATAATGAAATGGCGAATGGCGAGCTCCAAAATGACTGAAACTCAGCGTACCAGTCAGTTTTGTAACCCATTTCTCTTCCGACTGAGCTACACGGTGAACATAAAGCTCTGAGCTCTTTAGCCGTTATCTGGCTCAAACCAAAAGGAAGGCTTGGATTACAAGCTCTAGTTTCAGTTTTATTTTTATTTATTCACTATCGAAATAATAATAAAATCAATAACGCAGAATGAGTTCATTCTTCAGATGCCTAATTGGTTCCTGAAAACATTTAAACAATTGCCGTATTCGCGATGGATTTTATCTATGGCAAAACTTTTAAAAGCATTTTAAAGTTTGAAAAGTTTCGACGATCCATTCCTTAACTACACAACTTTCGCTTGCAATTTTTGTCTTGAAATGTCCTTCAGAGTTGTGTAATATGTTGGTAAGAATATAATAATTACAAAATAGTGGTTGGTGGTAATTAGCAAGACAATTATGTATAGGTTAGTTGTAATCTCCACCGACTGAATCTTTTCAAATTATTCAGAATGATTCAGAAACGTTTTGTGGCGTGGAACGCTATTGATCGCCATATGGACTCACCGCAATTGACGCACAATGAACTCGCCCCATGCAATGAACTAGCAAATCGATTCTAGCACATCATTGCGCAAGCACAAACCGACCTGTGATCCATGACGATGCCAGATTTAGTAGCTATTATCTATGATGGTATGCTAAACTGAACGAATGAACTCTAGACGCATATCTTCTTTAAAAACGGCAAATTTTGTATCATAAACTTGTTACGAGCTCAATTCATGTTTCCATGATATTGAATAGTGATAGTATCGCCAAAATCAGTAATTAATTTCTTGAAATGACAGATAATATGCTAAAACTTGCATACCGACAGATTGTAAAACATTTCAGAATTATTCAGAATCTTTTCAACGCAATAATCCATCGTGAAAACGGCTAGTGTTACGATATCACCGCTCCCAGCTGAATTGTTGAATCCTTTTAGCCTTAGTTACACTTGCAGTCCACCATTTGTCTTCGAGCCACTGATGAGTTTCTAAGAGCGGGCAGCAGTACGGCTAATCTTGTCACTGCTGCTGTATCACCTCCGTATTTATTTTGCATTCACATCTCAGGCAGATTACTTTAAGAGCGGCTCGTCCGTGATTTACTCTCACGTTGTAGACCGTATGTCGAGAATTCAGTCATCCTTTTAAAAAACACTCAGTTGAAAACGACAGCACGGCTGGCTGGAGTTGCCATCTGCAGACTGCGCGGGCCACAGCCGCCGGGCTCCGGCAAAACCAGCGCGTCGTCTGATATTTTCAGCGGGAGCGGCCTGTCGCCAGTTTCCATCAAGGCCCGAATCCTTTTATATCGCTCTGGGACGCCATAAGGCTCGCTTGCCGTACCGAAAATGTGCGCTGAGGGACGGCAGAGAGCGTCACCTATCGAGGAGCGGAATAAGCTGGAATGGCCGCCACGCATTTCATTTTCAATATTTGTGTTGGTTTCCAGCAATGTTATTCCGAAGCTGAAAAACATCTAATGCCAGCCTCCGTCCGTTCATCAACTTTCTTTATAGCAATATCTTGTTTTTAGTGGTAATGAAGTTCAGCAGCTCGACTTTTCGGCATAAGTTGCTCACATCCCATAGGATTATTTTTTATATTTTATATACCCATAGCATTTCATGTTTTGGCTTTACTACCAACTATTTGATCTTTATTTGAAGATCATAGTTATTTACTTTGGTAAACGTTGTTTGAAGGCATATATTTTATAATTTTAACCCCAAAATAGGGTTTCCAACTTACGCTTAAACACTTTCACTTCCCTGTTCCCTGCCTTTATTTCAGGTTAACAAATAACGAATGTTTTTAGAATTAAAATATTTAATTTATGAAAGGCGCGCCATGGTAGTGCGGGGGCATTACAACAATTAATGTTCGAGGCATCGGAGCTCCTCGCCGATAGCGACCCCGCAATGCAGTGAAATGGTATTTACGCGACAGAACACCAATTGAATTTCTCCGATATGGAGGCTATCATCGCATTTAATGATCACTGTGGGCAGAACGGACTTGTTATGGTTTGCAAGAGGTTCAACCTGGAGCTTCAGCTTTGTAAGAGGCTTCTTAAGTAAGAAGAAAACAGAAAGGCGACGCCCTTTAGCTCTTTGTAACCATCTTCGTAGACCAAACAATTGTATGACTTTGAAGAGTAACATTCCATATCTAGTAGATGCGAAACTATGAAAGTCAATAAGGTATATGCTTCAGAATAATTAAGCACATTTGAACTAGCAATCTTTCAATGCTGTTCTCAGGTAAGGTAAACATCAGCTTTCAAAGCACGCATATTTATTTTCCAGCTGTGCGCTACGGCCACACAATATGACTGATATATTACACTAGCCGTGAAGCTGGCGAGCTTAAGTGAAACTGGTGACGCAGACGTCCCTGAAACTATAAACGGCAGCACCTCTCCGCTTCCAAAATAGTCCCCTTTATGAGCTGCAGGTCGGCCACTTACCGGCTTTTGTGGCGTGGTGATTGAGTTCCAACTCCCTCGGCACCATCCGGCTGGGTTAATTTCTGAGGCGTCAGCCGACTACACACTGCATATAAAGGACCTCTACAGGCGGACAGCGATGTATGCATATCCTCTGTATCCCAAAATACACAATTGCTCCAAGAATATATCAGTTGGGGACACTGTAGGGAAATGCTTCAAAAATAGAGCGCTCTAAAAAAAACGCCGATGACGTCAGAGCCTGCCATAGACATCCATGTTAAAGCTCTAAAATTAGAGCATCTTTATGAACACTTTTTACAAAAACCACTTGCAATAAATTGTAGCAAAATGTCAGAAACAAAGGAAGCAATACAAGATACAAAAATGATCAACGATCGTGTTTTTTCCTGTAAAAGCCTTAACAAACCCAGATGCACATAGCAAATGAAACTTGAATTTCAAATTTGTGAAAAATCATGTAAAAATGTATATTCAACAATCTTAATTAAGCCTAACTGTTCAGTGTGGTCCTTTAATTTAAGTTTATTTAAAACAGAAAATGGGTTCATTACAGTGTGTTTCATGGGCTGGGGTGCACCCATGGGTGCCCACTCAATTTTCCGATTGTCTGGGCTGGGTATGCATTTTTTCGACTTTGCATGGGTACTGGGTGGCATGGGTATGCATTTTTTTAGTTCATGTCAATTGCCTGTTATTTTTTACTTGAAGCAGCCAGATGTTAAACCAGGTATAATGTTATAAATGATAAAGGACCACTTAAACATAAATTTTGGTCAATAATGAGAACAATAAATCATGGTATTACCTAGCAGTGGGTGGAAAAAAGATTGAAAATCACAATCATGTCGATCCAAAGTCTGATCAGGTTAATGAGACAATTGTTTGACCGAAAAGTGTTCGATAGTCAAAGCCACATCAATACACAGGTGCGTGATATTATTCTCGTTGATAGCATGCAAGTCCAATCTGTTTAAGAATAATGGTTTGCACATTTTGTGAAAATAAATTAGTCTGCTTTAATATGAATGGGCCGGACCGGGGCATGGGCCTCAATTTATGAATTTGAATGGGTCTGGTCTGGGTCTGGGCTTGGTGTTATCGGCTTCGCTGGGCTGGGCTTGGGGTTTAGGCACCCATGGAAAACACTCTGGACCTACATTAACTTACTTTTTGATGTGTTTTTTCAAAATAATTATGGACAACTATATTTTCACAACAGTTACTCGTCTAATTTATTGAGCGTTTCAGCACCAGGCAACGGCAGGTAATCCAAAAATAGAACAGGGATCTAGACTGTTTCCTGCCAGTGTCATATCCATAGATTTAACGTGACCAATCTATAAGAAAAGTTTGAAGTATTTTATCGACATATATGCCATATATGGGTCGTCAAGTGATCGCAGTGCTACGCAACAGCCGCTTAAAAAATGTCCTTTTTACGCGACCGCTTACAATGCATCAAACTCTAAAATTAGAGCGCTCTATTTTTAGAGCATTTCCCTACAGTGTCCCAAACTGATATAGAGAAAATGCTTACAATACTCACCCAAGACATCAGTCAAGAGCGCCTATTGTGTAAGTATGTCTCACTGTTTGCACTGTTCGTGTTGTTTAGACTATACGACGGGCCATACAAAATTGCAAACTTATATAGCTTTAGAGTCTTTATTTTCAGCAGCTTGGTTTCACTTTTTTGCTGCAATTTCACGGTCGATACGTAATATTACTGTAGAATCATACACTCTAAAATTGCAGTCGGTTGGTTTAACCTCTGATGTCTATAAGCTTTTGTCCCAGCAGGGTGACGGGATGCTTGTATGGCTGGCGAAATAATCGGCACTATTACCTATGCATATTCTTCCGCATATGTTTTTTTAAACAACTAATATGTAAGTGACTTGTCGATGAATGTATTAATTACGTGGTTAAACCAATTAGCAATTATAAAATACGATTTTCTGGCTTAAATGCACTCACCCATTTTATTTGCTCTCATATTCAAAGGTAAGTAGGTGTTCCATTGCATGAAAATGTTCCTAGTAACAGCATTACAAATTCATCTAAGTCATTTGAAGTTTGACTACTCATTTGATACCTTCGCTACGTTAATTTTTTCACGTTTCACCTGAAGCTCGCCATATATATGTCTTAATTTCTACTACATTTGAGTTTTCTTCCTTTGTCGCTTTCATCAATAATATAATGCACTATATACAGGGGCGGATCATAGCCTTTTGGGGGGTAAAGCCAATGAGATATTTCCCAAAAGTTATTGAGTGGGAGGGGGTAGCAGGCCATCAGCCGACAGCGATAAAGTTGTTGACCGGGAGGGGGTAGGGAGTGCATCGTCAACCAGTCTTCAACTGTACGCAGGGGTGCCGCCGATAATTTTTGAGTGGGGATTCGGCTGAAATGACAAATAAGACATAACCCCATTTTCTGCGTGTGTTCAACCCTTTCAGCTTTTGTTATGTGAATTTTGATGTTATAGCATAGGTACATACATGTTATTTAGCGCCGCGAAGTTGCGCGAAATTGCTACGGGCTTGGCTGATAAGCCCCAGAAATATAGCCAGCATAGAGGATAAAGTGGACCTTGTAGAGTATAAGAAGCTAAACATGTTATTCATTCAATTCAGCGTTACAACGAAACGAAAAACGATGATGTTGGGTTCGTTATGACGATGGTCACCGATGTGACGCCGGAGAACGGCGTGAAAATTATTATCTTAGTTCGTGAAACATGACATTTTAATATTGAAACGAGACCGTGAGTGGAGCCAAGCCTCAGGTAAGGCCTTTTCCCTGGTTGCCACATCTCGTTATGGATACAAAATATTGATCCCGGAGGCAGCATTACCGCCAGGGGAGTGCCTCTGCCACACACTTAATGCAATTTTATTTTCCATTTTCAGAAAATTTGTAATAAGCAATGCACAACTTGTGTCATTTGGAAACGGCGCGAAAATATTCCTTTTTCGACTGGTGGATAGCTGGATTTTTTAAACTGCTTCAAGACACTTTTTACCGATAAATTTGCCAGAGGCGACCGTTTGGTCCCGACATGTTTTTTTTTCGGGGCAAATATAGCTTCAAGGACCTTTGGAGGCATGGTCCACTTTGCCCCCCCCTGGATCCACCCCTGATTCTATACTGATCATACACCTGAACCAAACTTACAAATGATCAACTTACACAGTGTTCATTCTGGTTTCATTCACTCAATTCGCATCTCTGGTATCAACGCCTCCATCACATCTCTGGTATCACACTCAATTCGCATATCTGGTATCAGCTCCATTCCATCTGCTGGTATCACGCTCACTCGCATCTCTGGTATCACGCTCCATTCACATCTTGCTCATCGTGTTCACATCTTAACTGTCTGTAACCGACGTTTATCACAACCTTTTCTTTATGCCAAAGACTCTATCACGTCAGTCGTCAGCCATTTCAAGATTAGTCCTACTGTACCACGTGTCATGTCTATCACCTATCGCCATCACCCACATCATACATCACCCACATCACACATCACCCACATCACACATCACCCACATCACACATCACCCACATCACACATCACCCAATATACATCGCCCGCCTCTCACACTCCTCTTACACTCCTCTTTCACCTCCCTCTTACACTCCTCTTACACTCTCTACCCTCCTCTACACCTCCTCTTCACACTCCTCTCACACTCCTCTCACCTGCAGCGCTGAGTTCACCGAAGGCACCGTCGAGCCAGCAGCAGCAGCGGCATCTGACAGAACGGAAGAGGAGCCGAGCCAGAGATCGCGCGGTCGACCCAGGAACCGTGGGGCGAACCTCCACCCTCGGCTAGCCGGAGGCGAATGCCTCGACGGTCGCCGGCGGCCCGGCACGGCGCGTCCCGCCGCTGATCAATGTTACTGTGACGCCGGCGGACGGTGGCGTGGAGGCCGTCCACTGGCCGCTGCACGGTCCGTCGGCCGGTTACGTGCCGTGCCACAATCAATGTCGGACACCTACACCTGCACGGTAACTAACAACAGCAGTCTCCGTCCCGGCCTCGGGCCTAGTCCCGGCCCCGGCCCCGGTCCCTCCCCGGCACTGGTCCCGGTCCGGCCCCGGTCCCTCCCCGGCACTGGTCCCGGTCCGGCCCCGGTCCCTCCCCGGCACTGGTCCCGGCCCCGGCCCCGGTCCCTCCCCGGCACTGGTCCCGGTCCGGCCCCGGCCCGCGGTCCGGGCCTACGGCCTGGCCCGGCTCCGGTCCGTCCGGTCCGGCTCCGGTTCCGGCTCCCGGTCCCGGCTCCGGTCCCGGCCTCCGGTCCGGCTCCGGTCCGGCCCTGGCGCCGCTCCGGTCCCGGGCTCCGGGTCCGGCTCGGTCCGGCTGTCCGGTCCTTGGGGGGGCTCCGGGTCCCGGCCTCGGGGTCCCGGCTCCGGTCCCGGCTCCGGTCCCGGCTCCGTGTCCCGGGCTTCCGGTCCGGGCTCCGGTCCCGGCTCCGGTTCTCGGCTCCGTCCCGGTCCCGGTCCCGGTCCCGGTCCCAGTCTCGGCCCCGGCTCGGCCCCGTCCCAGCTCGGCCCCAGTCCGGCCCGCGGTCCAACCGGCACGGTCCCGCCACCTCAGAAACGGCGGCCGGCACCAATCGATAGGCCAAGGCGCCGTGACGATGATGGAACGCGTCGGGTCTCCGTGTGTTGGATGGAGGTGGGCTTCGTGACGAATTTGTGTCGGGTCCGTGAAGGATTCCGTGATGCACTCTGTGATGGTTCCGAGACACGTCATTTAATTATTTCTGGTGGCTCACCGACTTGTTTCGTGATGACTGATGGCTCTGTAGTCTTGTGATGGTTACGTGGTTAATTCTGTGAGGGTTCGCAACAGCTCCAAAGCTTGACTCTTCACACGTTCCGTGAGGGCAGCACGACCTTTCCATGAAACCTTCCACAAGGCTCATTTAAATTTCCGTGAGGTTTCCGTGGGTGTTGTGGCGGATGTGACAGTTCGTGACGACAATCTGAATTCGCTTCGTTGCCGCCTAGCCATCACATTGACGTCACGGAGACTGGGTCTTCGTGATGTCAGTGTGATCATTGACGTCACCAAGACTGGGCCTTCGTGACGTCAATGTGATCATTGACGTCATGAAGACTGGGCCTTCGTGACGTCAATGTGATCATTGACGTCACGAAGACCTGGGATCGATTTAAAAATAAGGGGGTTAAAAACCAATTTTGACTAGCCATCCCATTTTTCTTCGGCGGATTTCGACTTTCACTTTATTTGGAACCGTACGGAGTCTTGCACAATCAATGTTATTTTTAAAGCACTTAAAAATGAAAACAAACATATTTTCCTACTTGATAATTATATATACATGATCGTAAAAACAATAGGGTATCATTCATTGGTATTGGACAGCTGACATTGTATCTGCCTTCAACTGGTTACCGTTTTTGCAGAACATGTTTTGCTCTTCTATGATATGCCGCACGCACGACTTATTTGTATAGATTTAGTCGCGAATGTTTTTATGATGTATTTCGAGGTCAGAACACGCGCTAAGCAGTGCTTTGTTTGGTAGGCCTGACCCTACCACCCGATCGCACATAATTCCTGTTGGCCGCAGAATGTTAGAGACGGAAAGTTTTACGTGTCTACATACCTGACACGGTCCGCCCCCCACTGACGTCACCTCACTTCGGGCTACCGCCTTGCCACGGCCGCGGCCATCCCAGTCAGAGCAAATAGCGAGCGCCGAAGCGACTCGAACCCGGGGCTTGCAGTGTCATATGCATTATCTATCCTTGTGACGTGCCATTTCATCATTTTTGTTTGGCTTTCTTTCAACGCTTGGAAGGGGCCCTTTTGAGGTGCCGCCCCGACCGAAATCCTGCAACCTGCCTGCTCAGGGGCCTCTCTGAGGGTCCAGGGTTCCTGCAATCCAGCTCATCAAAAATTAAAGAAAATTAGGCCTCACAATTAAAGTACCAAAATCGATAGGATCGTCGATATCGGGTGTTCTTCTTAGGGGCCCAAGACTGGCTTACCATGCCCTTTCTGAAGGTCTAACTGTGCCCCTGGAAATACCTAATTACGTTTTAATCACGTCACGTCATTTTTAATAGAAAAAACAATTCATGTTTGAAAAGGGTAGAAAATCGAATTTTGAAGCAAATTGCAAAAGCAAAACACTCTAAGAAAGGAAATGACATTATACTTAATATGTCTGAGATGATTGAAACTCTGATTGAGGTTGATCATAATGATTAAATGGAATGATTAAATGGAATGATTAAATGGAATAATTTTTTTTGTCATTTTATATCTTTTAATTAGTATGAGGTTACTGGTTTTACATTCCATTTAATTATACTTAATATGTATATCTCGCATTTTTTTTTTTATTTAGGGTTTTTGACTATAAAAATACTTTTTCGTTGTCGAAAACCTATTTTTCGTTATTTTACAACATACTGTACTGTTTACATGTGTGGTCCCCCATCAGATTCAAGGGCCCCCTGTTCCATTGGCCCTACCCTGAGCGAAAATCTCCTTACGCCCCTGGTCCGATGGGATCATTAGAGCCCTTTGGGAGTGGGGGAGGAGGAAACGAACACCTGGCTGCTTCGCTAAAACCTCGCTGGCACCCACTCAAAATCATGTGGCTACGCCCCTGCGAAAAACTTTGATTTGGAAGCGGTCATGGCAGAAGCGTTTCCAGAGAAGCTGGTGAGGCAAGTAGTGAGATTCAGAGCTGGAGAAAAAGATCATTTTTGGATAAGTTTTCTTATACAAAAACTCACTGACAAAGGGAAAAAATAAGGTTAATAGCATGAGTAGAACTGTGATGTTTGCATACTTTTGCTAAACAAACTCACGCTTTCGACGACTTATATGAAAAATAAACTTGTTTTACGGAACGATAAGATCATCCACGCCAAAGTTGGGGGCGTTAACCCTCGGTCCCCCGAAGTTGGGGGAAAGCCATTTACCCCTCTAACCCCCAGTTCCTGGGACTATGTGAAGACCTCTCCAATGAGCATGCACAAGTTAATAGAAACATACAAAAGCTAAGATACTATAGTATAGTACATGTTTAATAAAATACAAAAATAAAAACCAACATATACAAAATTCGGAGAGGACATTTCAAGACAAAAAATCACTTTCAAAGTGGTGTAGTTAAGGAAGATAAGTTACTAAAACGTTTCAACTAAAACATTGCGAAAACATCTTTAGATGTTTTAAACATTTCGCCAAAATAGATCCACGGGAAAACGGCTACATAGAGTTATTTCCGCCATCGGAAGAATAATTCCTGAGACAAACCCTGGGAGGCTGGAAGAAGTCTTGTTACATTCAAATACATACATATTGTTGCGAGGTAGAGAATATCAACGCATGTTTACCCCACAGTGTTTACCGAACGTCAGGCAACGAAGTTAGGTGCACTCCTCAACGTTGGTAGGCCTGGTTGTCATCAAATAACCCATTGCCACCTAATGTTAAATGGCGATACCTTAGGAGCGAAGCAGGACGGACGGATTTACATTGGGACTGCCATTGGTGGCCTATCAGCGGGTGATTGCATGTAATGGACGACGACAGAGGCCATTTTACCCGGCTCAACGACCACCCTCCGAATTGGAGACGGGATATGCGCCCGGCCTGGACGGACCTCGGGACGCGTGCACAAAGACAGAGCTGTGACGTCATGATGTTCTGAGATACTGCCAAGCTGACAGGTGAACGCGTGGTAGAAGTACTCTGACGCTCTACAGACGTAAAAATAACGATGATTAAGATGGGAGTTGTGTATTAACGCTATCTTTCAAGGAGCAGCTTTGTGTTCGATGCTCTTATATTACATCGTTTACACAGTAACTTCTGACGTGCTAACGATAGGTCATGTTGGATGTTGTGAGATCGCGGCGTAGAACCAGCGAAATATCGCCCGGTCGCGGCGTTCAGAACCAGTCGAATATCTGACCATCCGCGGCGGTGTAGAACCAGTCGAATATCGACCATCGCGGCGTTCGAAACCAGTCGAATATCGACCATCGCGGGTTAGACCAGTCGAATATCGAACCATCGCGCGGTTTAGAAACCAGTCTTCTCTGTTCTCCTGCTCCGAATATCGACCATCACGGCGTATCTTACTATTAGAAACCAGTCGAATATCGAACGCCATCCCGGCGTTTTAGAACCAGTCGAATATCGACCATCGTGGCGTTTAGAAACCAGTCGAATATCGGACCACGCGGCGTTAGAACCAGTCGAATATCGACCAATCGCGGCTTAGGAAACAGGTCGAATATCGACCGGGTCGCGGCGTTTAACCAGTCGAATATCGGACCATCGCGGCGTTTAACCAGTCGAATTATCGACCGTCGCGCGTTTAGAACCAGTCGAATATCGACCTGCAACGGCGTATAGAACCAGATCGAATAGTCGACCACACGGCGTTAACCAGTCGAATATCGACCATCGCGGCCGTTAGAACCAGTCGAATATCGACCATCGCGGCGTTAGAACCAGTCGAATATCGACCATCGCGGCGTTAGAACCAGACGAATATCGACCATCGTGGCGTTAGAACCAGTCGAATATCGACCATCATCAATATATTGAATCCCTTGGTGATAGTCAATGTCACAGCTAAAACCGTAAAACTATCAGAGTCTACTTGGCATTCTGACGCTGCTTTTCCAGGTGTGCAGGAATGTGAGCTACCAGTTACCACTATAGCAACGCCACAAACACCACCGTGTAACACCGCAGCCTTGCAACCACAGGCATGCTGCAGTGTCCTTTGTACGGACGACGTCAATACTCCACCGTCACCGGTATAAAAGGCTCGTTACCATGGTCATTGGCCAGTCGGTCGTGCAAAGCAAACACAACACCCAGACAGACGGGTGGGACGGAGACGGGACGGAGACGGGACGGAGACGGGACGGAGACGGGACGGAGACGGGACGGAGACGGGACGGAGATGGAACGCTTCTGTCTGACTCACACCCTCGTCCCCCCTTGCTAGCTCATCTGCCATGCACAGCGCAGGTGACGCTGAGCTTTGGCGTCCTGTCTGGCTGCTAAATATATTTATTGGAATTGGAATATATTTCTTTGAAATATGTCATACGCCCTGAGACTGCACGATTATTTTGAATAACGTCAGAAAATGTGCTTGACTTGCACGAAATGATTGCCGCCTCCGGTATATCACTGAGATACACTTCGAGATATTCCTATAAGTTGATCTAAGAGCTGTTGCTATTGATGATGATGATCTTGGTGAAGATGATTTTTCAAAAGAAATAATGGTGTATGTTTAGTGTTTACTATCAATCATAAGCAACATATATGCCTGAGACAAGGATAATGTCAACCCCACACGGCCACGGGTGCGTTTTTCATGCGTTGCGTTGCGTTCCGTCACGTCTTGATGCGTCTCAATTGATCTTAATGCGTCGCAATGCGTCCCAATGCGTTGCGATGCCTCTATGCGTCAATCATTAACGCATCGCAACGCATTAAGATGCATTGAGACGCATTGAGACCCATTGAGACGCATCAAAGACGTGACGGAACGCAACGCAACGCATGAAAAACGCATCCGTATGGGGAGGGTTTACAGGCATTTGCTTCAGATTTCACCAGAACGGCAATAGAAGTAATGTTTCTTCTTTGCTTTATAATCAGTGAGCTAAGCCTGATGCGCATTGATCTGATACATATACAACGCTGTTAAGCTCGGGTCCAATCTCCCATGGCATTTATTCAAGTTTAATCTAGTCCGGTTCCCTACAAATCGATACCAATGCTGGTTCAAGGCTGCAAAGTCTGCTGGATAGACCAACGGTAAGACCGATATTATTCCTCTGGCTTATCACAAATATTGTGACTGGGAAACAAAGACCAAATGATGCAAGACAAAGAAGTGTAATGATAAGATGCCAACCAAGCAGTAACTTATACAGACCACTACACTATCGTGAACATTATCGAGAGTAATGATGCTCTCAATTACTGCCTGATATTGATGAGATGCCGCTGGTATTGCTGGCCTTTGGGCTCATCACCAGTGATTGTCGTGGATCGGGTGCCCCCATGGGTGTCTCACTGTCCACTCAATTCTTCCGATTGTCTGGGTTGGGTATGTATTTTTTTATTTTTCATGGGTACTGGGCGGGCATGGGTATGACAAATTTTGATCATGTCGCTAAACGTTATTTTTTTACTTGACAAACAGATGTTAAACCAGGTAAATATGTTAATAAATTATATAGGACACTTCGACAATACATTTTGGCAATTATATGAGAACAATAAATCATCATAAGTAACAGTACTCAGTAGTGTAAGATTAAAAGAAATCCCAATCATGTTCAATCCAAAGTCTGATCCAATATGACAATGTTGACCAAAAAGTGTTCGATGAGCCCGAATCCACAGCAACACACAGGTGCGTAATATTATTTATCGTTTATACATAGTATGCAAGTAAATATGCTAGAATAATGTTTGCAAATTTTGTGAAAATAATTATCTACTTAATCTGAATGGGCCTGACCGGACATGGGCCTCA
Source organism: Semibalanus balanoides (assembly GCA_014673585.1). Lineage (NCBI taxonomy): Eukaryota > Metazoa > Arthropoda > Thecostraca > Balanomorpha > Balanidae > Semibalanus > Semibalanus balanoides. Next base: position 2,953 of record VOPJ01011820.1, on the reverse strand, counting down.
ATATTATGCATTTGAATGGGTCTGGTCTGGGTCTGGGCTTGGTGTTTTTGAGCTTCGGCTCTGCTTGGCTTGGGGCTTGGACACCCATGACAATCTATGTTCATCACTACCGACTGTTCCGCGCCCCGCGGGGGAGGGGGAGGGTCAAAATATGCCCACTCCCTCTCCCGGATTTTTTTTCCCAAAAATAAAACATATGAAAGATATCAACGTGATACTTACCCAGTGACCTTTTGTGACTTGACCTTGACCTTGACATTTTCTTACAATTTCATTTTTGCTTAATGCGGGAGGTGCATTATACCTTTAAAAGCACTTTGTGCGTTATTCATACTTTGAATGGAAAATATGACCCACAAAATCAAATACCTTTATTTTGATATTTGACCTGATCGTGACCTGACATGTGACCGCATTTTAAGCAAATTCGCGCGTGTTTTAGATGCACCTCATTAAGAGCTTTCGATTGCCGTCTTGCATCTCTCGCTGCAGGTATTGATTTGGAAGATAACGAGGGGGCAGAATCTGCCCCCTCTCCCTACATTCAGCGGGGCGTGTTCGGCTGAGTACCCCAGTGCGGCGGGGCGCGGGCTATAAAGGAGGCATTGCGCGTTTGCATTGCTATTTATTTATTACTATTTATTGTACATCGTGGGATTATCCCCTCTAATGGACCGAGGTCCGGGGGCTATTCTTAATCCCGAGTCAAGAACGTGGGTAGTACACACAGTGGATAGAACAAACATTCACACGCACAGTCGCACATATTCACAGTCAGGTTACATTGTCAACAAGTCCATCGCTTCTACTCATGGCCGTGGGGTAGTAGGGCTGCTCCCTCAGCGTACGCTTTGATGAACGCAACTGACATAGGTCGCAGTTCAGGTGGCAGCGTCCCATTGAATACGCTTGGCTGCGCGATACACGAACTGGGCTTGCCCGCAGCAGAGCCGGTGGATGCGGACGCAGAACTGAGCAGATGGTCTTGCCTAGTGCTGCGCACATGATCAGCACGCTCTCGTATTGTATTCTTGATTAGTGAAATGTCTTACCCGACACGGAAGAGGCTGCAAGACGCGGTTTTCTAGGTGTAGTTGGTCTGTATTTTAGATAAAATATTAAGGCAAAGGGACTTCAAAATCATCCTTTAATGTTTAAATTACCTGTCAAGTGCATCCTTGAGCCTCTCTTTAGAGAGGTAGATGATTAATGTTCTACAGAGGCGGTTACTATGCAGCAGTATCCTTACATAACAGTGGCGTAGTTGCTCACTGACGTCGAAGTTTTACATCATATTTTATTAATAATGACACTTCACAAAGCACCAGACATATCAGCGCTGTCAGGGGGTATCACTCGGCTTCCAGCGCCGCAGACCCGTCGTCCCTCTGACGGTCTAACTGGCCGCGTTGCGTCGCAGACCCATCTTTTCTCTGACGGTAAGACTCGCCGCGTTAAGCACTGTCCGGCCGGAAAGTGACCGTAACCTGCCGTCCGGGGAGGAACTGTCGACGCTTTCAGGCCCGGGACAGCCGCTTCAGCGGCTGACTGCGCCATGAAAACCCGGGGAGGCCGGCTCGAGTCACTGTAGAGTTAGCCCAGACGTCTCCTGCGCCGTACCGCCGAATGTTTCGCCGGAATGGGTCCACCGAGGCGAAACCTAATTGCGAGTCGGAGCCGGTTGAGGTGGGCCTGCCTGCCGAGAGTGAGGTCACGAGGTCACTGCGAGACGGCGGGATGCAGGGCGAGCTGCTCCATCTCAGCCGCCACAAAGCCTGTCTCGTTTCCACAGACTACGAACGCTGCACCCAAACCGGAGCGGTGTCGGCCTGTCTCATCGGATCAGCTCATTTGTTCGCCTCGCTCGGCTCTGACGTCACCAGCAGCCTTGATGTTTTCTTCGGCATATAATAATGTACCTTACGTGGGCTGGAATTGCTATTCTTCTAGGAATCTTTTCTTCATTTTATCTTAATTATTTATATTTGTCAATAGGAAAGCCAATCAAATTGTTTCCACTGACAAGCAAAGTAATTTCCTTTGCAATTCTTCAAGCTTGTTTAATATCATTTTTTTTTGCTAAGCCACGCCTGCTAAGAACACCTGCCAATACCATCAATAGCCGTTTTCACGAAGGACTTTATTTACCGGGTAATTGGGGCGTTTGGGGCGCTTGGGGCGCTTGTTTTTTCTATCAAAAATGACGTGACGTGATTAAAACGTAATTAGGTATTTCCAGGGGCACAGTTAGACCTTCAGAAAGGGCATGGTAAGCCAGTCTTGGTGCCCCCTAAAGAAGAACACCCCTGGATATGACGATCTCTATCGATTTTGGTAACTTTAATTTGTGAGGCCTCATTTTTTTAATTTTTGATGAGCTGGATTGGGCCAGGACCCTCAGGACCCTCAGAGAGGCCCCTGAAGCAGGCAGGTTGCCAGGATTTCGTCCGGGGCGGCACCTCAAAAGGGCCCCTTCCCAAGCGTTGAAAGAGCCAAACAAAATGGCTAAATGCGACGTTACAAGGAAGATAATGCAGTAATGACACTGGCAGCCAGGGTTCGGTCGCTTTCGGCGCTTCGTTACTTTGCCTCCTGACTGGGATGGCTGCGGCCGTGGCAGCAGTCGCACTCAAGGCCAGGTGACGTCCAGCGAGCGGGGCGGACCGTGTCCAGGTATGTCGGGCACGTAAAACTTTCGTCTCTAAATTCTGCCGGCCAACAGGAATTATTGTGCGATCGGGTGGTAGGGTCGGGGCCTGCGCAACAAGCACTGCTTATCGCGTGTTCTGACCTCGGAAATCCATCCATACAAAACATTCGGACTAAATTATAAAAAAGTCGTGCGGTGCGGCATATCATAGAAGAGCCAAAACATGTTTCTGCAAAATGGTACCAGTTGAAGGCAGATACAATGTAGCTGTCCAATTACCATGAATGATAACCCTATTGTTTT
>VOPJ01011819.1:0-12822 GCA_014673585.1 Semibalanus balanoides | reverse complement strand
TGTGTGAAGTTCTATTGGGGAGGCTGTAAAGCCAATGGAAACAACTTTAACTCTCTAAAGGCCTGCAAGAGACAGTGCTGCCCCCGAGGCTGTGGCAACCCCTGTGAGCAGCCCAAGAAGGTAGGACCCTGTAGGGCCGCGTTTCGACGCTACTATTATTCAGCTAAGGCGGGGAAATGTTTGAATTTCTTCTGGGGAGGATGCCAGCCAAACGGAAACAACTTCGAAACATTTGCTGAATGCAGCGAGCAGTGCTGCCGTGGACGTAACTGTGGCGGCAAGAGGCCATATTTCTGTTCAGAGCCGGCTGTGGTGGGACTTTGCAAGGCCTTAATAGAACGCTTCTACTTCGACGGCAAGCGCTGCAGCAAATTCTACTACGGTGGCTGTGGAGGAAACAAGAACAACTTCGAAACTATTTCGGAGTGCAGGAAGATGTGTAGAGCATAGATGCTATAAACCTTCGCTCATCAAAGGCGCTAAGTATAAGACCCACAACTACTTGTGCTCACCGTTGTCTGCGGCCATCTCCTGGGATCAGAAGTAACAAAGCTGTCTTGGCAATCAGAGAGAATGGATTGCTTCATACTTATGTGCCAGCGAACTAGCTGAAACTGTGGGTCGGACTGTGGCTCTTCAAATAATTTCGTTTTAATGTTAAACTTTGTTTAAATGATGTGCCATCTGTATTGGGAATGACTCGTTGGAATACTTTCACTCGGTATGGTTTGTGGAATAATATATTTCTTCTGGACAAAACCTTTGCACATGTAATCTAATAAGTGACTTCACAGCACTGAGGCGTAATCTTTTTGCGGCCATGCCGACCAAAGTTAGCAGAGCACATGGACAGAGGAAAGTGGTGAGCCAGTGTCAGGGGCGGATCCAGGATTTTTCGAAGGGGGTGGAGGGGTGGCGGCAGGGCATAGGGGCGCATTTTTCGGGAAACGGGCGCATTTTTCGGGAAGCAGGGGCGCATTTTTCGAAGAACAGGAGCGCATTTTTCCGGGAACAGGGGCGCATTTTTTCCGGGAAATTTTGGCGTCGTATCTTCAAACCTGGGTGGATCTAGGAATTTTTCCGATGAGGCTGCATTTTTGCCGTCATGGGCCTACATGGGCGCCAAATGTTAATTAATAACAAAAATCCTGCAGAAACGCAAATTTTCCTTTGGATTACTCATTTAGTAGTTTGTATTTCAATTATATATATATTATATATATATATATATATATTTATATTATATATATATATAATATTTATAACGATTTATTTTAAAAGCACTCTCAAATGTAAGTATCAACGTCCATCATTACAGCGTTTAGATTCGAAGGTGATCATAGAATAGCCTACCCCTAAGTCGTGTCACGGCTAATTCACTCACCTTTTCTCTCTGGCCTGCCGAAATATACCAACCTTTCTCATCTAGTCTCTACCCTTGCCGTCACGGTCTGGCCAAATAAGGTGGCATATGGCTAGGGAGGGCGACACATGGCCATGATATGAGGGCCGCATCCGACCGTTCAGGCAAACGTCAGATATTTAAACCCCGTAAGCAGCCTTATTTCAGCGCCTTCGGAGTTCGGCGCGGAAACTGGTCTGCTTACGAGACCCTTCCGGCACCTTCGCGTGCGGCTGACCCACAGGGGGGGGAGCGGCTGCCCCATGCGTGGCCGACACAGAGGGGGGGGGGTGCCGCCCCCGCCACTCCCTGTATCCGCCCTTGGCCAGTGTTGGCCGGGACTACTGAGTACTGATATTTAACCTACTCTCATTCAAAACCAAAGAAAGTAGAATCTTAACTAAAACTTCCACAACTCACTCGCTATGATTAACATACCGGCGGACACTTCACAAACGAGGACCAGGGCAGCTGTCTGTCACAAACGAGGGCCAGGACAGTTATATGTCACATACGAGGACCAGGGCAGTTGTCTGTCACACACGAGGACAGGGTCAGTTGCCTGTCACATTCGAGGACCAGAGCAGTTGTCTGTCACATACGAGGACCGGGACAGTTTCACATACGCGAGGACCGGGGCAGTTGTCTGTCACATACGAGGACCCGAGGACCAGGGCAGCTGTCTTTCACAAACGAGGATCGGGCAAACCGCCAAATGAAACCGATGGTCCAACTGTGACCACTTTTGGTAGGAGCCGTGACAATGCTGTAACGCCTTGTTTTATCGTCGGATTCTCGATTCTCTCGATTTATTGGATTCTCTCGAACGGCTGTGAATGGACCAGTTGTCTGTGTGATGATATGTGATATGGAACCAATCGGCTTGTGGTCACAGGCACATTCTTAGGATATTGACATTGCGTCATATCATTTTAATGACCGTGTGCGAACGTATAACAATAATCAGAGACGACATATAATTTTAAATTACAAAACAGTATTAGGTACGAGCGAGCGCGAAGCGCGCAGCGAGTCTTCATTTAAAGGGATCGTAAGACCTTTTCCAACTTTATTTGAGGTTACAATGCAGTTTGGTACACACTACACAAGGCTAAGTTATATTGCAGATTTTAGTCCCATAGCTTGAAAATGTCTCTAAGTATACCAAAATGACGTTCAAACTTCGTTCGCGTTCCACGCAAATCAGTGCTTGCAATTGCAAGGACTTATTTTGTCGGCGAGCTGCCATGGTCAGAGCCGTAGAAATAAAACACGTCAACCCGTGCCTTTTCTTCTGTATCCCTGCAATGATTATGGGTCCCAAATAGCGGAAAAGGGCAACATTTGGTTCATCACTAGTCGTTACATTACTCAGTCAGTGCAAATCAGATATAATGTCATTCTTAATGACTCTGGCATCCACGCATCATTCCAATAATAGTTGACTCCAAACGCCCCGATCCGAAGGTTGAAGGGATGAACACCGGCCGACCCAACCCCTAAAAAACAATTAAAGGTATGCAGACATAATTCCTTTGGCACCATCATGGGAAATCAGTTGAAGATGATGACTTAGAAAGTTAGAAAACCATTTGAATTATAGGCGATATGATTCGGCTGATGACCGGTATGCATGGTCCTGCTTCAACATCCGGATCGATGTCCCTGGGTCTGTTTATAATTTATTAGCCGTGTTGGAAAAATTTCCACAATGGACAAGTTGCAGGTTGTTTGGTGAATATGTGCAAAATAATAAGAAAATTGTGCTGATCAACGTGATACACATCATTTTGCAATACAGAGCAATATTCAGAGAGATTATTTGCATGTAAAAGTTTATTATTTATAAAGCACTTTGATGTAGTGACGTTCATTTTCAATAATATTGCGCATCCCTATGGAAAAGCCATGTTATTTCCAAATTTCCCGTGGCAAAAAAATGGAAACGCTTTTCCTATGACTTACTGTTACACCAAAACTACTCAGAAATCATGGAAAATTTATGCTGTGATGTCTTACAGCACAAAGCGTCATCTTAATTATCCTCTAGAGCACCATGTTCGAGATAGCCTCCGTTTCGGCTGAGCACCAGCTCTGCCCTCCAACCTCAACTCACCAACGATTACGGCTACCTGCCGGCAAGGATGGTCCGCACTGCAGTTCCCATGGCTGTCTTAATTGCTTTCCTGTCTGGAGATCTTCTTAAACACCTATAACTCGCTTTAGTTAGCTCCAACAGAAAGCTGTTAAGTGGGCTCAAATCCAGATGCTGCCCTCACTGACCACTGCCCCAGAAACTACTTGCAAAATGCGACCGTGCCCTCAATGCTGCTTGAAATAGTGTCTGTTTCGGATCCAGAGCTTGTATGGAAAGAGATCTAGAGCATCCTTAGGATCCGTTTGGCTGTAGCAATCCGTTTAAAATGCCTTTGAGCTGCCGTTAAGATTATTGATTTGGTCACAAGGTAGAATTCCACAATTTTAGTTTTGTTGTTTGTTTCAGTAAAGTTTAAAGTTGCATGATTTCAAATGAGCGATATCTCCTTGAATGCCGTCATATCACGTGCTTTGATTTCCGACGCAATTAACGTGATGCTGAATTTTGCGTTGAACCTCTATTTTACAAATTCAATTTGTCAACCGAAACTTCTAAAAAACTACCTCAGTATCATTGCGGCCTGAAGTATTGCTAAAATTGCGTCACGACCAATCAGAGAGGCAGAATTGGTTAATTACGTAAAATATACTTAATATTTTAAAATCCTGATAATTCAGGAAATTTATATTAAATTGACTATCTATAAAATATTTTAAAATAAATTGTGTTCAATCAAATACATAAAAACAGGGGGTTAGGTAACCTGCAACTTGTCCATTGCAGTGCACATGATCGGCAATTGCCACCACCAACTTTGTTTACAGTACTGTGTGTGTACAGACACCACGTGTTTACATTGTGCATTGCTTGTATTTAGAGCGCAATATATGCTTCACTTTGCATTTAGAGAAAAAAAATGTTTTCTTTTGCATTTTGACCAGAATTGCTATTGCTGATATAATCTGAATGTATTTAATAACAAAAGCTTAACAATTAGCCTTATTAACATAGAAATCTCGTGAAAAGTGGGTTAATAACGTTCAATAAATATTGTTGCATCGCTTCCATTCTTCAGAGACAATTATTAGAAGACAGTCGAAAAGGTCTCGGATTTTTCTCGCATATCAGCGGCCGACCCGGCCCCACCATAATGCTTTTGAAAAGCACATATCTTTGGAATCCCGCATCTGATTGTCAAGGGGTCTTCACCATCTGATAGCCCCATGCAATGACATGATTACTGACATGTTTTGCCTCACGTTTGTTTGTTTATTGGGGTTTTCGGGCGCGCCAACAACTAAGGTCAATTTGCGCCCATTTGTCTCACGTGAGGCCTGATGGGTCAGCATGGTGCGTGACACGTGCTGCGTCAGGGGTGTTAGAAAACGTTATCCTGCTCACTGGCGGATCCAGAACGTGGGCATTGGGGGCTAAATTTTCAAAAGTTTCATCAAATTTGACAAACTCATCGGATTTGGCTCCCTGGTACCTTACTGAACGGTTAAAAAAGCAAATATGTCTCAGTAAAAGTGTTATGATTATTTCCCTCTACAGTGGAAAAGCATGTAAAAATTTCGCCCATTTCAGGCAATATGGGGGGGGGGGCTAAAAGCCCTGCCGCCCCCTCTGGATCCGCTAGTGATCCTGCTATTGATGAAAAAAGGCTGGACCGATTAAGCTGAAATTTGATGTGTGGTTTGAGACCACACCACTGGCAAGGCTGCACAGGTCAAACTCTGGGTCACACTGCACGTGCGCACGTGCACCCCTATTCCGTCCACAAAATTACCTCTAAAATATCGTTGCAATACCGGACCTTTATCTCGGCAACCAAAAGTCGCAAGGACACGGGTTGAACCGTGAACACAGATGTGTAGAGAAACAATAAGCCCGGCGTATGCACTGAGTGTCGATTAGTAGCGCGTGACATGTGCAAAGTTACTGGCTATAGGGAAAAGTGCACATTCATGGTTTTATGACGTCTCCACGATCTAAATCAGTGCTCGGCACCTATGGGACGTGCTGCGATGAAACATACACCAATGTGTAGACCAATGTACCATCTCTAAAATGCATGTACATATTTTGGTTTTATATAATGTAAATTTTAAATATTTCGCTGCTAAAACCTGCCTGTAATAAACATCTTCCTGATTTGAAGAAAAAAATCGTTTATTACACTGCCGTAGCGTCAAAATCTAAGGGTAATAAATGATGAAAATGATGCAGCTGTTAAGTGCAAACAAATCCATCCAATACCAAACCAAAATGGACTTTTGCTTACATACACTTAGCTTAAAATTGCAAATGTAAAATAACGCTGCAAAACCTACTTTGTTCAAAGTATAAAATATAACATCAAACGATTTAGCTCGGATTAATTTGCGACGGCAAAACAACACATAGCGAAAACAATTGAAAAGCATGCTTTGCAAAAAACGGACCACTTGTTGGACGGATACGAAAGTGGCGCGGTTTTACGGAAGTGGCGGGCTCGCTCGTCCTTTGCCGTTTAAGGCGTCCTTCTGGTCATACAAACCTGTCTTTTGGCATATCACACATACACAAATGAATTAAAGTCCGCTATTTCTATACTCAAATCTATTAAGGGGGAAAAAATAGCAAAATCAAGCGTAAAAAAATGTTTGTTATGTAACCTCCTAGTGTTGAGAACGTGTGACACGTCATTTTATGTGCCATCAAACTGAGTTAGTGGAGCAATGTCCTCACCAACTGAATTCGAGGCTCCTGTCGTGCCTGAATGAAACTGCGACACCTGTGACCTTTTCAAGTCGTTTGATATCCGTGTACAAGCTCCACCCAGACAAAGTTCCCGGATGCTATCAAAGTTGTCCAGGTTGTGTTCCGAAGCTAGATTCGGCACTTCATCTCCTACTCAGGCATCATGCGGCTGTGGCTCCTGATCTCCCTAGTGGCAGCAGCTACCGCGACTGTGAAGAAGGACCCCTGCAGCGAGCCACTCAAAGTCGGACCATGCGAGGCCCTGATTCCACGCTGGTACTACTCCGTCAAGTCGGGCAAATGTTTGAAATTCAGCTGGGGAGGTTGTCAGCCAAACGGAAACAACTTTAAGACACTGGATGCCTGCAACAAGCGATGCAACCCCTGCCTTCAGCCTCAAAAAGTGGGGCCTTGCAAGGCTAGAATGCCGCGCTATTATTTCTCGACCGGGCTGAGCAAATGTGTGAAGTTCTACTGGGGAGGCTGTCAGGCCAATGAAAACAACTTTAACTCTCTGGAGGCTTGCAAGAAACAGTGCTGCCCCCGAGGCTGTGGCAAACCCTGTGAGCAGCCCCCTGAAGTAGGACCCTGCAGGGCCGCGATTCCACGCTACTATTATCAGCTAAGGGCGGAAATGTTTAAATTCAGCTGGGGAGGTTGTCAGCCAAACGGAAACCAACTTTGAGACACTGGATGGCCGCAACAAGGCAATGCAACCCCTGCCTTCAGCCTCACAAAGTGGGGCCTTGCAAGGCAAGAATGCCGCGCTATTATTTCTCGACCAAGCTGAGCAAATGTGTGAAGCTCTATTGGGGAGGCTGTCAGGCCAATGGAAACAACTTTAACTCTCTGGAGGCCTGCACGAAACAGTCTGCCCCCGAGGCTGTGGCAAACCCTGTGAGCAGCCCCTGAAGGTAGGACCCTGCAGGGCCGCGATTCCACGCTACTATTATTCAGCTAAGGCTGGGAAATGTTTGAAATTCAGCTGGGGAGGTTGTCAGCCAAACGGAAACAACTTTGAGACACTGGATGCCTGCAACAAACGATGCAACCCCTGCCTTCAGCCTCACAAAGTGGGGCCCTGCAAGGCAAGAATGCCGCGCTATTATTTCTCGACCAAGCTGAGCAAATGTGTGCAATTCTATTGGGGAGGGCTGTCAGGCCAATGAACAACTTTAACTCCTCTGGAGGCTTGCAAGAAACAGTGCGCCCCGAGGCTGTGGCAAACCCTGTGAGCAGCCCCTGAAGGTAGGACCCTGCAGGGCCGCGATTCTTGGTGGGCCGCGAGATGTTGTTCAGCTAAGGCAGAAAAATGTTTAAAATTCATCTGGGGAGGGTGCCAGCCAAACGGAAACAACTTCAAAAAAATTGCTGAATGCAGCAAGCAGTGCTGCCGTGGACGTTACTGTGGCGGCAAGAGGCCAGGTTTCTGTTCAGAGCCGGCTGTGGTGGGACTTATAATAAAACGCTTCTACTTCGACGGCAAGCGCCAAGCGCTGCAGCAAATTCTACTACGGCGGTTGTGGAGGAAACAAGAACAACTTCGAAACCATCTGCGAGTGCAGGAAGGTGTGCAGAACATAGATCTGGTGCTATATACCTTCGCTCATCAAAGGCACTCTGTATAAAACCTACAAATTATGAGATCACCGTCGCCTGCGGCCATCTCCTCGGATTAAAAGTAACAGAGCTGTCTTGGCAAACAAAGAGAAAGGATTGTTTAACACTTATGCATCACCGAACTAGCTGAAATTGCGGGTCGGACTGTGGCTCTTCAAATAATTTGGCTTTAATGTTAAACTTTGTTTTCTTGATGTGCCATCTCTATTGGGAGTGACTCGTGGGAATTATTTCACTCGGTATGGTTTGTGAACTAATACATTTATTCTGGACAAAACCTTTGCACATGTAATCTAATAAATGACTTCACATCACTGAGGCACAATCTTTGTCCGACCATGACGATCAAAGTTAGCAGAGCACATGGACAGAGGGAAATGGTGAGCCAGTGTTGGCCGGGACTACTGAGTACTGATATTTAGTTTACTATTTAAAGAAACTCTGTCAGTCTGTCCGTGTTTTGCCAACTCAATTTTTCCTTATACTTATCATAATTACGAAATGTAATGTAGTTTCGACACATTAGCATTGAATAGTATCTAAGAAATCATTTTGCAGATCGCTGACAACATGTGTGCATATTCTGCTTCCCTACATTTCCCATCAAACCGTTCTCCTACAAGTAAGTAATATCTGACTGTGTTTAGAAAAAGTAACACGACAAACTTCACCGATAATACCGCCGTCCGCCCTCTGATGAGCGAACTTAACTATACCGCAACCAGCGCGTGGCACGGGTAGCGACACCTATTGCAGAGTTCTACATGGGGCAGCTATCCCCATGGCTGGCCGAGCCCCATGGCTAATGGGGAAAACCGGACTGGAAAGTCTCTAGATCATGGCTGTGGCTACGGCTGTGGCTGCATGGTCTATATTTTTTTTTGTCATCAATATTATCAACCAATTATGGTAAAAAACACATAATATGAATTTACAAAAATTATCACGGCTGGCCAACGGCCAGCCATTAACATTTGGGAGTGGCCATGGCTGGCTGTGGCTGTGATGCCATGGCTGTGGAGCGGCTAGGCCAAGGAAAAGTACAGCCATGTCGAACTTTAACCTATATCATGGAGAAGGGGTTTAGCCGTAAACGTAGAAAATATAGCCGTTCGCACCAAATCAAACCACTAGGGATGGAATTTTATTAAATCGCTCGGGGAAGCCCTAATGTTAATTTGATAGATTTTAACTCAGTTCATACCATGCAACACCACCTAATGTTAAAATTTGAAATCATTGGGGGTTCGGGTCCTCCCCAAGAGATATAAAGTTCCACCCCTGCAAACCACGATCAGTGGTGGAACTTAATTAAATCGGTCGGGGGGGGGGGCAAACGGCCGAATGCTTATGTTGTTACTAAATGTCTAGTACTATATATACCTAGTGCAGTGACAGGGGTGGAACTTTATATCTCTTGGGGGGGGGGAGCCCCCCAATGATTTCAAATTTTAGCATTAGGCATATGGCATTGAATGGTAAGAATGGAATTCAAATATATAAAATAAACACTAAGACCCCCCGACCGATTTCATAAAGTTCTACCTACCACTGTTCAGTGCATAATTATGATTTAGTGCATGACCGAAGACTGTTTTCCCATTGAACATGTGCTTAACTTTAGCGGTGTATTAACTGGAGTGTTAAAACACTCGCAAAAGTGATATGCACTGCAAAGCCTCAGGTAAATGCCCCTGTATTGCACTCTGAAAAAGTTGCGCTCTAAACAGCCAGTCTTTGGCCATGCACTAAATCATTTTATGCCACACTCGTGACATAAAAGATTCAGCTTATGAACTCGCCTTCGGCCCGTTCATAAACTGAATTGTTAATGTCACTCATGCATAAAACTATATGATATACTTATTGTAAAACGTTTAAAATTATTAAAATTGTTGAGCTTTTTTCCCGATTCATACAGAAATGAATACCAAAAACATTATTTTACAAGTTCCTTTTTCAGCCCATAAAATTAACAAATTACTAGTTAACTGAAATGTATAGGTAGGTAAACACTGACTGATCATATCATTTTTTTTAAAGCACAGCAATACAATTTCGATGCCGTCAAATTGTAAATTATCGCCATCGGTAACCAACTAATATGCATCCGAAAAACACGTTCTTCATACATAATTTTCACAAGTCAGCCGACGTCGGGAAAATTTAACTGACTCCTATCAAACCAACTGAGGATCCTCTCAGACCACCGGGTTCTTTCTGGCTTAGGCACTGGCCCTCTAAGACTCAGGCCTGGCAAGAGCCACTCAAATCGACCGATGGCTCCCTCAGACCGACTGAGCTTCCATCTAGGCCGGCTAAGGACCCCTCCAGGCACACAGAGGCCCCTCAGGCCGAAAAAGAGTTCGTCAGGCAAACTGGACCCCTCAGGTCCCCTCAAGCCAACCGAGGTTCCTTCAAGCTGGCCGAGGTTTCCTCTAGTCAACCAAGGGACCCTTAGACCGAACAGACCGACTGAGGCCCCTCAGGCCGTCAGGGGAAACCTCAGGCCAGACAATGGTTGCTTAGGCCGGCTGGAACCCACCCAGGCGGACGTCCCATTTTTTGGGGACTTTAACGTTACGCCTATGGGGGTTGCATGGAAATAATTGACTTCATAATGTCTCTGTCTCCCCCCCCCCCATTTTCGGAACGTGGCGGAGCTATTGGACCGAGCTACCCTCCAGGCCCAACGAGGCTCGCTCAGGCTGACCGATGGTTCGTCCGGCAGGGCCTCGGCTAAGGAATTTTCACTGTAGTAGAGCGGCGTAGCGAAAATTTCGTGCGCTTTTTGAAAAAGTTTTGAAAATTTCACAACAGTTAGGCATTTGTATGATGTTAATTTTTTGATGTGGAGGCAAGCTGGATTTTGCCCATGAGGCTCGTGCCGGCCACAGAGAGCGCGAGGTACCTCCTTTTTTGGGATGCTCGTAACGTGATTATGCCCTGCTGTTCCTGTTCTATGCTATGATAGAACATTTTGGAGTGTTGGGCCTTATAGCTGACAAATGACTTAACCTGCTTTCATGATGGCGTGAATTTGGTGCACGGTGTTTTTTTTATTTTTAAACTTTTTTTAACTGCTGCTGGAGCCTTCTTTTGCGGGGCACTTTTCGCTTTTGTCAGCACTTGACCGGCGCCGTTCACCTTGGTGTGTACTAAATATGCAAGATTGTTGCTCAGCTATAGTATTAGAGGCTCACCTATCCTCCTATCTTGTACACGGAGCTGGTTTGAAATATGCGGCTGGTTTTGTTGCCCAGCGGGTTTAAAATGAGCGCGCGCCTAAACCACAAAGTTCCTAAAATGACCAGAATGTATATGATTTTAGCCCCACCCGCAGTCGTTATCCAGTATATGTTCATCTTTGAACATATTTAATGTGACTGCCAACCATAAAGAGACGTTAATAGGTCCAGTCTTCTTTCACATGGGGTGAACGAATGTCCCTTTTTGACCCATCACCCTTCACGTTTGAAAAATCGAACCAAGCTCAGTGTTATTTCACCGAATTTTAATTCATATGTGTCATTAAAATGGGTGATTATGGGCCCGGAACAGTCTCATCACGGATGAAACTTGACATTGTGCCCACAGACAGGCAGTTACCACCGTCGACAGTTATTTGTACGAGCGCTCCGTGCAAGCATCCTTCTGTCTGCACCGGTATTGACGTTGGAAGTGAACTGAAATCACTGCAGCTCTAAATCTGTGTGAACATCTTCACCATATTCGATCCCACTCAGTATGCGAGCAAATGTGGTGTTAACACACATATGGCTGATACATTTCGAGTTGCTGTTTTTTTTTGGGCGGCGGCGTTGCGCACGATGCACACCCCTCTTTTATATCTCAGAAACCTCTGGTCCGATTGTGATGAAATTTGGTATGTCAATTAAGGCCTGGCTTGTAAGTAATTTGCACTCACGCGTGTCGGCATCTCTCAGCACGTACGCACGTGCACATCCCTCTTTTATATCTCAGAAACCTCTAGTCCGACTGTGATGAAATTTAGTATGTCAATTAACGCCATGGGGGACCTGCGTTAAAGTGATTTGCACTTACACGTGTCGCATTTCCTGACGTGCGCATGTGCGCACCCCTCTTTTATTTCTTCAGATTACTGTAGTCCTATTGGCATGAGCTTCGGTATGTTAATTAACCGCCTGCTCGTGAGTGATTTTGCACTCACAAGCATTGGTGTCGTTTTCTATAGGCCTGGTAGGGCCGAGCCCTACCAATATTTTCAAAACATTTTAACATGTAGGTCTATGGCGTTGCATGGTAAGAATGACATTGAAATCTATTTAAAGTTAGCATTAGGGCCCTACCCAATCATTTCAGAAAATGACGCCTGTGCTCACACGTGTCGGCATCTCTCTGCACGTGCGCACGTGCACACCTCTATTTTATATCTCAGAAACCTTTAGTCCGATTGCCCTCGCTCACGTTGACTATTGCGCTGTTAAAATAAATAAAATGCAGGTGAATATGCAACTGTTTGATGTAGAGCTTTGTGTATCACGCACCTAAAGATATAATTGCGTAGACTCAAGACATATAGGGGAGACCGGGGCACGTTCTGTCACCTTTTTGCTAATTGGCCCTGGTGGGCACACTTTTCAGAGTTGGTGATTGATACTTTCTATACTGTTACATTACATTCAATAGCTTCAAATCGTTTTTTTTTTTAGTTCGAGTGTTATCTCAGTTTGTTTCGACACCAGTGTCGATAATGTGCGATGACTCATTGACAAAACCTGCCCCATGATACGGGGCACTATGTCACCTTATGGGGGCACATTCTGTCATTAATGGGGCACTTCCTGTTATCACCGAACGGTCATTTGTGGTGTCCCTGCAAGGGAGAGAGGGTTTCATTCATCGCCACCATAAATAGTGTAGAAAATGACGGCTATATACAATCCCAACACTGCATTTTTGCGTTTTTCTTGGTTAT
>VOPJ01011818.1:0-37157 GCA_014673585.1 Semibalanus balanoides | reverse complement strand
AAAATGGATCCCAAATTTGAAATCAGCGTCACAAAATGTACAATGAAAAACTGCTAGAGGCCAAAAAGTCATCTCAGGTCATCGGACCTGTCGGAGAACAGAAACCTGAAACTCGTGAGCATTTTTCGTCTAATATTAACATAACGGTGGGGACGGACGATATTTGTTTGGCCGTGACAAAATAGCTTTACACTGCAATTATTTCTATTTTTGACACCGATAGTAAGCCCATTTGATATGCAACAAGACGGCAGTAGCTCGTAATCGACGTGAACACTCGAGTACAAAGTCACACGTAACAATGTCAGCAGCCTTTGCGTCGTAAAAATGTGGCACTAAGCCACGCACACCCAGTCACGTATGTAGGACTCGCGACCGCCGTGCAGCCTGAGCAGACATCAAGACCACGGCGGCCGCAGCAGCCGCAGCCGACCCTCAAATAGCCGGCGCAGCCCCCCATTACCCCATTATCACACGGCAGCTGGCCATTACTGGACACCGGAGAGGCTATAACAGCCGTAACCGCGCCGCCGCCGCCCCCGCGCCGCCGGCCAAATAGCGCCACATGCTATGGACGGCCGGCAGCACGGCGCGCGTTATGTGCACCTACTGCGCGGGTGGGACAAGCCCCGCCCTGGCCGCCGCGGCCGCCGCCCCCGAGCCGCTGGGCCATCATCCGCCCCGCCCTCTCAGATGGGACAGGCCCCGCCCTCCATCGGGCCGGCGGCGGCGGCGGCGGCGGCGGCGGCCGGACCAGACCGATCTCTCCATCTCTCCGGACTCTCTCTCTCTCTCTTCTCTCCTCTGCCGGTCGGACGGAGGTGTGGCGTGATCGGAGGAGGGGGGCTCGTCCCCCTCCCTCCACCTGCCAGCCTCTGTACCGCCACGCACGCCGCGTCGACCGAGCTAAACCGGGGTCAGGGTTGCGCAACAATCAACCTTGCCGGAGGCCGTGCCAATTCTGAACCCAGGGCGGCCAGCCGGGCCAGGGGGAGAGGGGGGACGGCGGGGTAGTGGGGCACGTGGCAGTCACATACAATGACCTTGCTGCACCCGGCGGTCACCGCGCCGCCCACTATGGAAGCATGCGCGCCATCACGTGCGATGCAGTACGTGATCGGCCGACCTCCGGAGCGATCGGAGCGTCACGGGCTATGGCCGGCACGCCCCACCTGGCGGCCGGTGGGATGGGCGGGGTAAATGGCGGGCTTGATGAGACGGGCGTGGTAGATGGGCTGGGCTCAGGCGAGTAGATTGCGACCCGGCCAACATGAGTCAAGTCAGGCCTGCATGAGATCATAATAGCACGGCGTTATCGAGAACCGACCGACGTGTCGGGGTATAATAAGAATGATCAACCAACCCTGCTGCGTTGTTTCGATGCATTACCATCGACGGCGCGGCGCCGCGGCATACCGTCTCACGTACGACGGATCAGCGCAATAACAGGAGACGACAAATTGGAGAGACTGACCGACTGTTCCTCTTCTACGCCAACATATGAGAGGTATCACCGACTACCAGCATCCCAGCATGCCATATCGTCGAATTAGGAAAGAGAAACAGCGGGATATGTTTTCGTAGCAGGCTCGTAAAAATATACTCGTATTTGATGCATAGCGGCTGACCGGATGACGTGGCAAGGCCATCAACCAATGTAAAGACAAAATAAAGGCACGTATTCAAGCACTGCCTAAAAAATGCCTCTTCCAGACCAAGGCTCCAATCCAAACCGTTTCGGATCCGCTGGTGGATACAGGACGTGTTTAGTTGTTTTTGACCCATTTATATGCATGCAGTGTATTGTGTATTAATACACTGCATGCATATAAATGGGTCAAAAACAACTAAACACGTCCTGTATCCACCAACGGATCCGAAACGGTTTGGATTGGAGCCTTGGTTTGGAAGAGACATTTTTTCAAACAAAATAAACATAACTTCTTATGACGAGTTATTTTACAAAGCACCAGTCCTAGAAAGTGTGCTAAATTAATTAAAAGCAGTAAAAGTTTCACTAAATGAACCCGGTTTGAGTAGAGCCATTGTCAGGTTGGACCAATCTTACCAGGTGCCATGATCGCACCCAATCTTACCAATGCACATTGCACAATGGTGAAGATTTAGCCCGCTTAAAGTCCGGAAGCATGAGTTTTGGAAAGCCAATTTTTTACCAATATCAATTGAAAATTGTCTGTATTTTTATAGTCGCCATGGATTATCTATTTGAAAACCTTTTAACACTGCAACTACTTGCGATCAAAGAGGCGTCTTCCGCGAAGAGCCAGTGAGCTGGCAGAATGTGTGATGTTATACAACATGACAAATACGGAACATTCGGAACCCGTCAGCTCAAATAAGTTTAATAACATCGAGCCGATACTTCATTGCATCTATTTTAGGGTTAATAACTTCCTGGATTACAAAGCTCCGGTTTAGTCGGCTTCGCAATCACAAATACTTTTTTTCTTTTGAAGTAGAAGACAAACAATGAAGGTAACGGTAAGGAGAAATGAAACCTTAACCTATACACTTATATAGACATAAAAAGCACCGCGAGTTACTACAGATACAACAACAACAACCACCTTGCTCGTTGTAGACGCTCAAACATGGTAAATTTGAAGAAAAACAAATAGTTGCATACATGGTGGTGCCGTTAATACCGTATATGGCACAAAAGCAATGCATTGCTTTGCACCTGCCACCAGGATTTCTATCATTACATTATTGCAAGGACGTAATGGTAGAAATCACTTTTTTCATCTTCATGAGGAATTGCAAAATTTGCCTTGCTGACTTTTCAAATTGTCATTGCTATTTGCTTGGGGACATTTTTAACGCAAAACTCGCTTTTCACACTCAAAAGTACCCCAGGGTAAGTTTTGGGTGTCATAAGGGACCCCGGGGAATTTATGTGGAAGGGAAAATTTGGGGCTAATATGGCCTATGCTTCCCAAAAAACATAAAATGACACTAGCTTTCAAAATTGTCATTTTTAACGCAAAAATCACTTGCAGTGTACAAGGGTACGTTTTGTGTGTCGTAAGCGACCCCCGTGAATTTAAGCGCGCTAAATCACCAAACTCACCACTGTGCAATGCCGTGGTACGGCATATTTGTGCGCCGGCCTGCAAACCTTTGAAAACCGGCATCGAACCGGGGACATCTTTAACCTGGTGTTCTCCCGACTGATCTATTTCGGCGATGAGCTTGAACAAAACAAACGGCATGGTTTGCTAAGTGTGGCAATTCTGAGCACTCCATTAAGGCTATGCCGTTTCTTACGCATTCACGCAGATTGGGCAGATTTGGTTACATGGTTATGGATTTTTAGTAAATCGTTTTCAATACTAACAAAAAACAATGATCAAAATGTTGACGTTTGCACTTGCAAAGTTTTATCTCTAAAACAGCCCCATTGCAGCATATTTTTCCAGATGAGGATAGGCAATTTACAACACTTAAACAAAAGACATAATTAATTGATAGCCGAAACCTCTCCGCGCTGAACTCGGTGCTAACATCGCAAGTCATCCGAAAATCATTATGCATGGCAGAGCAGCAGGGCCATATCCTAAATAGCCGCTCTCTGGGCTGGGGTCAGGCCGGCCGGCTGCAAGGCGTGGTCGGTGGCCATGGCAGATCACGTTCACTGGTGCTGCGCCGGCGACCCCATCTGGGCCGGGAACCAGGGAATGCGGCCACGGCGGGGGCAGATATTATCACACACCACACCTGGACACCTGCACACCATGTACCATAAACCATGCACCGTTCATCGTGTACCGTATAGCGTGTACACTGTACAGTACACCGAGTGTACACGACATACCGTGCAGACCGGCGCCACTGCATCAGCTGAGTAATGACGTCATCAGGGGAGTACGCACGCCGCCCGGCCCAGCTGAATGCCAAGGTCATCAGCTGATGCTGCTGCCCGGCCTGGCCCAGCTGAATGCCAAGGTCACCAGCTGATGCTGCTGCCCGGCCTGGCCCAGCTGAATACCAAGGTCACCACTACCAGCTGATGCTACTGTCCGACAGGTGCAGGAGGGGAGGGAAGGAGGCTGGGTGGGGGTGGGGGGGGGGGGGGGGGGGGGGGGGGGGGGGGGGGGGGCTTCGTACGGCGGGCTGACCGCTACCACAGCTCCGTGATCTTTGACCTATCGTCACGGTTTTAGTAAATTGTGTCGCGTGGCCTTCTCCATTCCAGCTGTTGCGCACTGTAAACCAGCCGTCAGTTTTATCAACAGCTGACTGAGCAAGGAAAAACCGAGCCAGGCCACGTGACAACCACTAAAATCCGGAATGGCAACTTTGCACGACTGGTATTTATCTCTTCCTGGACTATGAAACAGACAGAAGCAGTAACCCAAAAACACTATCCAACGCG
This sequence comes from Semibalanus balanoides, assembly GCA_014673585.1. Lineage (NCBI taxonomy): Eukaryota > Metazoa > Arthropoda > Thecostraca > Balanomorpha > Balanidae > Semibalanus > Semibalanus balanoides. The sequence continues at coordinate 32,761 of VOPJ01011818.1, read as the reverse complement.
TCAACAGCTGTTTTATCTTACGGTGAGCAGGAGCCGTTATTTATTTATTATGATAATATGTTGGCATGTAACTGTGCCGAGTGCAGTCATCCTTAAACACAGACACGGGCGTAGTTAGCTACAGGACTTGGGTGAGAACAAATCAAAGCACATTCCGAAATGTGCTCGCAAAGCGGTTCCATAAACGGACCCCCACCCCATAACTCACGCCTAACGGGTTCTCGGTGTGAATTTGCACCATTTCGCTCTCAATGCGGAACAATACGGGCAAAAACGGCATTATCCCGGCCCCTAAACTCAATACCGAACAGGCGCTACCTCCCCGCCTTAACTATTCACCACACCCAGGTTTTGAACATCGGTCTGCATCTGCGCTTTTGGGTGCCGCCGCGCCGCCGCCAGGCTGGTTCAGTCGCGTAGCCGGCGATAACATGGCTATCAGGGCCGATAACCTACTGCATGGGAACCAGCACCACCAGCGTCACCGCTCCAATAAATCAGCACACATTCACAGAGGAACGACGCCACGTCACACCGGCTGCAGCGAATATGGCACGAAGACCGCAGTTATTCAAGGAATGTTACTGTAACCGGCAGAGACGCTTGATGTTGAGACAATAGTTCTGAGTCAAGTGCAGTAAGCTGTGACTCTCCAACACCGTTACTGCAATGAGATGGACGTTCAATGACACGGTGCGCCCCTGAACGAATATGTATCTGAGCAACAATACAATCGGTGAAAAGCACGTCTTGTATCATATGTCTCGAAAGTTACAGTGCTCTGGTTTTGCATGCATAAGACTTTCTCCAGACTCAAGTCCCCACAAATGTCGCGCAGGAAAGAAGATGCATAGGATTTTTTTTTATATTTTTTAATGGCACATTTTAGAATGCCAGCTGATGCTTTCGAAAGTTATCACAAACAAAATTGTGTCTCGAGCGCCCTGCAGTTTACAGCAGTATACATTCCTAGCGTGTATTTTTGTTTAACTGGAGGGCATCGCTTCTTCCGACCGGTATCATATCACGACCTGAGCCCACCTCTCCAACATAGCAGCTCATCTACACCAGAGTGTTTCATGGGTGCCTAAACCCCAAGCCCAGCCCAGCCGAAGCCCATGAACACCAAGCCCAGACCAGACCATTCAAATTCATAATATTGAGGCCCATGCCCGGTCCGGCCATTCATTATTAAGCAAGTTAATTATTTTCACAAAATGTGCAACCATTATCTAACAAATTTACTTGCATGCTATCAACGATAAATAATATCACGCACTCTGTGTATTGCTGTGGCTTTTGACTGCATCAAAACATTTTCGGTCAACATTGTCATAGCTGGATTAGACTTTGGATCGGACCATGATTTTGGGATTTTCATCTTTCGACCACTGCTAGGTAATTACCATTATTATTGTTCTCAATGTATTGCCCAAATTAATTGTTTTAAGTGTCCGCTTTATCATTTATTAACATATTTACCTGGTTAAACATCTGGCTGTCAAGTAAAAATAACGGCAATTGACATGACTAAAAAATTATCATACCCATGGCCCACCCAGTACCATGCAAAGTCGAAAAATGCATACCCAGCCCAGACAATCGGAAGAACTGAGTGGGCACCCATGGGTACACCCAGCCCATGAAACACACTGATCTACACCCATCGCTCCGTTACCCCTCGTCACTGCCCGTTCTACCGCTGTAAACAAACAGACAACAAACAAACACGGAAGCACTGACGGGAATCGAACCGTGCAGCTGGCGACCACGTACTGTGTTTGGCCGAAGGTCGAAGGCCCTGCACCTCGTGCACCAGGCTTTCCTTCAGCCGCCCGCTGTACTTGATCACCTGGCGCATCGCGCGACGTGGCGTCGGCTTCGGCTTGGACGCGCGGCTGGTGGCCGGCACCAGCGGCGCCGGCCTGGCCGGGGCGCAGTGTTCTGGCACGTAGTTGTCATTGGTCACGGAAGTGACGCCTGACGGGACCTCGACTCCGTCGCCCATGGTCCAGCCGGAACGGCGGAGCCACGGTCAGGGTCACCGCCGCCGCCACCGCCGCCGCCACCGCCGCGGTGCCTTTCACCGCACCCCGCGGCAGCCCAGCCACCCTGCGAGGACGGCGGGCGTGCACTCGCCTCCCAGCTGCCACCGGACACAGTCGCGCCAGCTCCCTTCTCTCCCGCCCGCACTGCACACAAGCCCCGCACTACCCGCGCGATCCACGTGTGATCCACGCACGATCCACGTGTGATCCACGCGCGATCCACGTGTGATCCACTTTAAAGCTGCGACGGCGGCACCTCCTCGCACTGAGGCCCACGAGTGACTAGCGGGGCAGGCCGCCGTGGCGGTGTCAGTGGCGGCCTCCCGGACCGGTTCAGCGCAGCCAGAGCGGCGGCAGTGGCGGCGGGCCTGGCCGCCTATCGCCGCGTATCGCCGCCGCCAGAGGGCAGCCGTGTGCTGGCCGACAGAGCACGGCGGCGCAGTCCGCCCGGCCGGCGGCAGCGGCGCAGTCAACGGCCCCGGACCGTGACGCCACAGGTGCGACGTCACGAAAGGTCTGACGTCACATATACGACGTCACAGGATCGGCAGACAGCTGAGGGATGGGGACCACGCGACTGCGCAGTGCACTGCACGTCAGCAGAGGCTGGCTGACCGACGCACGGGTCACGGGAAATACACTGGCGTAAGATAGCAGCGGTAGTGGGACGTCAGGCAGGCGAATGTGATGCAAACACAGCCAGCTTTAAAGAACGGAAAATGTTTAGGACAAATTATTGATAGCTAAAATAATTGATGCATAGGGAGCAGCGAAAAACTACAATACATAAACAGTGCATCGTCTGCAAAGGCGGAATCAGAACGGGTGTTTTTTTGTGTGGAGGGGATCAAATCCCAAGAAGTCACACACAATTCTGAACTAATCGGATTTCGATCGCTTATGCATTCATAGTTGATTTTATGCATTGATAGTTGATCTAAAAACAAATATTAGCCAATTTCAGGCGGTTTGGAGGGACCGCGGAAGGTCATGGCCCCTGCCCCTGGATCCGTCAGTGATGGTCTTTCAAATATCGATAACCTATACGTAACGCGTAACCGACTATAGTCACTTACTGAAAGCAATTTCTACTCACTTATAGGCGAGTGACTAAGCAAAATATTAAAATCTCAACTGTCTGCATTCCACAAAACTGCACATACAAGTATTACACTGTACGAACAGCGCTCTGTCCCAGTTCGTATGTGTCATCTGAGTGCGAAACGAATGCTCCGATCGTGGGGGGGGGGGCATCCACTTTAGGGCGACCCTTTCAGGGTAACAATCCACTATGGAGATTGATGGACTCATTCCGCGCCCAGCCCGTTTTCTCCCATCCAGGTATTGGAAGGTTAACAAGCGGAAGGCAGCGGTCGGCGCGACGGGAGGACGAACGACTGTCGTCCTTAGACTGTGGGGACATCAGTGAGGCTATCCAGGGCACAATCTTACCCAAGTGCCGTGATCGCAACCAGTCTTGACCAATGCCGTAGTACGGCATATTGGTACGCCGGCCTGCACCACTTTGAGAGCCGGGATTGAACCAGGCACATCCCGATTAGAGATGCAGACATTTAAAAAAAAATAAAAAAACAGGAACCGGAACCTGCCACCGCTAATAAATGAGTTGGCACCGGCATCAAGTCCTGACACATGTGGCAGCCCCCACCAGGACCCGGCAGCCAAGCAATATGCACGTCTACTTCATTCTACACTTACAATAGTTTACCCCCACCACCCCCTACACTACCCCCACCACTCCCCTACACTAGTGCTGATCCCGACATGGGACCGGCAAGCCCATATCAGTTCAGATACAACTTAGTCCAGAATCGAGGGCGGCCAGAATCGAGGTCGGTGAAGCGATATCTTCAGAAGCAACAGTCAGATCGGGATGATTCAAACAACATTCGGTAGCCATGTCATCGATCATCCCCAAACACAATATTGGACACTCTGCTTAGTGACCCGTAACGTCAAAGAGATCAAATTCCCAGAATGATGACATTTCACCGTACTTGATTTTTGTGACCTCGTTTGACCTTGAAGATATCGACCTAAGATCATCTTCATTTCAGCATATAACAATCATCATAGCACCTAGCTCTCCCACTTTCGGAACTCTTAGAGGGGGGCACAAAAGTGCCCCTCCAGTGCACGTTAGTGGCATACCACTCTCCGGTGCGCCTGTTGATACCATCTATAGTCTAGATATGACCGCTAGAGTGGCACCCGTGTCGAGTTAGCCACGCCCGATTGTGCGGGTGAGCCGCTGGCTAGGTCACGGCCAGGCTCTGCGGCCGTATAAAGCCGCTGTCGTCTGCAGGTCGGCATCAGTTGATCACACAGCTCCACCACAGCGTACAACATGAAGGTAGGTGAAGTGCAAACGTGCACGGGGTTTGGGTCCAGAGGGAAATGGTCTTAGAAGATGTTTCGAAGGTTTAAACATTGTTTTGTAAGATTCTCTAGGCTTACAGCCCAAGCGATGTTCATAACGTCCAAACCTCCCTTGGTTATGGCTTGGCGATACACCATATACACCAAATATCTTCTTACATTATTTTTGGTCTTTCCAAATTTGTTTGAGTAAAAATTCACATTAGTTTTTCTACCACATACTATTTTGCAACAGCACACTAGCAGGAACAAGTTTCACACAAATTCTCATGACCCTTTCAGTTCTTCGTTGTTGCCGCCCTCCTGGCCGATTGCCGACGCCGACCCAGCCCGCTCCTACAGGCCCCAGGCACTGCCTTACCAGCCGCAGCCGGCCTACAAGGCCCCGGCTCACCAGCAGAGCTATGACGAGCCGCCCAAGTACGACTTCAACTACGACGTCCACGTGATACGGAGACTACGAGCCTCAGTTCAACGCCCAGGAGGCCCGTTGCACGGCCTACGCCACCAGGGGATCTTACTCAGTGTGCTGCCCGAACGGCCCGTACCCAAGACGGTCACCTACCGTACGGACGACGCCTACTCTGGCAACATTGCTGAAGTCACTTAGAGGGTGAGGCTAGGTACGATGAGCACAAGCCCACTACAAGCGCCAGCTACAAGCCCGCCTACCCCCAGCCCAGCTACAAGCCCGCTTACCCCCAGCCCAGCTACAAGCCGACCTACAAGCCTTCTTACCAGTAAATAACTGATCACTTAATTGCCTTTCAGTACCTGACATCGATATTGAGTACGTGTGTATGCGTGTGTGTGTGTTAATCTGTGTGAATTTGAGAGCAAATTGTATTTATCGTGTGCCTGTTCAACATGATTAATACAAGCTATGCAACTTATCACCATCTTGAAGGAAACAAACGCGAAAAGGGACTTAAACTATCGAACCAGCGTGGTTATTTTGGAGTCATTGAATGTCAAAACTGAAAACAGAAGCCGAAAGAAGAAAACAAAAACAGAGCGTAAATTATACTGATAGTAGTGTTGAAAACAGCGGTGTCAAATTCAAATAAGATGTTTGTAGCAAACATTTGTGTGGACCCGAAAAGAACGGATCTCGAAATAGAAAATCTTGGATAAGGATCCTGCCCCTGTATTTTCCAAAATGATAGACGCTGTACGCGCAAATTGTATTTACTCGTTAGTAGTTTGTATTTTCTACAAATATAAATCGATTACAACAAATATAATTGATTATTTGTAAAGCACTCTCAAAAATAGGTAGAGTCAGTAGCATAGTCCCTCAGGAGCAAAAATATTCGAAGGCAATCATAGATGTGCCTAGCCTTAGATCTGTCACGGCTAGGTCACTTACCTCTCTCTTTCTTTCTCTGGCCTGTCAAAATATACACCTTCTCCTTACCCTGCAAATTCCATCCCCCCCCCTCTCTCTTCTCTCTCTCTCTCTCCTTCTCTCTCTCTCCTCTCTTCATCCTCTCTTTTCTCTCATTCTCTCTCCTCTCTCCTCTCTTCCTCTCTCCTCTCTCTCTCCTCTCTCTTCTCTCTCTCTTCTCTCTCTCGTCTCTCTCTCTCCTCTCTCGCTCTCTCATCTGCTCTCTTTCTCTCTCTCTCTCTCTTCTCTCTCTCTCTCTCTCTCTCTCTCTCTCTCTCTCTCTCTCTCTCTCTCTCTTCTCTCTCTCTCTCTCCTCTCTCTCTCCTCTCTCCTCTCGCTCTTCTCTTCTCCTCTTCTCTCTCTTCTCTCTCGTCTCTCTCTCTCTCTTCTCTTCTCTCTCTCTCTCTCCTCTCTCTTTCGTTCTCTCTCTCTCTCCTCTTCTCTCTTCTCTCTTCTTCTCCTGCTCTCTTCTCTACTCTCTTCATATCTCTCTCTCTCTCTTCTCTCTCTCTTCTCTCTCTCTCGCTCTCTCTTCGCTCTCTCTCTCTTCCTCATCTGCTCTCTCTCTCTCTTCTCCTCTCTCTCTCTCTCCTCTCTCTCTCTCTCTCTTCTCTTCTTCTCTCGCTTCTCTCTCTCTCTCTCCCTTTCGCTCTCTCTCTCTCTCTCTCTCTCTCCTCTCTGACCTGCCGAAATCTGCCTAGCTCTCTCTCTTTGTCCTGCTGAAACCCACCAACCCTTCTATCCGGTCAGTCGATATGATGTCATTCCTCTGACTAGTTTACCTAATCCGTCCTGCCTGCCTATTTTTCGGTCTCCCGAAATCCACCCGATCCTCTCCCCGGTCTGCCGAAATGCGCGCTGTCTCTGACCTACAACCATATATTCATTCAGTCCCTCTCCGGTCTGTTTCTCCATTTCATTAGCCGATCGACGCACGAGGCTTCCTTGCCAAGAAGTCGGAGGTGTCTCAGTTTAAAAGACACCATGATCGCAAGGCCTTCTTCCGGCTTCCGATGCTCCGCGTCAATAGTTCGGACCTTTATATCCAGAACGTTTAGTCTGGTGCGTCGCCAACAGGGGGCCTGGGAGACGGGTCCCGTCGGATCGCTCCGGCCGGTGTTCGTCTCCTCCTACAGTAAGCATGATTTTCTCTTTGGCCCTATGGGGCTAGCCTCCCCCAACCCAAGCCTTCGGCTGCCCTCATTCAAAATAGTGTGCATCGCCACTGGTTTTAAACCATTGCCAGATACATTTATTCGATCATTCATTGTCAGCATCACTGGCAGCCACCAGGAATAGCCTGCCGATGCTTTCTGCATAGACCTGGTCAAGCGGCGTCTGATGAAAGTAGTTGGCTTAATGGAACTAGGTCCGTGGTCGGCTTGATAGCCCCACAGTCAACCTGACCGGTCATTGGTCGGCTTGTGAGGGCCTCGATCAGCCTGAAGGATAACTTGGTAGGTTTGAGCGGGCCCCCTGAGTGGCCGTTAGATGGTTTAAGGCCCCTTCAGATATGTTTAGGCCTGATAGAACCCTTGCCATGTCTGACTCCTGACCGGATCCAGGCTGGTCTGAGAGGGCGATTATCGAGGCCTGAGAGAGCCTCGCACCTCCGGCGGTCACTAGCCGGAGGGGTGCCGTCACTGGCCGAAGGGGCATCGTCACTGGTCACAGGGCTGACGTCACTGGCCGCCAAAGTGCCATCACTGGCAGGAGTGACATCACTGGTCAGATATAGGCACCGTCACTAGCCGAAGGGGATTTCACTGGCCAGAGGGACGCCGTCACTGGCCAGAGGGACGACGTCTCTGGCCAGAGGGGCGCTGTTACTGGCGGAAGGGGGCCGCCATCGCTGCCTGAAGGGGGCGCAGTCGACTGACGGAAGTGGCGCCTCACGAGGGGGCGCCGTCACTAGGCCAGATGGCCTGTCACTTGTCAGAGGTGGCGCCGTCTATTTAGCCGAGGGGGCGCCGTCACTGGCCTGTAAAGGACACTGTCCACCTTCCAAAAAGTTCTCAAATGTTTACGCAGTTTTTGTGGTGAAAAATAGAGAAGTAATTGCTGACTGCACACGATTATGACATTTAGTTTCTCACAAACATTTGCCTCAATTTCATGAAAAAATGCCGATTTAATATTTGGCGCTGCATGACGTCATTATGAAGGAATTTTGGGGAAAAAATAAAACCTTCCGGCAGCCATAAGTACGCTGTGTGATGGGCTAATGTTATGGCCAAACGTAAAACAAGGTCGACTGTAATAACATTAGCAAAGAGAGACGAAAGACATCAATTCAGTCCCAATTCAAATACATTGGGACTAGGAATGTTTACAGATTTCAAAGCAACTCAATTTCTCTGTGCATTCACCTCAGTGGGTTTTAACTATTTACCATGCATAATTCAATGCCAACACCAAATGACTATCTGCAAATCAAATATAATGAAGGTGGCAGTGCCCTTTAAGGCGCTTCCTGGCAAGGGGGCGCCGTTATTAACGGGCGCCCTACTGGCCAGAGGGGCGCCGTTATTAACCGGGGCGCCTTCACTGGCCAGAGGGGCGCCGTTATTAACCGGGGCGCCGCTACTGACCAGAGGGGCGCCGTTACGGTCTGACCATAGGGCGGTATATGGCTAGGGGCGAAATATGGTTAATGGGCGGAACTTAGCGTGAGGTCGGCTCCTGGTCTGAGTGCAGCAAACGTCAGATATTTAATCCCTTAAGCAGCCTATTTCAGCACCTTCGGCGCGGAAACTGGTCTGCTTACGAGGCCCTTCCGCGCGAAGGGGGCGGCCACCCCCAGCGTGGCAGACACAGGGGGGAGGGGGCGGCCACCCCCTGTATTGAACATAGGACATGGATCCAAGTCAACACAACGTGTATTTGTATTTGAACAGCAAATTTCGTACAAGTAACAAGCAAGCTGGTGAGTGGTCAATGGTCATTCTCGCCCCAAAAGGAATCGCGACGAACTAAACTATAGGTTTTAAGTTTAACTGTGTCCATTATCCATGCAATTGAGCAAGATAAACCCATACTGAACTTAATTAGTCAACTCAGTTATGGAACAAGAGAGTCATTTAATTTCGATAAAATATCGTATCTTAAGTAGAGAGTGTGAGCAGTGCGCTACATTGCTCATCGAAACGCACAAAAATGTAAAATTGTATTTTAAAATATGCAGATCATTTGCGAAGACCATGCCACTGAGAAAGATTTTATAACCGGGAATGAGTACGACACATANTCGTATGCCTGTACAACGTCAACATGATCAATACAAGCTATGAAACTTATCACCATTTTGAAGGAAGCAAACGAGCAAAAACTATCAAACTAGCGCACAGTGGGGATTTTTGCCATATATCCTGCATTAATTGCTGACGTTCATGTTTATGCGGTAGTGCATTTACACTTAACATGACAGCATCAGACAGCATCATTTTGACATATTTTGAGGTCAAAAAGTTTCAGAACACTTCAGTTCACACACATATAGCGTCAAAATACAATCTGCAAGAGTGTAGCTGCAAAATACAATTTGCAAAATTGACATTTCGTGATTTATATTTGTATGTATTCGGACATCCTGTACAACTTTTCTCTTTGACATTTTTGTATATTAAAATATTTACTTTTGCGCAAAATTGCCCCTTTTCTCGCAGTATTTTGGCAGAATCGGAGATATTTCATGAAAAAGCTGTCCGCATCATAGCTTTTTATGCCGGATGATCAACCGATTTCTATCAAGCTTTGCATTTTGGCAAATCGTCACCACTGGTATATCCACTAGTGGATCCAGAATAGGCCAATTTCGCGATTGGGGGAGGGGGAGAGAGCGGCATTTAACAAATATTTGATCCTTAAAAACTGATCGGTTTGGGTTGCTTTCGATGTAAGAGCCATAAATCTTTCATATCAAATGCGCTTATATTTCGAGAAAACCATACTTGTATGCAACATTTGGTTAAAATCGTCGATTTGGTGGAGAGAGGGTAAAACCCCCGCCGCCCCCTCTGGATCCGCTAGTGGGTATATCACGCACAACTTCCATGTGAAAGTCATGACAAGCTATAATTGTTACAGCGTACAAATAGCTGATTCTGACTGCCAGCAGTATAGGGGAAAATAATATATCCTCTGTAATCCGTCCCCTTGGTAACGCACTTTTTGGTATTATATGCTTGTTATTGGTTGGCATGTTTCGGTCAATCTCCGTAAAAATCCTCCCCTCCATGCGTAACGCAATTTGTGATCGGCCCCTGAGTGCCCACGAGGTTGTATTTATGCTGATTCTTCCATTCTGGTTCTCGCTAATGATTCACTTCCTTTTCGTTCGACATTTACGATAATGACTCACATTAACACTTTGTTTTAGAATCATTTAATTTATTAAACATTCTCATAAATAATTACACATTAGCCGTTTTCACGAAGGGTTATTTTGCTCGAAATGTTTAAAAACATATTAAAAGTGTTAAAATAGCCGTTTTCACGATGTTTTTTTGTTGTTGTTGCGTGAAATGTTTTAAAACATTTTAAAATGTTTGTGTAGTAGCCGCATAAAAATTGTCGAAAAAATGTTTTAACCCTCGCCCTACGGTCCCATACGGCGAGGTTTAAAACATTTCTCGCAAATTAGCCCATCGTGAAGACGGCTACCACTGAAACATTTAAATTTTTAAAATGTTTAAAACATTTCGCGCAAAATAAGCCATCGTGAAAACGGCTAATGTTTTAGTAGTAGCCGTTTTCACGATAGACCAATTTGTGTACAAAATGTTTTAACCCTTGCCCTACGGGACCGTAGGGCGAGGGTTAAACATTATTCGCAAATAAGTCCATCGTGAAAACGGCTACTACTACAACATTTTATAACATTTTAAAGTGTTTTATAACATTTCGCGCAAAATAATTCATCGTGAAAACGGCTTGTATGTGCCTGTAGCACTGCTACAATGAAAACGCTAGCGGGTCACAAAGTGACGCAGCGCTAACAACTGACAAACATTAGCTTCTCGCAAAACGCAAAAACGCTCTCGGCGGCGAAGAGACAAAACCTTAAACGAATGTGAGTTAGGTAAAACATAACACGACACTGTGACACACGACATCAAAATTTCTTGTGATTGTTTTCTTTCTCTCAGATAATGTAAAAGCTATTTTACTATGACAAGTGCGGTCAAAAACTCGGCAGAGTTTCGGCGCCGACACAAAGCTTGCTGATTAAAAGTCAGATCGGAACGATTCAAACACCATTCAGTAGCCAATATCAATTTTCATACCCAGACACAACCTAAGACACATTACTGGTGAACTGTGACGTCAGAGGTCAAATTCCCAGAATGGTGACTTTTGGCCATATTGAAATTTGGTGACCTCATTTGACCTTGAAGATATCGACCTAAGATCATCTTCATTTCAGCAAATAACGATCATCATAGCACCTAGCTGTCATACTTTCGGAAATCTCAGGGGGGGGGGGGCATGGCCGGATTGCCCCCCTCCTTGGATCCGCCCGTTGGTGGAATACCACTCTCCAGTGCGCCTGTTAAACAGGAGTCTGAACAGTGCGCTACATTGGTTCATCATAGCGCACAAATGTCGAAGATGTAGGACTTTTGGAATGTGCAGATAAATCTTGCAGACTATGCAATTGAGATAAAATTTATAACGCTGAGTCAGAATCAGCACGACACATAACCTCCCAGTATGTTCGATACATTATACCATTTTTTGTTTTTAGCAAGACGAAAATAATATATTTTCGCAGCAGTATAGGTGAAGACAGCTCCTTAAAGCTGTAATATGTGTAATAGGATTATCTGATACCACCTATAGTCTGGATATGACCGCCAGAGCGGCACCCGTGTCGAGCTAGCCACGCCCGATTGTACGGGTGAGCCCGCTGGCTAGGTCACGGCCGTCGGCCCGGCTCTGCGGCAGTATAAAGCCGCTGTCGTCTGCAAGTCGGCATCAGTTGATCACACAGCTCCACTACAGACTACAATATGAAGGTAAGTGTAGTGCAGACGGTCACGGGAATGGGCAGAGGAAATGGCTTGGTAGATGTTTTCCGAAGATAACATTGTTCTTGAATCTCTAAGCTTACGTCTCAGCTGTTCAAAACGTCCGAAATCTGCCTTAGTTATGATTTGGGATACACAAATATCGCTTACATTTATTTGTCTTCCAAGTTTGTTTCAGTGAATGAACATAGTTTTCTTACCACGACAACTATTTTGCAACACAGCTCATGCTTCAGCAGACACATGGTTTCATAAAATCTCATGATCCTTTTCAGTTCTTCGTTGTTCGCCGCCCTGCTGGCCGTTGCCGCCGCCGACAGCACGCCCTACAGGCCCAGGCCTGCCTACCAGCCGCAGCCGGCCTACAAGGCCCCGGCTCACCAGCAGAGTTATGACGAGCCCCCCAAGTATGACTTCAACTACGACGTCCACGGCTACGGAGACTACGAGCCTCAGTTCAACGCCCAGGAGGCCCGTGACGGCTACGCCACCCAGGATCTTGATCTGTTGTGCTGCGCCGACGGCCGCACCAGACGGTACTACCACCGTGACGGGACGGGACGCCTACTCTGGCAACATTGCTTGAAGTCACCTACTGAGGGTGAGGCAGGTACGATGAAAGTACAAGCCCAGCTGTACCAGCCCAAGCTACACCTGCTACCCCAGCCCAGACAGGCCGAACCCTTACAAAGCCTCTACCAGTAAAAAACTGATCGCTTGATTGCTTTTCAGTAACTGACATCGACGTTGAGTATATGTGTATATGCGTGTGTGTGTGTTCATCTGTGTGAATTTGAGATCAAATTGTATTTATCGTTTGCCTGTTCAACATGATCAATACAAACTATGCAACTTATTTCCATTTTGAAGGTAGCAAGCGCAAAAAAGGACTTAAGCCATCGAACCAGCGTAGCTATTTTGATGTCGTTGAATGTCAAATCTGAAAACAGAAGCCAAAGAAGAAGAAAAAACAGAAGACAAATTATACTGATAGTAGTGTTGGAAACTGCAGTGCCAAATCCAAATTCGATGTTTGTAGCAAACATCTGAGTGGATCCGAAAAAAACGGATCTCGCAATCTGATATCAGTTGAATAGGGATCCTGCCTCTGGATCCTCCAAAATGATAGACGCACTTAACAAATATTGAGGGGTCTAATCATGACAACATTTTAATCACTGCATTATTGAGATCCACAGGGATCCCATATTCACTTTCAATATTTGGTCGCGATATCCGACAATTGGATCCATCGCACGGATACATTGTTTCTGAGATCATAATGGAAAACAACGACTTGGAAACTTGAATTGGTGACCATGCAGCAAATATAATTTGACATTTGTCGTCATATCCATGAAGAAATGCTGGAAATGCTGAAAATTTGACAATCTGGATCAGTCTGTATCATTTATGTCGTGGAACCACTACTTGGGTGGTTCTCCCGGGATGCTGTGTGATCTGATATATTTTTATCGAGATTTTGTCCGCTCGTGTAGCTCAGTCGGGAGAGCGCTGGGCTTACGATCTAACTCACTCTGGCAAGGTCGGTTCAAGCCGCTTCGGTGCTCGCTATTTGCTCCTGGACGGGGATGACCTGCGGCCGGTGGCAGCGGCTGCGTTCAAAGTCACATGAAGCCAGCGAGCCGGTTGGACCGTCCTCAGTCGTTAGGGGACGTTAAAATTTCGCCTCTAAATTCTGCCGCTGACTGGAATTGCACGATCGGATGGTGGGGTCAGGGCTCACGATCGGATGGTGGGGTCAGGGCCCACGATCGGATGGTGGGGTCAGGGCCCACGATCGGATGGTGGTGTCAGGGCCCACGCAACAAGCTTATCTTAGCGATCCTGATCTCGGAAATTCGTCCCACCATAACATTCAGACTAAATTGATAAACATATATAAATCTTGAATTACATTTAGAGATCTTCTTGCATCTTAGACCATCTCTTTTCTTGTCTTCTATTTAACTTTTTTGCAGTCATGAGGTCTCAACTAGGCACAGCGGCTATTGTGCCCGATTCACAAATGACTTAATGAATATAAAAATGCTCACGGAATAGCTCAGTACGGATAACCACATACGCGATGCACACATAAAAACATACGCACACGTAATAAATGTCGTGAGGTCCACTGAGATTATAGATACGTTAAAGAACTTCGTGAAGATGTCTTATTGGATTTTTTTTTAAATACATTTTGTCCGAATGTTTTGAATAGATGGATTTCCGAGGTCAGGCCTCGCGCTTACCACAGCTTGTTGCGCAGGCTGCGACCCCACCATCCGATCACGATAATTCTGGTAGCCGCAGATTTAGAGGACCATTTTAAGCCGCGTCGTGCCCAACATAACTAAACACGGTCTCCCCCGCCCTCTGACGTCACCTGACTTTGTCCGACAAAGCCAATCCGCAGGTCTATATGTATTCATTTTATTCCTTCATACGTATCGCCAATGGGCGAGAACATTCACTAACAAGAGATTAGAGATGTGCATTGAGATTAGACGGAAAACAGAATGTCATCAACCCGAGCTAAGCGAATGATAAAATCCTTCCGTTAATTGCAGCCACACGGAATATACCGTGTTACTTCTCTAACTGCAGCTAAATATTCCTCAAAGGTTGCCGTGTCTGAATAATGGAACAACCATCACCGAGGCGAATTACGGTTATACACACTTGACATAAATGCCGGGGGAATTTAACCGTGTTCAATTGGCGGGTCAGACAAAGCAAGTCATTCCGCTCAAGTGCTTTGAGAGAGTCTAATTGCACATCACCTTAGAACGATGAGAGGCGATAAGGTAGCCCCGTGTAACAAGATAGCCACCTGCCATTCATTCTCTTCCCTATGCAAGCGAGGGCAGCCGGAGCTAACTGATGCTGGTCAGTGGTCACTTACGATGCAATAGAAAGACAACAATTAAATACCGATTTAACTCATTCAGTAGAAACACCTGTGACCTTTAGTGAAGAGTTCGGTAGAACAATAATTCAAGTTACGCCCGGCGCAGTCAGTATTCCCACGGGTTTGACCGGACATTCCGAACCACAATGAAGTACTGCAGCATCCTACACCGATACCATTACTAGACTGATTTGGCCTGCTTTGTCCGGCCAAGCAGCCGAACGGAGGCCGTACGTTATCCCGACCGACGGCTGCCGTGACGGCTCACAGCTGCGTATGACGTCACCAGACCAATGTCACCCAACCGACCGTGGCCGTGACCAGCTGGTAGTAACGGACGGCTCACGGTCCGCTGCCACGACAGCCTTCTGTGGAACCTTGTCACAAACCAATGACATTGAGATACATCCCTACCCACGGCTGACTGTGCGCTGCTGGCGTCACTAGACCTTTCACACCGGATGAGCCGGATGTGGCATGATGACGTCACTGGACCGTCAACAGTGGGACACACCAGCCGGACGTCACTACATAATCAACATCAGGGACAATGGCCATTCCGCGTATGTACGGTGACGTTCGCCGCGTCTACGAGTGAGCTACCAGCGGGCACTTCAGTCACACAGCCCTGACAGGATGTCTCTCGAGGCTTGTGACGTCACGCACGAATAGCCCACGGTTTGTGACCTCGCAGTCATACCGCCGGTCGTTCAGCTCGGGTAATCACGGCCAGATCAAGCCGTTTGAGGTTATCTATGGGGTTTATATGAGGTTATATGTGGGGTTGATAGAGAAACTTGCATGTTGAACGACATAGTAACGATGGCCTTGTTGCAAACGGGGCAGCCTGCTCGTGGGCAGAATTTATCTACTCCTGATGTTGCAAGTTGCAACCTCATTAAAACCCTACACAGACTTATACCTAGCGGCAACCCAGCGGGCGACTTAAAGCTACCCAATAACAGTCGACGATGCGAATCTGGTTCTTTATGTTAAAATGTGATAGTCACCCCCCAGTCAACAACACGCCTGAGAAAGAGCACGCAAAGGCCTGCCGAAAATGTCCACAGCCCTGCGGTTGGTGGTGACAAATAAAATACATATCAAATACAAATACCACCACATTAATAGCGACCATAAGCTCATACTGAATGAAAATCAAAGAAACCTATAAATTACTTCTTATGTTTTGATATTTCGGCCACAGGCCTTTTCTAAAACAAAATTGACGTAATCTACAATGTCCACATAATTATTTTTTGTTCAATCACATTGCATAAGGCGTAACAATAGAAAATGTTGCGATCAAGTAGATACTGTAGATTTAATAAATTTTGCTTTAAAAAAGGTCTTTGGCCTTAAAATAAATACATCAAAAGTAATTTATATGTTTATTTGATTATTATTAATACGAGGTTAAGGTCACTATTAAAATTATAATTTTTAACAAAAAATATTTTCCTTGCAGTAGCTTAAAACAATTCATATAAAAATGCAGCCAATAAATGGGAGACCGACAAGGTCTCTGCGCCCAACACCTCTTGAACTCAGAGCGACTACCTAAACAGCGTGCATAGCTATCAGCGCCAGTTAGGGCCAAAGTTCGCTCTACCTATAATTTGACATGTATCTCTTGCCATTTGTTGGTGCATGACATGTAATCAACTACCGCAAATTAACGCGTGACATGACCTAGCCAATCATTTTCCGAGACTAACGCCCTTGACCCAGACCGGTGTCAAATTAGCGCAGCTGCCCTGCTCTGCCGGCCTCTGAGCCACGCCCGACCTCTGGAAGCGGGCCGGGGGGGGGGGGTCGGATCCAGGTGAGGGGGGGCAGAGTCTGCCCTCTCCACGGTGAGGCTGCGGGGGCTCCATACATGACGTGTAAGGACACCCGTAACACCAAGGACACACCGCGAGAGCATCGGACAATGGCAATATCGTCCGGTCACTGCCATCCCCGCAGCGTCTGGGGAACAGATACGACGTATCTCGGCCAGCCCCTCCTCTCTCGCCATCTGTCAGCTTGGCCACAACGGACCCATTAACTTGAAGCCTAATTTGCTCTTGGCCTCTGCAAGTTAAGTTCCACGAGCCCGATTAGCATTGGAGTAATTTCAGACCGGTATAAGCCGACCGCAGGCGATATTACCCCCTTTTACCTGTGTAACATCCGGTGGTCAACCACTGTAATGTAGTTTAACATCCGGAACAAGGACCATAATATAACATAACCAGCAGGTCAGTGCAATTAGAGGAGGCACTCGAGACAATTGACCACGGCCATGACCGAGGGACCGGCGCAGTGGTCACACGGTCAGTCCAGGGGCGAGTGGACACACGGTCAGTCCAGGGGCGAGTGGACACACGGTCAACAGAGACAGAAGCGCCCGCCGAGTCAGCATATATAGCCGAGGAGACGCGCCGCTTAGTAGCAGTGTGGCATTGCAGACGGCGCTGCCAACATGAAGGTGATGGCACGGAGCTCGGTGTCGGCGGAATTGACAAATGGGAAGACAACGGCGAGCACGGTCCCCAAACACAACGTACAATAAGTTAACCATAAGCCCTATACGTGCATGTAAATCATCTGGTTTTATACGATTTCTCCAACCGTGCGTAGTTTTCATCACCGCCATGGTATCCATATTACACATCTGCGGATGTGAGAAGGCCGCCCAGTCACTGCACAACGTAGCCAATTCTTGATAATCTACATTGCTCTTTACCGCAAAATCGTTCATTTTCAAATACCTCGTATTCCATTTTCATACACTCATTTTATCTGTCCACTAAATGACAAATATATCGGAACATATAGCTGAACCAGCATCATTGCTCTTCATTTCCTGTCCATTGTCCGCCGACAACATGCCTATGGTTTCAGCTGCTGCTGTTGGCCGTCGCGGTAATGACCGCCGCATCGCCGACCGCGGCCACCACCAGCGGAGGACGAACATCCTACACACAGGGAAGGACGTACCACGAGCCGAGCTACGAGCCCAGATACGACACGAGGTACGGCACGAGGTACGGAACGAGGTACGACAAGAGGTACGACACGACGTACGACACGACGTACGAGAAGTACGACACGACGTACGACAAGAGGTACGACAGGACGTACGACAAGAGGTACGGTACGACGTACGAGAAGGAGTACGACACGACGTACGACAAGAGGTACGGCACGACGCATAACACTGAGTACGACGCGCGCGCCCAGTACAGCTACGAGTACGAAGTTTATGGAGAGGGAGAAAACCAGCCGAAGTACACCGCCCAAGAAGAGCGTGACGGCTACGTTACCCGGGGATCTTACTCTGTCGTGCTGCCTGACGGCCGCACCCAGACGGTGACCTACACGGTGAACGGCGACGAGGGCTACGTTGCTACCGTGACCTACGAGGGCGAGGCCAGGTATCCCGAGGCCAGGTATCCTGAGCACTGATAACGTCAGCGCACTGAGGATCAGCCCGTGTCAATTGAAACCTGCTGACCGTTCTGTGCCGTAGATAAGTTAATTAAGCCTGTATTTATATGTGGGTTTGCTGCCTGGTAGTTTACGGGTTTGCTGAATGAGATGTATTTATTGTGTGATGTCCGTAATATATTCACTTTCTAGAGAACGCATATAACTAAACGCAAATATGAAGTATCACCAATTCCGACGAGCCGACAAAATCGAAACGGCTGCTGTCTGTCACTGGCGGATCTAGAACGGTACTTTGTGGCGGTTGGGGGGGGGGGAGGGGGGGCATCACCCCAAAATAGTTTCAAAAAATTCAAAAAAAAAACTCACTCAGATTTTGCTCCCTTATGCATTGCTAGACATTTTAAAATAAACTTGCCTATGTGAAGGTTGCGTAATGCGTAGATGTCCTTTTACATCAGGACATGTGTACATTTGCGCCGATTTCAGGCGGTTTTTGGGAGGGCATTTTCCCTTGATAAAATGCAGGTGCTCCCCCTTGATCCGCCAGTGCTGTCTGTCACGAACGCATACCATCATATTCGCCTGTAAATGTCTAGTTAGAACCTAACTACCTATAAGCACACCAGAGTTCGCCAATAAATGTCTAGTTAGTATATGGACCACACCAGAGTTCTCCTTAGTGTATAGACCACACCAGAGCTCGCCTGGAAATGTCCAGTTAGGATATAGACCACACCAGAGTACAACTCGAGCATGACCCCAATATTTATTCACTTACCGACAAAAACTGTGACATGACAGCTAGAAGGTGCTGAGCTTCACTGCATGCAGAACATACCTGAAACAACAGAAAGGCGACGTCAAACCACCGAAACATGGAACATGTCAACACCACGGCCTGGAGTCGGACAATAAAACATTACAACCTTGAGTCGGAATACAAACGACAAGTGAAACGCTGTTAACCCTCGTCTTACGAGGACCGTTTCTCACCTTCGCCGTACAGGGGGGGGGGGGTTGACAGGCCCCCCTGTTAACTTCCAAACCAAGCAACCACTTAGTAAAGCTACTTAGTAAGGCCACTTAGTAAAGCTATCTCCTGAACTTTATTGATACCAATGCAAATTAAACTGAACTACATTTACGATACCGCTTAGCAGATACACGAACTCGCGGCATACTTGCCTAACATAAACATTTCAAGTTTAACTATTTGTTGATAAAACCAGTAAGACGCCTTAAACGGCGGAGGATGACCGACGAGCGAGCCCGAACAAGCCCTCGTCACTGTTGTATCCACCCAACGGAGGTTCGTTTTGTGCGAAGCATGCTTTTTCAATTGTTTTCGCATGTGTTGTTTTGCCGTCGCAAATCAACCCGAACTATTTTTTTTGAACTAATAAGGTTTTGCAGCGTTCTTTTTAACTTGCAATTATAAGCATCATGTTTGAAACCAAAAATATAATTTTGGGTGAGAATTGGATGGATTTGATTGCGCTTTACAGCTGCATCATTTGTATCGTTTAGCACCCTTTGGTTTTGACGCTACGGCGGTGTAAATAAGGCAATATTCTAAAATCGCTAACATAAATCGTGACGTCATAAACCATTAATTTGCGCTTGTATAGCCAGTAACTTTGCACGTGCCACGCGCCGCTGATCGCCGCTGATCAGCTACTGTAAATTCCAGCAGGATGCGCCACCTTTGTAAACAGTTAATATAGAAAAACCTCAGGGAGGGGGCCTGTCCGGCCCCCGTAAGGCGAGGGTTAAACCTGATCTTCAACGGGTGAAGCATGTTTCAGCAGTATAGCATGACAAATCAGACTGTAACACAGCTACACGAAGGCAGAGAGAAGACTAGCTTTCATATCAGTCCACGCTGACAATGCTGAAATAGTGATGGTTCCGTGTTGCGGTTGCCGTCAATCCAGTGCCGATCGTGAACAATACAGATCGTTTCTGTTCCGGCGTTACTAGCCGCACTCACTTCGCAATGACTAGATCATGTCATGCGATGAAATGCACGATAGTAGACCCACGTTACATCATATCCCGCTGAACGCTCCAATTCAGTGCGATATAGCGCCCAGTAACGGTTTGGTGCAGCGCGATATATATCACAGGCCACACGGGCTATTTGCGACCAGACAGGTCGGACAAAGATGGCGATCAGATCGTCTGGAGCAGGCCACTTAGTAAAGTGGAGCAGCATTGTTGCTCCGCATGACCCCGAGCATGGGGTGTCGTCATTCGAACTACAGCATATGCAAACATGATAGACAGCATTTCATGAAGAAAACCTTGAGATCGAAAAACGAACTTACGGTACGTTCCGTAATGGAAAATTTACTAGGATACATAGGATATGCCACATTTGAGCGTCAAGAGTGAGTTACACATTGCCATCCTAGAATGATAATTATATTTCTAAAGACAAAAAGCAAAACACAAAACAAACGCAAATGTAATTTGAAATAATCAGGGCATACACAACACAATGATGTCACTGTATTTTACACAATATGTTTAAATGAAACGCAACATTCATGAACTACATCCACATTACACTGCATCTACATCTACATCGGCGTATCTACATCTACATATACATCTCATCTGCATCTATTCTACATCCTACATCTACATACTGCGCATATTTACCAACCTCTTCAAATTTCAATTGTCCTCATATACTCCTGCCAAAGATTATCACCGCTCCTACTCGTATTTCAACCCATACCGGCCGTTCCCGTAAGCCGCTCTGTCGAACTGCCGGATGATAAGCCCCTGCACCGCAGGTGGCGATCGTCCGTGACACTGCCTCACTGCCCCTGACACTACTGCCGGATGATAAGCCCCTGCACCGCAGGTGGCGATCGTCCGTGACTCTGCCTCACTGCCCCCGACACTGAGTCACCGCAGAGTGCAGCCCCTGCACCGCAGGTGGCGATCGTCCGTGACTCTGCCTCACTGCCCCTGACACTGACAGTCACCGCAGAGTGCAGCCCTGCACCGCAGGTGGCGATCGTCCGTTGACCACTGCCACCACTGCCCCTGACACTACTGCCGGATGAGTAAAGCCCCTGCACCGCAGGTGGCGATCGTCCGTGACACTGCCTCACTGCCCCTGGACAACTGACATCACCGCAGAGTGCCAGCCCCGCACCGCAGGTTGGCGACGTCGTGACACTGCCTCACTTCAACCCCGACACTACAGTCACGCAAGAGGTGACCCCTGCACCGCAGGTGGCATCGTCCGTGGACAATGCCACACCTGCCCCTGACACTACTGCCGGATGATAAGCCCCTGCACCGCAGGTGGCGATCGTCCGTGACTCTGCCTCACTGCCCCCGACACTGACAGTCACCGCAGAGTGCAGGCCCCTGCACCGCCAGGTGCGATCTGTGCCGTGACAGTGCCTCACTGCCCCTTAACACTGACAGGCACCGCAGAGTGCAGCCCCTGCACCACAGTGGCGAATCGTCCGTGACACTGCCTCACTGCCCCCGACACTGGACAGTCACCGCAGTAGTGGCAGCCCTCACCGCAGGTGGGCGATTCGTCCGTGACAGTGCCTCACTGCCCCTGACACTGACAGTTCACGCAGAGTGCAGCCCCTGCACCACAGGTGGCGATTCGTCCGTGACCACTGCCTCACTGCCCCCGACACTGACAGTCACCGCATAGTGCAGCCCCTGCGCAACACCGCAGGTGGCGATCGTCCGTGACCAGATGCCTCACTGCCCCCGACACTGACAGTCCACCCAGAGTGCCAGCCCTGCCCCGCAGCTGCGATCGGCCCGTGACAGTGCCTCACGCCCCCGACACTGACAGTCACCGCAGAGGCAGCCTGATGCCGAGATCCACCCTGGCAGCATCGACCCCCCCTGCACCATAGGAACCCCCCCTACCACAGACCCCCGCCACCATCGACCCCCCCTGCACCATCGACCCCCCTCCACCATCACCCCCCCCCTGCACCATAGACCCCCCCTGCACCATCGACCCCCTGCACCATCGACCCCCCCATCGCACCATAGACCACCCCTGCACCATCGACCCCCCTTCACCATTCCGACCCCCCTGCACCATAGACCACCCCTGCCACCATATACCCCCCCTGCCACCATAGACCCCCCTGCACCATCGACCCCCTGCCACCCATCGGACCCCGCACCATCGACCCCCCCTGACCATAGGACCCCTGCACCATCGACCCCCCTGCACCATCACCCCCCCCCCCAGCACGCCTAACTCGGTCAGCAGTCTCTCCCGCGTTACGTAACCGCGCTGACGGCGGGCCGTCGCGATATGTGTTCTGTCTGCAGCCCAGCCCCGCCCCGAGATGGACACGCCCCTGTCACCCCTCCCAGCTCGACTGCTCATGTTCAAGCTGAAACGCAAGCACAGAAGGCCGTGCAAACGTGATCGTCGGGGAGGTCAAATCCTCCGCTTTCGTCTCGATTCGTCCCCCCGGAGATGCAAGGATCGCCCAGGAAACGTCGATCAGGCACCGGAAATGTCACTGACCGAACACGTTGACGATTTCGGTCCCAGTAAGTACAGACGCTACCGCTTCTATGTGGCAACGAACACGAGTTGATTAACGATGAATCGTTCGGTACGCGATCTGGGTGTAGCCCGACACCGATTAATTGATTATGGAGAGTTTGGGGGCGGCAATGACCTGGGTCATTCCGGGCGCGCCCCATGTGGAGCGGAGACGGATCGTTTGAGCGTCTGGCCCGGCGAATCACCGCCCGCCCTCAGGAGGTCTCCAGGTCGGGGTCAGAGCGGGCCA
This sequence comes from Semibalanus balanoides, assembly GCA_014673585.1. Taxonomy (NCBI): domain Eukaryota; kingdom Metazoa; phylum Arthropoda; class Thecostraca; order Balanomorpha; family Balanidae; genus Semibalanus; species Semibalanus balanoides. The sequence goes on along the minus strand of VOPJ01011818.1, from coordinate 9,740 downwards.
CTGAGGTGGGGGGGGAGGGGGGCTCGGCCGGGGACTGATCGCCTCCGCAGTCCACTGACCCAAATTGGCGCAGGCCGCAGGCGGAGAGGCGGACAGTAGCAGCAGACGGGCGGGGCAGGGCGTCCCCCAGCCTGCTCCATCCCGACACCCCTGCCACCGAGACCGCCGGTCGCCACTTAGCAGGTCTGGGACATACACTGGAGGGTGTTAGGAGAACAGCATGGGAGGAGGGGACGTACGACAGGCCAGGGAGGCGTTCAGGGACACGTGCTCTCGACACTTTAGATAATTGACGCCATGACATGCAGATACCATCAGGCGTATCGAGTGCTTGAGGCAGCCATTGAAGCAGTCATGACAAAATTCCACATGCTTGAACAAACATACGGTAAAACATGGAACGAACGAACGAAACATGAACGTCTCAGAAATACAGGAATCTAATTGTGTCAAAATTGTTTTCGGTTTTAGAGACAGGTGGGACGCTGAGCTAAGCATATACCATATAGGACTGGCCTCAAGCCTGAGCTCAAATATGGCGCTGATCACCAATTTATTCTTACTTATTCTACTATAGTATTTTGCTCTTGAATATTTTGGATTATACACCCAAATGCAATACTAGAAAAGAAACCTCCACAATATGTTGCATTCCAAGAGATCCACAGCGACTTTCCGTCCCATTTTCGAACCAAATGCCGCACACGACAAGTCAACCATCAGCCAAGCCCGCGTAGTCAATTCTTACGCAGCGTCAATTCCCCAACTCCGAGTCAATTCCTCACTGCACGTGAACCACTCCCGCAAGACAAGCCGGTCAACAAACAGCTGTCACAAACGCCCACGTGACAAAAAAGGAAAAAAAATGCACTACTCATCCGGTGCCGTTGGCCAACCTCTCCCTCGCGGAGGCTACTAAGGCAGCCTGCTGGGCGCCACCGTCCCGGCCGGCAGTTTGGCCGCCGCGGGGACCCCCAGAGCGCTTCAGATCAGAACAGGTGTGACGCGGGCACAGTGAAGGGACGCGCAGACAGCGTCACGTGGAGATGGGCGGGGGCCGGCGGAAGAGAAGGGTGGTGGGGAGAGGAGAACGGGCGGCGCGAGAACCGCAAGTCTTACACTGGGCACCATTGTTGAATTACACGCGATAGCACGATTTTCACACTCGTCGTCATACTCATGAAAGCAAAAAATGAAATTCCCCGTAATACACTCCATGTCTCTGCTTTCACTCCCTATGGGTGGACTGAAGGTTACGAACGGGTGTGCGCGTTTGATGAATTCAATGAGGTGAGATTGCTCTGCACGTAAAAGGTATCTTTCTTTCTTATAGCGAATAGAAAACAAAATCAACACAACTCGTTCTACTTTGCAGTGTGCCACATCGCAAATGCAGATATCTTCTTCTCATACGAAGCGAGAGGTGACAAACAATACGATTCCAGCAAGAAACGTACTTGTTGGCGGCGCAATCAGTCGAATTAATTCACTAATTGCTGTGGAAACACGTACTAGATATACGCTCCAGCAAGTAGTCACCTCTAATAACCCATAATAGCAGCACATGCATTTTAAGTTTCTACAGCAGAACGACATTGTTGTTAGAATGAATAAGGCAGAAATGGTAATTGTTGTTATGCAGCATTAATTGTGAATGTAGTTTTAAATGTACGTTATTTCAGGATAAGGGATTTAAAACTTAGAATCCAGCTTACCATTGCCATGGATAAAGTTAGTATGGATAGGTAACTCCGCCCACTTTCTTTTGTTGTCCGCGACCACGCGCAGCCTCTGCCGTTTCCCGTGTACCAGCCCCCACCAAGTGTTTGACATTCCTAAGTGATGACGTCACAAAAGTCATGGCCCGTGGCTTCAACATAGAGCAACGGGAAATTGCGATTTTGAGGGGGATGATCTCCTGAAGACACTTCTGGAAATGTTGGCATTGCCTTACCATTATGGATTCGTGAGACGTACAGATTCCAGAAAAATGGTCGTTTTGGTCCAATTAACTCATTTTGAAAATCCTCGATTCTAACATTAGTGCCTTTTGCCGTATATGGTTAGTGCACCCATTGGCTTCAGCATTAGCGAGTCATGATCGCCTAACCTTATGTTCTAGTAACCTTGCCGTGTACTACAAAACGACAGCGGTATATGCTCGGGGCTCGCCCGTGGTAGGCCGCAACGCTCTGACAAGCCGCCCCGTCGCATGGTTTCTCGCCTTCCGGTGATAGTGGGATGAACCGAATTAAGATTAAATGCACTCGGGAAGCTCTCACAAGAACTTACATGGTACACAGACATGGCTCCACCGATGGACACCGTGCCAGGAAATTTGTACCCAAATAATAAGCAGGAACGTCTCCGTGGTAGGCCGTTTCCCGTACTACAAAACGACAGCTAGTACCGCTCTGTGGTCGCTAAATCGCGTATGGTACCTATCCATGCTTATTTTATCCATTATATTTAATTGCCTTCAGATGCAAGCCAAAATGAGACATATGCACACTTTTTAATATTTAATTACAATGTTTATAAACCAAATCAAAATGTAATTCAAAGGTGTAATTTGACAAATATAACCTACAAAGCAAACCACACCGTGACTTTAGCATCAGCACGATCTGAGAACTGTGTTCAGTGAGATAGTCGACAGTGACAATGGCTTGCTTCAGCCCGTCTCCTATATCTTGGCAGAACCCAGTGCCGGTCTTAACGGTTGGGTACCGGGTGGGACGCGTCACGCACGAAAACCTCTGTCTCTCCTGTGGGGAGGGGAGGGGGGTTACCGCACCCCACTGCCCGTGCAAGCACAGAACTGTCAGATATAGGCGCCGCTGGCGAAAAGGCTGGCATCAGTAACAATCCACAAAGTGCCAACAGAGAAACAGCATGAAGGTGAGAGCCTAAAGAGTGGCAAAGCAGAAACATAGTTCAGCTTGCAGCATCTCCTGAACTTTATCGTCATACCAGTGCAAATTAATCTGAACTAGTCTTTACGGTACCGCTTCGCTGAAAAACGAACTCACTTTGCTAACAAACATTTCAAGTTTAACTATTTGTTGATAAAAATCACATTGCCAACAATTTTTCACCAAAAAGTAGGTATTTGGTTTGTTTTGAAATAAATTTGCCTTTTCTCAACGTTCAAAACACAATTCAATTCAAAATACAATTCAATCTTATTTGTTCATGCATGGTGCATAGGGCATGACATATCATGCCAAACATACTTAAACCAGCATTGCTTTTACAGGTATTCGTGATTGCTACCCTGCTGGCGGTTGCCGTCGCCGACAACGCTCCTGGCTACGGAGCTCCAGCACAAACCTACCAGCAGCAGCAGCAGCCAAGCTACGACGACACTCCTCCCAAGTACAACTACAACTACGACGTCCACGGATACGGAGACTACGAGCCTCAGTTCAACGCCCAGGAGCCGGACGGCTACGCCACCCAGGGATCTTACTCTGTTGTGCTGCCGGACGGCCGTAACCCAGACGGTTCACCTACCTGTGGATGACCCTACTCTGGGCACCATTGCTTGAGAAGTCAAATATGGAGGTGAAGCTCAGTTACCCACGTACCAGCCCCAGCAGAGCTACAAGCCTCAGCAGAGCCTACAGCCTCAGCAGAGCTCAAGCCTAGCAGAGGCTACAAGCCCCAGCCAGAGCTACAAGCCTCAGCAGAGCTACAGCCCAGCAGTCCTAACAAGCCGTCAGCAGTCCAGTCAGCCCCAGCCAGAGCTGATGGTGCCGCCCCTGCCCCAAGGACTTGCTGGCGGCAAAGTACTAAATAGTGGTGACCCCAGGAAGGAACATATTGTTGTCTGACTCCCCTGTTTTCGTTAGGTGCACGAGCACACCATGAGCTGTTCCCTCCAAAGCAAAAAATACAATTAAAAAATTTCAAAAAATTATCTTAGTGTTGCGGACTAGTAGCTGAGGACGACGAAGAATAGTCCCTTATCTGAGCACGTGTCGATAATAAGCACGAGCCAACGGACAAGGGATAGCGCGTCGATCAGAGACACCTAGCCGAGTATAAGAACGGACACGGCAGCACGGATGGAGGAGCAAGATTATATAGATGGCAACACACAAAGTCAGAATTACAAATGATCATAACTAGAAAATAAGAAACTACAAAAATTAAACCCCAGCTTAAAATGCCGTTATGGGGCATGACTGCTAACAACCCTCTTAGCATGTACTAGGGTTAAATCCGTCCGCTCGCTGGGCGACTACAGGTGGAGTGGTGGAGCAAGCCATGTAAGCAATTAGGGATTGATAACCCGTACAACCCGTGGCACATCCGTCGTACCTAGAATACGTTTTTGTACCCGTCATACACCAGTATCCTGGATGGTGTCTGGTATCTCCTGGATGGAGGTACCCTATCCAAAAGAAAACCCTCCCCGCCCAATCACTAATCAGCCCGTGTTCTATGTAACGCACTACTAAGTTAATGAAAAAGTAATGCGTCAACACGGAATAGAACCGGACGTCTTCAGATTTGAAGTTCAGTGCTCTAAACATTGAACTATCGGACAAATGTCCTTTTGGATGCAGACTGACAAACTTTAAATGGGACTATGCTAACAGACAGACAGACAGACAGACTTTCTTTAAATAGTAAGTTAGATGCAAATTTTTACCTCGGTAGGTCCAGTAGTTTCCGAGCTAACTGATATATGGTATGGCATACTAACGGATTTCTCATACTAACTGGTAACATATGCATCAGCGCGTATACAGCAGCTCTAATAGTCATGCCTGCAATGCAAATTTCAGCTCTATATAGGCCCAGTAGTTTCGAAGATATAAAAAAGGGGTTCGCACGTGCGCAATACTGCGCATGTGCTATGCAACTTCCCGACCTATGATGTGGAATAGGATGTCAGTTGGGAGTAGCACACCAAATTTCACCATAATCGGCCTAATAATTTCTGGGAATACATCATAAGCCTATATCTAAAGGCTATGCCACATTGCCACATGCCTTTAATAGTCAGACACATAAACGGGATGCTATTGGACTTAAATGTCTGGTTTAAGATAAAAGGTGTCCAATCGCTTGATTTTGTCACGCTTCGCAAGTGCGCCGTAAAGCTTAACCCGCGCTTGACCGGGATCTTATCCTGAACAACATATTTACCGGGGGGGGGGGGAATATTGCCCCCTCGTTATCTCCGGAACCGATGATCGTAGCGAGACGCGCAAGGCGGCGTTAACGAAAGCTACGATTGAGATGCCATTCAGACAGCATACTCGAAATTTAATTGAGGTCACGTATGCAAGTCAAGATCGGTCAAAGGTCAAAATCGAGACATTTGAGTTTATGGACCAAATGCTTTCATCACCAGATCATCTGATTACAAATCGGAATATTTGAGTTTAGTATGGACCATGCCTTCCAATCAGTTTAATTTGATTACGACCATGATTCACCCCAAAGTGCTCCCAAAGGTATGGTACAACATCCTGCATGAGCGAAACTTCTTTGTGTGCACAATTCAAAGAGTCAGGTAAAGGGGTCACCAAAGGTCTCTAATTAAAATATTTTCGAAAGTCATGCGAACTGCTTTATTGCTGCTTTAACGAAAAACGTCAAACATCGGAATAGTGATCTACATCAAAGTACCATCTGAGCTCATTTCATTAAGTTAGTGTCCAAGCTGAGGTGAAATTCAGGTCAAGTGGAGGTCAAATGGGTAAAATTGAAAAATCTTAACAAAACGTCATGTTTCATAATGACAAAGTTTTATCTTTCGAAATATATTAGCCGACATTTATTTATCGTTTATATTGTCAAAACAATAATAAAAACCACGTATTTCAAATATTACGGTCGTCAGTTTACCGTATTGGAGTCATTTACTCTCAAACAAATAAATAAATTTACTTGAAATTTGTTTTTGTGCCATAATTTTACTATGTACGTTCTCTAACAAAAAATCAGGTTTTTTAACATCATTATCTGGATTTTTTTATTTTTGTTGACCATTTCCCCATTTTTTTATTTTGGGGTCAAAACACCACAACTTTAACTAATTCGAGATTGCCATTGTGTAGGCCATGACATTTTCTATCTTTTTATGCATTTGGTTTGCATTCTAGTCACAATGTGGTCTTTGTGCGGCCTGTTTAAGTTTGGCTGATTTTACCGTCAAACTCGTGTGACTGTGAAGTGACGTCACAAAATTTGCCCCATCTAAAAAAATATCGACGATTTTTTTATTCACAGAAGATGTATAATTGATGTGTTAGAAGGTACTACACGTTTCACGTTGATAGTACAATTGTGTTACGAGCTATCGCGAAAACTCGTCAGGGGGGCAATATTTGCCAACCCGGTCAAGCGCGGGTCAAGAGAACCTTTCGGGACACCAGATGGCACTGGTACCATCTGGTTTGACGCGTTCTCATGGCTGTGGGACAGCGCGATCTCCGGTTGGAACTGACGTCCAGCAGGTCTTTCTGGTGTTTCTGTGCGAAACGTGTCGATAAAGTCTTGCACAAGCTTGATGGATCGTTCCGCACTAACATTTACGACACTCGAGCCATCAACGAAGCGCTTTAGATCGTTGTAACCGAATCTGGTCGATCAGACATCAGCGTCTTCCTGAAGCCAGGCTGTCTGGCTTGAGCCCATACCCATTCGCTCGAACACGGTCCATGACCTGGGTCCTCCACACCTTTCAGGCTGAGTACAGACAAGGACTGAAACGCAGACATGCAGTCCTTGACGACACCTGCTGACTTCGGTCAATCCACGTTGCACCGAAGTGGTCGTTCCGCCTCGCATAACGCCCCGCCCACAACTCCTGTCTTTCTCCTCTTTTCATATCCTCGTCTACCAACGAGAAGACAACCAAAGGCTGGTCGAGATACCATTGGTGTCAGTTCATTGACTCTAGACAAGCATCCGGAACCTTTGCCATATTGCCGCCTTCTTTCAGATATTGTAGCCTCTGGCTGATTGTTTCCAGGTCGTTTCTAAGAGCCGTTGCTGCCGCTGGACCTTTTTTAGATGTGCGACGGCAGTAACGGCTTCTAGAAACGACCTGGAAGCAATCAGCCAGAGGCTACAATATCACTATCGTTTGATGGGACACACATCTTATTCAACATATTGACCTTGCTCTGGAATATAATATCATCATCGGGGCGGCGTGTCGGCGATGAACCAGCCCGTCTATTCCACGTATGTCTAGGCCGACGGGCCCGGCCTTTGCGGCCGTATAAAGTCCGGCTGTCGTCGCAGGTCGGCATCAGTTGATCAACAGCTCCTCACAGCTACAACAATGAAGTAAGTGTAGGCAGGGCCTAGCAGCTGCAGGCCGTCTAGTATAATTACTTTGGAGAATGCTAAATAATAAAATTGTTCAACAAAATTCAAAATATATCAATAGCCAACCAAAGCCTATCAAAACGTTTTTCAAAAATAAAAATGCTTTCAATTAGGTGCTTACATCTTATCTACTAAAAAGCTCAGCATGCTTCCCTGTAAATGATTTGCAGTGCAACAGCTCGCTTATATAATGCCAACTTCCAGTTATTTTAAGTAAAAAGAACATCGTTTTCTAACACACAAATTATTTTGCCTCTGAACACTTCACGAGACACAGGGTTTCACAAGAACAAAACTTATCGTCTTTTCAGTTCTTCGTTGTCGCCGCCCTGCTGGCCGTTGCCGCCGCCGACAGCGCGCCCTACAGGCCTGGCCTACAGCCGAGCCGCCTACAAGGCCCGCTCACCAGCAGAGCTATGACGAGCCGCCAAGTCGACTTCAACTAAGACGCCCACGGGATACGGGAGACTACCGAGCCTCAGTCAACGCCCAGGAGGCGCTGTGACGGTTTAACGCCACCCAAGATCTTACTTGTTGTGCTCCCGCGGCCGTACCCAGACGGTCACCTACCGTGTGGACGATGCCTACTCTGGCACCATTGCTGAAGTCACCTACGAGGGTGAGGCCAGGTACGATGAGTACAAGCCCAGCTACAAGCCCGCCTACCCCCAGCCCAGCTACAGGCCGACCTACAAGCCTTCCTACCAGTAAATAACTGAACGCTTGATTGCCTTTCTGTACCTGACATCGCCACTGACTATATGTGTATGCGTGTCTGTTTGTGCATTCGTCTGCATTTGACAACAAACTGTATTTATCGTGTGCCTGTAAAAAATGATCAATACAAGCCATGCAAATTATCACACTTGAAGGAAAGCAAAGCGGAAAGGATTTTAATATCCGAATAACGTGGCTATTTCGTTGCCGTTAAATATTTAAACGAAAAGAAACAAAAAACATCAGAGACCAAAGGAAAACATAAAACAGCACAAATGATATTGACAGTAGCGTTAACAGCAGTACCAAATCAAAATTACATGTTTGTAGCAAACATCTGTATGGATCCGAGAAAAACGAATATAGAAATCTGATATCTTGGATAGGGATCCTGGATCCTCCAAAATTATAGATTCACTAACAAATGTTGAGTGGTCCAATTGTGGTCCAATTGTGGCAAATTTATCCAGTGCACGGATGCATTGTTTCTGAAAACAAAATGCTAAAAAATGAACAGAAAAATAATAAGTGTGAAAGGAACAAATATAATGTGAAATTTGTCGTCATATTTATCAAGAAATGCTAGAAACGCTTAACGTTTGGAAATCGGAATGTTATGAGAGGACAATCAAAATGGAAACCCTATCATAATAAAGGTCAACCAAAAATGATGTCAGGACACCGGAAACAAGAACAAAGGTATGCGAGCTTAACTTTCAATTTGCAACACGAAAAATGCAAACATTTACAAATATTAGATATCGACATGCTGAGCGCAAATAAAGAACAATCAAATAAGCGAATGCATTCAATGAAATCCATTATTTAATTAGGAGAAAACACTTCTGTGCTAAAACGCCTAAAAGTGTCAAGCTCAATTAACTATGAACTTTACTAATTACAATTTATTACGCCACTGAGTCTCAATACCAAAAAATATATCTAGCTAAAAAAAAACAAATTGAAAATAAAAAACAGGTACTTGTACATTGTACAATGTGCACAAATATTTTCCGGAGGTGACGTACGGTATAGTGCTTCACCTTTGTTTCTATCTGAAAATATCAACCGTGTTCTTTTGCGTGAGGATCCTCGTGATTTGTGTATGGATCCTCCGGGAGAGTCTAAAAATCGACCAGATAGCAGAGCGAGTAAATGCTCCAAAATCACTGCCATGTTTTTCTTTTCTCCATTCGACTCGGCGTGCCAAAATCGGCATTTCGGATTTTATATCGATTGGTCCTTTTTAAAGTGGACATATTTTTCCATTTATCCATTTAGTCATCCGTCCATTTAAAGTGGACCAAATTGGACCAACCGTTGAAGTAACAAATTTAAAGACGGACCGATGCTCCGAGACTATGAGACCGATCTGGCTGATTTACTTCGCCATTCGATTCCGTGTGGTCCAAAACGGTCCCAATTCAGATTTTATTGATATTGGTTAACTTAAGTGGACCAAATTAGACCAAAATCATCAAAAGCCGTTGCTGGCTGATTTCTTCACCATTCGATCCACGGTGGCCCAAAACGGTGCCGCTGTGGATTGTATATAGATTGGTCCACTTTAAGTGGACCAAATTGGACCAAGTGTTTTAGTAACAATTTGTAGACAAGCCCATGCTCCGAGACTATGAGACCGTCACCGATCAAGCTGATTTCTTTAC
>VOPJ01011817.1:5000-23682 GCA_014673585.1 Semibalanus balanoides | reverse complement strand
TTGTATTTTCTTTAAATACATCTGAGGAAGGGCTGTGCCCAAATGCAAATGTGACTACCGTTTGCTTTTTAATTTTTATATTGCCTATTTCAAGGCAGAAGGTCCGATCAAAAAGTGTACATATATATATTATTAATGCTCCTTGCTAAAGCACTACGTGATATTCCTGAATCTAATGACGACATACAGTATGTTAAAACACCTCATGGCTATTTTGTAATCCAGTGTTTGCGTTTATATACCGTCAGCTATGTGATGCTTCTAGCATCAAAACTTGTGCAGCGTAGAGCTACACGGAAACCAATTAACGGTAAATACCATAAAATAGTCACCATTGCCTAATGTCTTAACACGCGCACGGAACACACTTTTGTGCCCCCCCCCCCTCCCACATGTTTTTCGTGAATATCTCAACAACAACCAAAAACAGCGCAGGGCAGTGGTTTTTGTGCGAAATTTACGACAACACAATAGCAGGGACCGTTTGGCGTACACAAATTGTAAATCGGTTAGTGAACTTGTGAGTTATATGGATTTTAATTCCAAAATGGTGGCCAGAATCGAGGTCGACGAAGCAATATCTTCGGAACTAACAGTCAGGTCGGGACGACTTAAACGCCATTCGGTAGCCATTTTCCATGTTCATCCCCAGACACTAGTTTAGACATATTGCTGGTTGGTGACCTGTGACGTCGCAGAGGTCAAATTCCCAAGCCTTTAAGTAATCGACCTAAGGTCACCACAAATTTGGAAAATGTAGATCATGATAAGACCTACCTGTACCTACCCTGTAAGTTTGACTGTTTTCTCTTACTGTTCTCTTACTGTTTTGACTGTTTGCTCTCATACTTTCTGAGATCTTAGGGGGACACTAAAGTGTCCCCCTCTCCAGTGCGCGTGTTAAACGGCAATACGCGCTGGCTTTTTGAAGTGTTAAACGCCAATGTAGCGCCCACTGAGCAGTGTGGTGACGATTAGCGCTGGTCGCTGGCCGCGCCATCCCGGTCTCCAATCTCACAGCTCACAGAGAGCAACGCATCAGCATCGATCGGTCTAATCAGCGCCCTATATTGGCATAGCCTGATCATAGTGACAGCAAATAAACCATCAAACACACGCGCGCGCTCGCTCGCGCACGTGCTGTGTTTGATCACCAAACACATCAATATTGATGTGATGGGGCAAAAACACACATTATTGTTGACTTCAAAAGCCTTCAACCGTATGCTAAAATAGGAATAACTTAGCATTCTTTCCTAGGCGCCTGGTGCGGCGATGCTGGTGGCTGGTGCGAACCTGAACAGTGGGGACCAAGGCTCTATGGACACTGTTACGCTTCCGGAGACTCAGTTACGATTCCCGGTTGGTAGAATGTTCTTGAAATAGGCCACAGCCGTAGAAACGTGTTCAGTTTCGGATAACCCAACCAAACCTGACATTGGCATTATGCCAACACTAACCCAATCTTTCCAAAGATCATGTCAGCCTCGACTTCTCGGTCGGTCTTCAGGAACATACACGGACAATGTAAGGGGATCGCTTTAGCTTCTAAAATTACTAGTTAATATTAACAACATTAATCTCAACCGATTTATCGTGTAACCCACGCATGTCGTTGCTTGGCGCCACCTTTGCCGTGCCGGGGGATGATAGCATGATCCAGGATAAATTGGACTGATATCATGCATATCTTTGGAAAAGGAAGCATTTGAAGATTTCCTCACTTACTTATAACGCGGAGGTTACGAAATTGACCCAACCTTAGATCACCGATACAAATAAATACGAGATAAACAAATGGTACATACCGATGGCCTCATGCAATCCTGCAAGATTGCAACCGATCGGTTAAAAACCGTGTCTGTGGTGCGGCCGCAAGCGTTTTTGGAGGCATGGGTTCACGTGACCTCGCCGGATTTCCCACTATCGCCGCCGTTTTCCACTACCTTAGATGACTCGAGGTCAAATTTGTGTTTGTGTTGGTGTCGATTTGTGTTGGTAATCGATTCCCAAACATCTGTGCCAAAACAGTGACACGCAGCGCCGTCGATTTCCCACTATCCTCAAAAAATTTAGGGGGCGTCTAAACGACCCCCGGGCACAGCGCTGGTTAAGTTCCCGGGATGACAAACATGTCATTGTTCTGCTCAAAATGGTTGTGAAAGGTCAAAATCAACGACAGAGGACAAAGGCCTGTTCACGGACCTGCGGTTGACTGCGGTTCGGCGGTCAGCAGTGGTCGGCAGCCGGCAGGGGTAACTCAAAGTGGGAATGAGCGAAAGGTATGACGTCACGCAGCTGCGTAAAAGCGGCCGTTCCGGCGGTTGGCACAAACAACGTCGAACTGCTAGTATCCAAACGTTATGTAACTTGCAACGTACGCGTTCAGTGTTCCAGAGACGCTACATACGCAAAGGGCGGATCCAGGGGGCCAAAAGGGGCCATGCCCCCCCCCAAACACCCCAAAATCGCGCAAATTTTTGACCATTTCCTGAGTTTGTCGTAAAACTAAAGCAACTTTTACTAAGAGAAAGTTACTGTTTTAATCAGTTAATTGATACATAAGCAGAGCGAAATCCGATGAGTTTTCAGAATTATGCGATAATTTTTGGGAATTTGCCCCCCCCCAAACTGCAAATCACACTTTTTGGATCCGCCAGTGTAACAATACGGCACGGTGACGCATGAGGAAACGGGCCGGGGCTAGAGCGGCTGGTAACCGCCGAACCGCACAGGTGATCGTGAACTGGCCCGAGTAACAACACTGTGTACCTAACTGAAGTTTCCAGCTGGATCTCCACAAATCGGATCTCAGCCTTCCTATATGAGGAGCGTTTTCAGTGTTGTGTCACTGTACTGGAACAGGATCTAATCAATGGCTGTGGGTCGTGGAGAGCAACTTTGTCATCATCGACCGGTAACTTGGAGGCGCTATGTGGAGGCGCTCTGTGGAGACGCTCTGTGAGTCTCCATTCGTCTGTCGCTGCGACTCGCTGAGTTTGTCCTTCAAAGACACGGGGCGGGGGCGCAACGTGTGAAGTACCTGTCATACAAGAACTGAATTATTCACAAACTGATCAGAATGAATAATATCAAAATAATAATGAATGCAATTACCTTAATGTATGACCTGAATCATGAATGCAGTGTTTGAAATCGGTGACCGAATCTGAAAATGCTTTGCGGCTGTGACAAGCCTCATGTACCTACTTGATCTATAAGTTTCCGGACTTCCGGTCTGATATAGCTTAGACGACACACCTCGAGTCTCGTGCGATTTCTACCATTGTTCAGCGTTGACCTCAAGTCTGGACTCTGGGTGATGATGTATTATTATGTAGCTAACGTTAACAATTTAGATCTACTCGTAGCTACCTGACTTTTGTTACCAGGATCTCTGGCTTGTGAATAAAGGTTGAGTTTAGGACCATATCCTTTTTGGTGAAAGTGGCTTTCCTCCGGTTTTCTTCAAAATGAACATGATTATTATGCATGTGAAGCATAGTTTGTCATTCATGGGTGCTCACTGCCCAAACCCCAAGCCCAGCCCAGTCGAAACCCATAAACACCAAGCCCAGACCCAGACTGCAGACCCATTAAAGGGAATGTTCCACATTAACATTATATTTAAGTTGAGATAGCCATTTTGCTGGATTTGCATTGAAATTAAAGGGACACTGCCACCTTACATTATATTTGAGTTGAGATAGCCATTTTGGCTGCTTGGCATTGAAATTATGTATGGCAGTAGTCATAGGCGTAGGAACGGGGGGGCCGTGGGGGCCATGCCCCCACTTTTCAGGCTGGGGGGGCCAGGAATGTTAACTGCCCCCCCCCCCACTTTTGAAAGATTTCTCCTCCTCCGGTAACTTATATTTGTTCGATATGAATGCTTTAAAGTTGTGAAAATATTATGAATGTGACTGGTACTCCAGGAAAGATAACAAATTGTCGTTAAAATAGCTGAAGCAGTCAAATCCAGCTATTCACCATACAAAACTTAAAAAATTCGCGCCGCTTCGCGGCATCACACAAGTTTTGCAATTGCTTACACAAATTAGGGAAATGGGAAAAATATATTTTTATACCAAGTGCTGCGAAGAGGGCTCTCATTGACGGTAATTATCTGGCACCCACTAGGGCCATTCATTACACTGTCACTCTTAACGCTCTGTGCGCCACCTTTCCGCCGTACGGGGGGTGCTGACAGAATCCCCTGTTAACTTCCGAACCGAACATCCAGTAGAGCAACGCGGTAAGGAGACCAGCATATTGACGTGTCATGTGGAGGAATATAACCATAGGCGTAGGAACGGAGGGCGAACCGCAAGGGGCCAATGCCCCCCCCCGCTCACTTGTTACAGGCTGGGGGCCAGCAATGTTAAACTGCCCCCCCCACTTTTGGACGATTTGCTCCTCCTCCGGGAACCGATATTTGTTCGATATGAATGCTTTGAAGTTGTGAAAATAATTATGAATTTACATCCCCGCAGGCCGCAATATCATAATCCATTGACGTAAAAACGGCGAATTAGGGCTGCCAAAGCCCACTTTTTAAGTTTGGAATCCAATTATATTAACCACTCGTTACCTCTCTCACCTCTCTTGAGAGTGATATCTCTCTCTACTTTTAAATCACTGATAATGGTTCCATATGAATGCCTTTAAAGTTGGCAGAATATTAAGTAATTTACAACTTCACAATCATAGTCGTAGGAACGGTGACTGGGGGCCATGATCCCCCACGTTTAGGCGGGGGGGGCGGATAATGATAACTGGCCCCCTCACTTTTGAGCAAGCTATCGATCTCTTCTTTTGATTTTATATTAATAACTTGGAGTTGGAGAATAACTAGGTACTTAAGTCTTAACTAATTCACGACCTCGAGTAGGGAAGGGGACAGGGGCCATATGCCCCACTTATTAGCCTGGGGGTCCAACAATAGAACCTCGCCTCCTCAGTTTAGCCATTTTTACCCTTTTCGATCACTTGATATTGTTCGAGATTAAACCCTCGCCCTAACGGGGAAACGTTTTTCACCTTCGCCCTACGGAGGGGGGGGCTGGACAGGCACCATGCTAACTTCCAAACCAAAGCAAGATAGAAGCTACACGGAAAAATCGTATGTTGCTTGTCATCATAAATCTGATGGTATATCATTTTTTGATGTAGGTCAATAGTGTGACCTCCCAGGTATAGATCTACTACGTCCAAAAAATTTAGTGATTTTGCTCAGGACCGTCGCAATTTATTAAAGTTTATGAAAATAAAATGATGTGCGTTAGCGTTAGGTTGTTGGCTCGTGGAATTAGCTATCTGATCATATATAACTTTTAGCTCTGGTTAGTTAATAACCTCTTAGGTCACGGACATTCGTCACCATAGAGGATTATTGCTATGGGCCGATTAGGATTAGCAACCTTCGGACTCATCACGTCCAGAATGGCGATCAGATAACCTTCAAATTAGAAAATGATAAATGCAAATAAAAAGGCATGTTCCTAGACCAGTTTTGTCTAACAAAATACAAACTAAAGTTGTTTGCATCTGGCCAACAAAACAATGATAGCAATAATATTAATAATAATAATTAAAAAATAGCATAAGTCTGTTTTCACTACTCAGTCAATTTTTTTTTCTGGTATTGTTTATAATCAGTTCACAGTTCTCTCACACGTATTCTGTTTTTTAAACATCATTGGAAATTTCGATTTTGTAGTGATTCAAAACAGTTTTGACTCTTTGGGGGTCAAAAACACATAGTATTGGATTTCCGAAATAACCATGTTAAAGAAAATATGATTGTATGTTATTTCCGTTTTCCATGCCTTATATTGCTGCAAAAAACTCTTTTTTCTATGATTTTCTCTCAAATAAATTGTCGTTTTTTACAAACATGACGTCACTAAAAACATAAATATCTCCAAAACTACCAGTTGACCTGTGTCAATGAATTTAAGATCACGCACTTACGTATCATGTTGTAAACTCAGCTACTGTAAATTTCATGCAGAGATGTGATTTATCTGTAAAAAGTTATTAAATAAAAACCTCAGGGGGGTCTGTCAGCTCCCCGCAGGGCGAGGGTTAATATTTAAAAGTTGAGAGAATAACGATTAATTCATAACCCCACAATGATATAACTCACAAGCATACTTAAGAACCGGGGGTAGGGTTAGGAGGCCCAGGGCCCCGCGTTTGTAGGTCCGAGGGAGCTAACATATTAACTGCAACCCCCACTTTTTGAGCGGTTGCTCCCTCGTACATCGCTGGATGTTGATTTTCGGTATGTCTGGTCACCTTGCCATGATTAGTATGATACACCTAAATTGCAACGTCAATATCAAAGCTTATAGAAGTATAAACTAGCAATTGGATCCAGGGGACGAAGGCCCCTGTTTTTTAGACAGGGGCAACGACAATAACTGCTCCCCCTACTTTTGGTTAAATATCCGTCCGCCAGAGTGAAGTCCCCACTCCGCCCGCGCAGCTCAATCGGAGGAGCGTTAGAATACATATCTGTCCCCCCCCCACTTCCGTTCAACGTGGTTTCGGAGTACGGCTTAGGCGGCTCAAATATTTAGGTCTAATAGGGATGGTCTGTGGCAGCATGGCAGCGGCCGCATTCTAGGTCAGACGATTGCCAGGGCTATTCGGAAATGCCGAATACCCAAAATCCAGACTATCATACTTTAGAAAGCCAGTCAGTCAAAAATATAGATCATTGCTTTTATATTGGGTTTAATTATTGTTCATACTTCGTTCTATGATATATGGTATTTCAGTTGTGTTAGATGGCTGTTTTAAAGTATTATATTCTTTTATTTTTATTTCCACATTTAAATATTTTAAAAAAAAAATGGAGACCAAGTATATAAGATGCCAAATAATAGAATAAACATACAATATATTTTTGACTTACATATAGCTCCCTAATGTTTGTTAACCGATTAGTGATTTTTCCCGAAAACACGATTTTTCCCCCGAAAGAGTGCATTTTTAAACTTAAATACCAAAATAAGGTGACCGGTCCAAATAAACGGATAAAAAATGGGGTGCCCTTTTGCCACAAAAGATGCCCCCACGGAGGCCGGAGAGATCCACCAGTGGCTGGCCCTCCCACTTTTCAAAACGTTCCTACGCCTATGGCAGTAGTTAAAACAACCACTGAGGTCGAATCACAGAGAAATTCGAGTTTGATTTTGACATCTGTAACCATTCCAGTCCCAATGTATTGAATGGGATTCTGAGCCGATGTCGTCGCTCTCTCTTTACTAAATTATGATAACAGCGGACTTGTCTTACGTTTTGGCAGCTGTGATTTTTTTAGATCACGAGGAGAATGCCTTCATATGACGTATTAGCGACTCAAAAAATATTAAGACGTGTCTCTCTCTCCTCTCTTGAAGCACTTTTTGCTGCATAAGACGAATGTCATAATCGTGTTCAGCAAGCAATACTTTCATATTCTCGCACCATAAAAATGGCGTACATTTAATAACTTTTTTGAAGGTGGGGCAGTGTCCCTTCTAAGTAGCTGTAGAAGTTAAAACACCCACAGAGGTCCAATCAAAAGTAAATTTGAGTTTGGTTTTGACATCTGCAAAAAATAAGGCCCTAGTGTATTAGTATCGCCGTCTAAAGCCGATGTCGTCATCTCTCTTTATCAAATGTTGATGAAAAAAAACTTGTTTTAAGGTAATCCTTGTAGACATTTACGTGTTTCGTTTCTCAACCGCTGGGACCGGCTGGAAAGGTGATCAACGGTTTGATGACGTCATTGGTGTCTTATGACAAAGTTTAGTTGAACCAATGTCCATCCAGGAATTGTTTCGAATATCAGCGATATATAATAAAGGCTAGGCAAGGTTCGATTAGGATTCATTCATAAAGTTCCAGACGAGATTTGCGGACGAATAAGTGCGGACGAATATTTTCTGATGTACCAGTGACGTCATCAAATTAGCTGCACCACCCGGCCCTTAATACACTACCTATACACGGTGCACCGATCGAAGGGCGATAGGTACCTTAGTCAAAGGTTACTGATGGTTCTGTATGCTCCGCTTTGTAGCTGTCTATATAAAATATAATACAATTTTCAAACGATGCCAAAGATTCGACGTGTGGTTTATGGAGCTATCAATGCAAGGACACCGTTATATTTTCAAAACGTTTCGAAACACCATGATAAACAAAGATTTGTTTGTATTTGACGCGCAAGAATTGTATGAAAAAAGTTGTGCCATATGATTTGGCAGCGTGAAGGTTTTTTCTTCTTCGCGAAATTCCTTGATATGACGTCATCAATTTAAATATTAAAGCTTAACTTTTCATGAAATTAAGCACTGTACGCGAGAAACAAATGCCATAATCGTGTTAGGCAGCAGTTACTTCATATTTTGCACCACAAGCGGCGTACATTGGACAACTTTCAGAATGGTGAAACATTCCTTTAACACGCGCACTGGAGAGGGGTATGCCACTAACCCACTGGAGGGGGAGGGGGCACTTTAGTGCCCCCCGTGAGATTCCGAAAGTATAAGCTATAACGTTCAAACTTTAGGGTAGGTAGGTACTGTGACGATCTAACATTCCTGAATTTTTGGTGACGCTTAGGTCAATATATTAAAGGTCAAACCGAGGTCATTGAAGGTCCAAATCGGCCAAATGTCACCTTTTTGAGGATTTTGACCTCTGTGACGTCACACGTCAACTGTAAGTGCCTGAGTTCCGTTGGGGATGAAGATCGACACTGGCTACCCAATGGCGTTTTTGAAATCGTTCCGATCTGACTGTTTGTTCCGAAAGATATCGCTTCGCCGCCTCGATTTTATGGCCGCCATTTGGAATTCAAAAATCCATATACTTAAAAATTTACTGACCGACTTAGATTTTTTTTTACGTCAAACGATCCGCTATTGTGTTGCCGTAATGTCGCAACAAACACTACTGCCCTGCGCCGCCTTCGTTTTTAGATATTCACGAAAAACATGTGGGGGGGCACAAAAGTGCCCCCCCCTCCAGTGCGCGTGTTAAAGTTCATTATATTGAGGCCCATGCCCGGTCAGGCCCATTCAGATTAGGCAGATAATTATTTTCACATAATTTGCAACCGTTATCCTAGCACACTTTCTTGCATGCTATTAACGAGAAATTATGTCACGCACCCGTGTGTTGCTGTGGATTTGGATTCATCGAACACTTTTCGGTCAACATTGTCATATTGGACCAGATTTAGGATCGAACATGATTTGGGACTTTTTTAATCTTACACCACTATTACTTTACCATGATGTATTGTTCTCATATAATTGCCAAAGTTTATTGTTTAAATGTCCTATATAATTTTTAACATATTTACCTGGTTAAACATCTGGTTGTCAAGTAAAAAAATAACGCTTAGCAACATTACTCAAAATTGTCATTATACCCATGCCCGCCCAGTAACCATGAAAAGTATAAAAAGCATACCCAACCCAGACAAACGGAACAATTGAGTGGGCACCCATGATCACCAACCGATCCATGACAAACACTGTTGTGAAGCACAATAATCACGATAGACCTGCACTTGTTCTCAGTAGGTGCACTTATCATCAGACCATATGTGACCAATTGGCTAACATGACAAACTCTACTTCGCTGCACAAACAAGTATTGTCTCCGCCTGTATTACACTATGTGCAATGCATGCTCAGTGCATCGCCGCATCTCATTCAAGCAATGTCAATGTAGAAGTAGAGTACCACTTAACTCAATGGATTCACTGTAGGTGGTACAGTGCACTGCCAGCAGAGTATGGGCTCGATTTTCTCATTCATGAGTCATTTCATCTGTGATTCTCACTAATCTCTTTGCCTGGTTCTATCACAGCAGCCAGAATGGTGGACGCGTATGCTAATGAAGTTGATGTTAGTGGGTAACATCAAATTATCTGAATTTCACATCTTTGTGATAAGTTCGCTTTGATTCTGTGTGGATTGCACTCATGTTTTTGGTGTTTTTAGTAGGAATTTGGTTTGTTCTATTTTCCCAGACGTTCGCTTCAGCCACAACATCTCAGTGTCTCTGATGTGGACTACTTTTCCACACCTTTGTGTATGTGCTACTGGTCATCTCTGTTGATTCGGCTGAGATTGACTGTTGCGTTTCCACAGGCTTCTGCTACAGGCCATCTCAATGACAGCCTGTGATCTCTGCGCCAGCTCTAAGCCATGGAAGATCCAAATACAAACCGTAGCTGACATCTTCGAAGAGTTTTACGAACAGGTAATGACCATATGCCACTGATAGATACTGTTGCCAGGTGCGGATCCAGAGGCGTGGGCACCCCCCTCCTCCCTGAGCCGGGCCTCGCCTATGGCGCGCCCGGAGGGCGCAACTTTTTGTATGGCGCCCCTTGACCGAAATCCTGGATCTGCGCCTGGTTGCTTCTGAAACAAGAACCCTAGAATAGATGAGACAATGAGCTTCATGACGAAACTCCATAATTTGTAACAGAAGCCGTATAAACAGCTCCTCCTCATATTGATTTATTGCTGACCAAGACGCGTCTCGTATTGATATACTTCTTCAGGTGATCATTACAAATGTACTATTTGTAATTAGCAATTGTATAAGTATCAATCCGAAATGTGTTTTGGTTGGCAGTAAATATTTATTAGGAGAAGACTGTTTATATATTTAAATAACCGTTTTCACGATCGGGATTGCTGTACGATTGTTTTAAAACATTGTAAAAATGTTTCCAGAAGTTTCGACGATTCATTCCTTAACTTCACAACTTTGGCATTTGTCTTGAAACGTCCCTCAGAATTTGCAATATGATGTGTTTCAAAACATGAATTTTATATTAAAATAAGGAATTCCTTCCACTCGATTGAAATTTGTTACATATTTAATGTCTTATTATGCCTGATTTATGCCAATAATTGACATGCATAAACATATTAATTCTGAAAGGATCCTGGATTAATTCCGAAGGGATTTCGACTTTTCCGAAGGGATTTTGATTTCCCATCATGGATGATTTTTTTCCGACCGAGGTTTTTTGCTGATGATTGGTCCTCGGGTTCCGGAGATGCCAAAAATAATTTGCACATAATAATACCAGTAAGACACCTTAGACGGCGAAGGACGAGCGAGTCCGAGTAAATCAGCGTCAACCCGCCCAACGGAGGTTCGTTTTGTGCAAAGCATGCTTTTGAATTGTTTTCGTTTATGTGTTGTTTTGCCGTCGCAAATAGATCCGAATTAAATCGATACTTTGAACTTAATAGGTTTTGCAGTGTTATTTTTAATTTGCAATTATAAGCTTCATGTTTGTAGGCAAGAAAATAATTTTGTGGATATAGCATGGATTGATTGCGCTTTACAGCTGCATCATTTTTATCGTTAGCACCCTCTTGTTTTGAAGCTACGCGGCTGTAATGAAGGCCAATATTATAAATCGGCAATGTTACTATTACAGCGCGGATTATTAAAGCGAAAACTGGCATGAAAAAATATAAATGTTCTTGCATCATTTAAGAGACGTTTACATGTCTACACTATGTGTTTGTTTCATCGCTTCCCGTTCCATCAGGGCCAAGCCACCGATGCAATCGTGAAAGCGTCATGCAACCATTATTTCGCTTGTATAGCCAGTAATTTTGCACGTGCCACGCGCCCCGCTGATCGACACATAGTGCATACGCCGGGCGGATCGTTTTTCTACACACCTGTGTTTGACCTGTGTCTTTGCGACTTCTGGTTACCGAGTTATAGATCCGGTATTGCAACGATGTTTTGGAGGTAATTTCGTGGACGGAACAGGGGTGCACGTGCGCACGTGCAATGTGACCCAGAGTTTGACCTATGTAACATTGCCAGTGGTGTGGTCTCAAACCACACACCAAATTTCAGCTTAACAGGTCCAGCCGTTTCACCGCTATAGCAGGATCATATTGTTTGACACCCCTGACGCGGCACGTGTCACGCGCCATGTTGACCCCTCACGTGACAAACAAAACATGCCCACAATCATAATGTCATTGCATGGGGCTATCAGATGGTGAAGACCGTTTGTCAATCGGATGCGGGGTTCAAAAGATATAAGCTTCGACCAGCGTCAGCGGTCTGGCCGGGCCCGGCCGGTCGGCCGCTTAGAATGATAAAAATTCGGTATTTCAACCGAGTAAAGGCTGCCCCACATGAGCCTGCATTGCGAGTGCGAGTCTGCGAGGTGCAGATATTGTACTCACCTTTGAGGTAGTTGGGTCGGGTGGCGGGTGTCTTGCGTGTCGGAAAGGTGAACTGGCACGCCAGATTAGTAATATTGTTCATATTGTCAGCATTTATATTTTAATTTCCAGAACGCTCGTGGGAAGACAACCACGCAGCTCGCATGCGGAGGCTGCTTTGGTTTTTTTCCCACGACGCTCTATGGAAAATAAAAGAATTAAATTGACAATATTGACACATATCACCATCTGGCGTGCTCGTATACAACCTTTCCGACACTCAAGACACCCACCACCCCGATCCAACTGCCTCAAAGTGAGTACAATATCTGCCACCCCGCAGACTCGCACTCGCATGCAAGGCTCAGTGTGGGGCAGCCTTAAGACGCCTTAAACGGCGAAGGACGAGCGAGTCCGAAATCCGCGTCAATTTATCACCCGTCCAACGGAGGCTCGTCTTGTGCAAAGCATGCTTTTTAATTATTTTCGCCATACTGTTGTTTTTGCCGTTGCAAAATAGATCCGAACTAATCGATACTTGAACGAAATTAGGTTTTGCAGTGTTCATTTAAATTTGCAATTAAAGGCTTATGTTTAAAGGAAAAATTCATTTGGGTATTAGATGGATTTGTCGCGGCTTATAGCTGCCTCATTTTTATCGTCGAGCACCCTTTGTTTTGAAACTACGCGGTGAATGAAGAAAATTCATATATAATTGTCAATAAAAATATACAGGACAGATTTTAACAGCGAAAACTGCAATAAAACCCTCAAATTTTTGCATGCATTTTAAGAGACGGTACATTGGTCTACAGATTAGGTGTTTGCTTTCATCGCTTCACTCCCGATAGGTGCTGAGCACTGATTAAATGTGACAGACGTCATAAAACTATGAAATTTGCGCACTTGTATAGCCAGTAAACTTTGCAGGGTCAGCAGACGCGCCGCCGGTCGATCGAAAGCCTCGCGCCAGGCGAGTGCTCTCTCAGCTGACTTACGTGAGCGCTCTACACAATGCGAGCCCAGACGCTCAGTGTCACTATACCACTTGTGTAGACTGTAATTTCTCGGACAACAGGGGTTGCACGTGGCACGTGCAGTGTGACCCAGAGTTTGACCTGTGGAAAATTGCCACGTGTGGTGTGGTCTCCAAGCCACGACACCAAATTTGAGCTTTATAATTCCAGCCGTTTCTTCAGCTACAGCAGGATAATACTTTCTGACACCCCTGACGCGGCAGTGTCACGCGCCATCTACCCCTTACGTGAGCAAAAACTGTCACAACATAAGTGTCATAGCATGGGGCTATTCAGATGGCGAAGACCGCTAATCAATGATGCGGGTTCAAAAGAATAAGCTCTGACCAGCGTCGCGTCTGGCCGGGCCCGGCCGGCTCGGGTCGGCCCGCTCTAATGTGATAAAAATCCGGTATTCCAATGAGGACTCGCTCCGCGCTTCGCGCTCGCTCGTAATGAGGACTCGCTTCGCGCTTCGCGCTCGCTCGTAATACCTTGCCTCCGGCGCTCCTGCTAACGTTAATATCTCACTGCGGCTGAGCGCGACTCCAGTGCCTCGTATCGATTCTGAACCGAGCCACCTGTTCTGAGCGCTGGTGACAGCACTCAAGTTTTTGCAGACGTCAGACGTTGCCAGTTATTGATCAGTGGTGTCACACAGCCTCTTCAGCTTTGCCTGGTCACCGGTCTTCTCCAATTACCTCGTGCCGCCTGGTCGGAACATAGCGGTCAATGCCTGGAGAAAACAGTTGGGCACACTGCACGATAATGAACGGCAGTGCTTACTCAATGGCCGTTCCACGAAGTTAACTTTGCTATATTATAGTTACAGTGCTATATTGATAATATAACACTTTGATGGCAATCATGATTACGTTTAAAGGGATAGTGCCACCTTGCAGGCCAATATTGAGTTTTTGGTGTTAATCAGTTAATCATCTTCAAAGTTTTCTTCCCGAAACTCCCCCCATTAGATATTAAAAAACATTAACACCTTCAATGATTGGCAATCATTCATTTAATTGGAGTCGCTTCCTCACTATCTGTCATCACTTCTTTGCGGACTATAATTTTCTGTTGAATATTGCAAACTCAACATCACCATTCCGTCAGTTAACTTAAAATTTAAATGCGTATGCAGTTAATTACCTATATTATCAACAATCTTAACTTCTTTCATTAGGAAAACAGCAAGAGTGGCTTTGGCTCGACTTTGGGCGTAAAAGTTAAGCAACCTTGCCTTATAACACGGATAGACTTTTCAAGATCAAGTCTCGACGAATTCGTACGCTTCGTCTTTGGGCGCGCTATTTGGACACGTGCTTAACAGTTGCGCCAAAACAGGATGAGAACAGCCATCTTGAATTTAGTACTGAGCACAGCTGGGACCAACGTTTTGAAGTCAGAAATAATAGCCGTTTTCACGATGGCTTATTTTGCACGAAATGTTTTAAAACATTTCGCGCAAAATAATCCATCGTGAAAACGGCTAATAATAATACAAAAAGAGTTTTCTGGTACATTGCTATTGGGCAAATTTGAGCAAGAGCATACACGATTGATAATTCCTACCATTCATTTAAGCTGCTTTTGAGAAATCCGCCGGTGGTGACACTATCCCTTTAAGTTCTGGGTACAGTAGGTAAGTCATACAAAGTATTGGAATTACTTAGATGAAGGCAGGAATGCTGCTCTGCGTCACATCATAGTGGTCTATGCTTTGCCTTTGGCTGCTCATTCAAACTGCATGATGAAGACGGTTCAGAAGCAGCAGCTTGGCCTTTGTTAATCACTTCACGTCGCCAACTATTGAATATTGTGCCGCAGTCTGACCATCTAAAACCGCGTTCCTTTACCAGCGACCTGTCAAGCGAGATCTGTAGTACCGACTTACCTAGCCAATGCACGGTCGTTTCATTTTTTTCGTTCTGATGCCTGTGTGCCGAGGAAGCAAAACAACAATAAATTATATCAAACAGCAATATACATGCGGATATCTAGGGCGCCTGTGCATCCGGCTTTGATCTCATTTGCTGATGAAATTCGTGCCGAGACGCTGTCCAGCATAAGTGCTTTTATGTAGCGCGCTAAGATTTTGTACGTGCCTTTGATGTTTTATTCGCATTCCTCTCACACAATTTGTGTACAGTGTGATACGCATACCTGAAAAATATCGCGAAGATGTTGCCAGCCTGGAAAAA
This sequence comes from Semibalanus balanoides, assembly GCA_014673585.1. Taxonomy (NCBI): domain Eukaryota; kingdom Metazoa; phylum Arthropoda; class Thecostraca; order Balanomorpha; family Balanidae; genus Semibalanus; species Semibalanus balanoides. The sequence goes on along the minus strand of VOPJ01011817.1, from coordinate 8,241 downwards.
CATATCTGTATGCATAATGATGTAAATACTTACATGTATCGCGCTCCCTTTTGACTGCTATGGGTTCCCCCAACGCCTGCTAACTTCCACGGGTCCTCACGCTTCCTTTTGACTGAGCCACGAGTTTCCCCAACGCCTGATAACTTCCACGGGTATTCACGCTTCCTTTTGACTGAGCCATGAGTTTCCACAACGCCTGCTAACTTCAACGGGTCCTCACGCTCCCTTTCGACTGCTATGAGTTCCCCCAACGCCTGCTAACTTCCACGGGTCCTCACGCTCCCTTTTGACTGCTATGAGTTCCCCCAACGCCTGCTAACTTCCACGGGTATTCACGCTTCCTTTTGACTGAGCCATGAGTTTCCCCAACGCTCTGCTAACTTCAACGGGTCCTTCACGCTCCGCTTTCGACTTGCTTGAGTTCCCCCCAACGCCTGCTAACTTCTATGGGTATTCACGCTTTCTTTTGACTGCTATGAGTTTCCCCAACGCCTGCTAACTTACACGGGTCCTCACGCTCCCTTTTGACTGCTATGAGTTTCCCAACGCCTGCTAACTTCCACGGGTATTCACGCTTCCTTTGGACTGAGCCATGAGTTTCCCCAACGCCTGCTAACTTCCACGGGTCTTCACGCTCCCTTTTGACTGCTATGAGTTTCCCCAACGCCTGCTAACTTCCACGGGTATTGACGCTCCTTTTGACTGAGCCATGATTTCCAACCGCCTGCTAACTTCCACGGGTCCTCACCGCTCCTTTTGTGGACTGCTTTATGAGTTTCCCCAAACGCCTTTGGCTAACTTTCCACGGTTATTCACCGCTTCCTTTTGACTGAGCCATGAGTTTCCCCAACGCCTGCTAACTTCCACGGGTCCTCACGCTCCCTTTCGACTGCTATGAGTTCCCCCAACGCCTGCTAACTTCCATGGGTATTCACGCTTCCTTTTGACTGCTATGAGTTTCCCCAACGCCTGCTAACTTCCATGGGTATTCACGCTTCCTTTTGACTGAGCCATGAGTTTCCCCAACGCCTGCTAACTCCCGCGGGTCCTCACGCTCCCTTTTGACTGCTATGAGTTTCCCAACGCCTGCTAACTTCCATGGATATTCACGCTTCCTTTTGACTGCTATGAGTTTCCCCAACGCCTGCTAACTTCCACGGATATTCACGCTCACGCTCCCTTTTGACTGCTATGAGTTTCCCAACGCCTGCTAACTTCCACGGGTCCTCACGCTCTCTGCTGCTGTCTGTGAGTGACCAGGTCCCCGGCTGACCGCTGACCGCCCCCTGTTGGCCACCTGTTGTGCGTTCTCACGTGGTACTGACTGTAGGGAGATAATGAGCGGGCGCTGGGCCGCGAGCCGCTGCCGATGATGGACCGGTTGCAGTCGGAGAGCCAGCCGCACACGCAGGTGGGTGGTGGCTGGTTGGCTGCTGATGTCTCCTCTCTGTCTCTGTCTGCTGGTGTCTGATGTCTCGCTCTGTGCTTTCGGCGGTGTTGCAGGGTGACGCAGAAAAGCAGGCGGACGCATCCGCCTCATGCTTGATGAACCGCTTCTCAGCTATGGCCAGGCAGGCCCACTGCAGTACCCCCCCCGCGGCACACTCGCAGGTATTTCCCGCCGCCTCGCCCGCCCTGCCTTCAACCCCGCCTCGCAGGTACCCCCGACCGCCCGCCCGCTTCCGCCTGCACCGCCTCAGCAATGGTACCCCCCCCGCCGCGCCTGCACCGCGCAGTATCCCGCCGCCCGCTCCGGCCCCCGCCCTGTCACCGCTCGCAGGTACCCCCCGCCCGCCCGCCCGCCCGCCCGCCTTGCACCCCTCTCGCTAGTACCCCGCCGCTCCCCCCCCCCCCCCCGCGGCACACTCGCAGTTTACCCCCGCCGCCCGCCCGCCCGCCTGCCTCACATGGTACCCACCGCCGCCGCCGCCTGCACGCGCATGGTTATCCCCCGCCGCCCGCCCGCCCGCCTGCCTCACATGGTACCCCACCGCCCGCCCGCCGTTCTCGCCTGCATCCCCGCGCCGGGTCTTCTACCGACCGCTCTTCCCGTATCGCCTTCTCTCCCTTTTCGTACCCCGCCTTCCCGAAATTGGGCCACAGATTTCGAGCCCGACAGAATCATATGATAAGATCCAAGATCCCAGCAGTCGTTTCTGGGCTCGTCGTAGACTATTAGACATCGGTAGTCGGTACAATACTGAATGTGGAAGTTTTCCGGACCTAAGAAAATCTGAAGAAACCACTTCCCTTTCAAAGCCTATTACAACACACCTACAGCACACATGCTGTCCATCTGTCCATACCTTGGTCTGGAGTCAGACCCAGTCAAACATTCACTGCGCCACTGCCCGTCTCCTTAGCTCTCTGGTTCCTAGTCGTCGATAGTTGCTAAGTAATTGCTCTTGAGTGATGTTGGCCTGTGCAGTGCATGGCTTGGCGCTCTCGCTTCGATTGACCTGCCTTCGGCAATGCGATGTCGGTCGGTCAGTTGATGACCTTCTGTGTAACTGTCATTGAGCTGGCTTTGCACAACGACTCTGTTTGCGATCGCTACTGAAATGTGTCATATTTGGCACTCATAATGATTGTTACATTTCGCCAGCACAAGTGCACGTAATGGATGTGATGTTAGGTGGGTGCGTAGAACTGCTAACTGAAAAGGAATCGCGTAAGCATTTGCATGTTGATTGATTGACTGCACGAATGTCTCAAATGTAAGTACATTTTGTGTGATATCTGACAGTTACGGACTTGCACGGCGTATAACAACGTTTCAATGTCAGCTTCAGTCAAGGGCGGATCCAGCCGGCCGTTTTTTTGTTTTTTTTGGGGGGGGGCAAACCGTTTTTAGCGGACCTTACCTAACCCCAATTTCACATTTCTTCCCGTATTTGGTCCGCTTTGTTTTGCAACTTGAAAGTTCATATTTTATAAGGGGAGTGGGACCTGGGGCTAGCAAATAGGTACCGCCAAGACTGCCAAGACGCTTTTGTTGTTATTTGGGTTTTTTAGGGCACTGCCAGACCTTAATTATTCGTTTTTCCCATTTTCCAAAATTTATTCATCATGGAAACAATTGCGTTTTTTTTTGTGTTATGCCGCAAAGCGGCCGCTAAAAATTTTTCGAGTTTCACTGTTGATGGCTGTATTTATGTTGCAAAAAAAGGCCAAATTTTTTTTTTTTTAACTATGGCTTTTTTTGTTTTATTTGGGGTTTTCCCCGGAAACCGTTTTTTTA
>VOPJ01011815.1:0-115539 GCA_014673585.1 Semibalanus balanoides | reverse complement strand
AAAACTAACGAGAAATTTCGCATTGTTAGAGCATATAATTGTACATGATTCCATGAAATTTCAATTGATACTAAAAATATCTGGGAAAAGCCGTGTTCCTAGACACAATTACCAAAAACGCAGGAAGTATTACCGGGTACTACCGGATACTACCGGGTACAAATAAATCCTTCGTGATTACGAATAGTGGCACGTAGCACGTGCCAAGCGCCAAAAATGGGGCGCCTGCATTTTTGCGGCTCTACAGGTCAGACGGTTGGTGACACAGATTTGATACTCGCAAGTCACGTGCGCGGTACAGCACCCGGTGCACACTGTGTCGCCGACCCCGAAGGGGGCACAATAAGCCCACCAGAGGTAAAGCGGCCCTCTGGACAGTGGACATATGGCTGTGTCTATTGCCTGTGAATGTTGCGATTAAAAAATTGTGATGCGATTAGAGCTCGGTGAGCGCTTTCCGCGATGTTAATCACACACCGCGGGGTTACACGCGGCTCGTGCCAAATGCCAAAAAGGTTAAATTTGTTGCAAGCCAAACAAAGCTGGTGCCAGAAGAAGTCCATATTTATAGATGTTCGTACAAGTGACCACTCCCGAGTGCCACTCGGGTCGGTGACCGCCAAGGGCACAGGGCGTGCCCAAATATGGGAGCGCGTCGTGGTCTCCGTGCACAAGGAGACCAGCGACGCCCAGTGGGGACCCCAGTGGTCAAACAATGTATTTGTTCTAATAACGATTTTGACCAAGGGTGATGCTCGATCGCATTGCCAGCAACTACAATCAGCCTTTGACCTTGCGACCGCCCCTTTTTTCGCGATATTTTATAAAACAACCGTCTAGTTCAACGTTCTTTTACGGAAAACGTTTTAGCCGTTGGGCCATTTTTTTGTCAAAATGATCTCTTAACAAAACTTGAAATTGTAACCACTTCTGAATTCTCATTCAATCGTTAGGCTTTAGAATTCCAAGTCTGGTTATAGGCTCCCAGTGTGTCGCGCTGTAGCCCTGCCCTGCGCGCGGGCTACTGTGGCCCCGCAGCTCCGTCCCGCGCGCGGTTGCCCCGTCCACTGCCCGTGCCAGGTTGATCACAAAATAAAAGGGTGGGGGTCGAGAAGTCCGTTTGTTTTTGGTGTTTGTTGGAGGGGGGGCTGTTCAAACGCTCGGGAGAGGGCCCTGTCGTTCAGGGGTGCACCCCCCCGCCCTCCGGGTGTAGTGGACGAGGAATGGATTGGCGATGACTGGCAGCATCCTAAGGGAGGAGGCGCAAGGGTGAGTGTGAGTGATAGGTTATACAGAGCATTCGGGGGTGGGGAGCAGGTGCGAGGGTCGGTAGTGTTGAGAGCTATTTGGGGGCGTATCTGGGGGATCGGGGAGGTGACCACTCAAGCGGGATACGAGGGCGCCTCGTGAACCCCGGCTACCATATTCCTGCCGTTCCTAGCGTAGCAGCCTTTTAGCGGACCGAGACGGCCTTACCGAACACCTCCGTATGAAGTGTGAACACACCCGAACACCTCTGTGTGAACACCGCAGAGGAACCAGTCACGTTCTGCGGCGGGGAGCAACAGCTTGGCGGCACGGACACCTGTCATAATCTGCAGGCGCCGTTCATGTCATTAAGTGCTATTTGATCCGTTACATTTATCAATGTGGCTTATGATAAACGTTCGCTTCTCATTGTTATGGTGCGTTCACGCCGGATGTGTGTTTTGGCTATTAGTATAAGTGAACTGTGCCCATCAAGGCGATATTTACAACGCTGGGATGTTTTCTCATAACCAGTTACTAGCAGATTAAGGTCTAATGGCTTGTATTGCACGGTCCACAATGCTCAGGTAGCCGACCGGGAGCTCAAACGAGCTCTTTGCGTTTATACTTCCTTGCCGACATTTTGTATTCTTCTTCCCAGCTAGTCGGTAGCAGGGGCGAATCCAAGGGGGCAATCCGGCCATGCCCCCTTCCCCCAGTGAAAAAGGAGGGGCCAACATATTTTCCCCAAAGGATGTCAGTGAATACCTTATTATTCAATACGGAACTGATTTGATACTATTAAGTACTAAGATGGTGAGTCTGGTACTCGGGGAAGGATAACAATTCATCGTAAAAATAGCTTTGAAGCAGTCAAAATCCTGCTATCAGGCGGACAGGATATGGTTGGATATGAAAGTCAGCGTGTAGTGACGGCGACAAAAAACCGTGTTGGTTAGGAGGAAGGAGGTGGTTTTTGGACATGCAATTGTAAAGCTGCTGGTGTACAGCTGTCTCTATACGATTTTGGCAATGACAGGGACGATAGAGATAGGACGGAAGTTGGATAGGTCGGAGGGATCACCGGATTTAAGGATAGGGAGTACCAGAGAATGTTTCCAGGATTGAGGGACGTTGGATTGGGTAATGCTGGAATTGACCAAATGTAATAGTACCTCACCGATCGAGTCGAGACACATCCGAAACATGTGGATGTTGATGCCGTCGTCACCAGCAAGCCGACGAGCCATTCATCCCGAAGACGTATGGCTCGGCACTCTGCTAGTGACAGCGGCATCAGCTCGAGCGCGCAGGCACCACACGCGACAAGCGACATTTCACTTCAAGCACATCACCCAGCCCGGGGACCTCACCAGCCACGCGCGATCCGACGCTGACATAATGCTGGCTCAGTTGGTCGACTGAAGCGCCAGGCTTCGCACGAGAAGATCGCTTGTCGGCAACTAAAGGTCTTATAAGCTTATAAGTTGCCAGTTGCCACATTGGCTCTCGCCCGTTTTCGCGAATGTGTCGCTTGACATCGTCACGACTGTCGCGTCTAATGGCGGAACGCACTGCCCGATTCGCGACACGATACTCGGTGGACCCGTGTCCGAACTCTCCCAGCGCCCCACGACGGCGACACATCGAAGCTACTCGAACTCAGTGATGTAATATGTAGTGCTGTGGCCGTATCCAGCGTTGCAAAGAAATCGCTCCGCATGCACGCTGCTCACAAATGCAGGGCTTCAGCTGTGAATTGCACACTATTCACCCTATTGAAACTTGGAGACGTGCGAATTTCCCTGTCATGAGTCTTCGTCATTCTGCATTGTTAAACCAATGCGTCTTTAATGGATGGTGGCAATTTTAATGGTATATCCTTTCGGCTGCTTCATACTGTACGATCCACTGTCCAGCTACATTATAAGACCTTTCACGGCATTAAGCACGGCAATAATTCATTTAAAAATGACAGTGTCATACTGGCAGGTGTTTGGCGTGGTAGGCGCCTGCACGTAGCGAAGCGGTGTCACTACCCAATTCGTATGCACATTATGCAGTCGTGTTCTCGGGACGGTGTCACTATACCCTATTCGTATGCACATTATGCAGTGGTGTTCGCGGGACGGTGTCACTACCCTATTCGTAGACATTACTGCAGTGATGTTCGGCGGACGGTTGCACTACCCTATCGTATGCACATTATGCAAGTGGTGTTTCGCGGGACGGGTTTCACACTACCCTATTCGTATGCACATTACAGTGTGTTCGCGGACGGTGTCACTACCCTATCAGTAATGCACTTATGCAGTGGTTGTTCGCGGACGGTGTCACTACCCTATTCGTATGCAACATTAATGCAGTGTGTTCGCGGGACGGTGTCCTACCCTATTCGATGACATTATGCGTGGTGTTCGCGGGACGGTTGGTCACTACCCTATCGTATGCACATTATGCAAGTGGTGTTCGCGGCGGGTCACTACCCTATTCGTAATGCACATTATGCAGTGGTTGTTCCTGGGGCGGATGTCACTACCCTTTCGTATGCACATTATGCAGAGGTGTTCGCGGGACGGTGTCACTACCCTATTCGTATGCACATTATGCAGTCGTGTTCGCGGGACGGTGTCACTACCCTATTTGCATGCACATTATGCAGTCGTGCTCGCGGGCGTACGAGCAGAAACTGCGTGAACAATTTTGCGTAATCGTCCATCGATGATCGAGAGTTATTGTGGGAAAACTTGTGGAAGTTGTGGGAAATTGCATGGCATCGGGCCGGGCTGCGAGGTATCCCCGGCCGCTGTTAATTCGATCGTACATATTGAAAGTGCGCCATACAGGTTGAGCTGGGTTTACCGGGCCCGCCGCCAGGCAACTGTATGAACAGCATTCACTGAATCTACTTCACAAAACTTGTTTTAACGAGGAAACCCTGGTCCTGTACAATTACATGACCTTTTATTGGTATGATGTAAGTTAGTGTCTTTTCGAATATGGATGTCTTAGCGAGTGCCAGACTTCTGTATGCTTGTGTGTGTCATGTGTGTGTTGTATGATGTGTACGCTGTGTGCGCTGTGTGTGCGTGCGTGTGCGTGTGTGTTTGTGGGTGTGGGGATTTGTATCTACTTTTATTTTATCTGATCTCATTGGTTGTAATGTACTGAGTGCTACTTTTACTTCATGTATTTTCTTACTTGTCATGACACGACTCACGAAATAGCTTCTATAACATAAGAGAGTTTTAATTGTGAAACCACGCACACTTACGTCGGTCACAAATAACATATTTTTATATTTTATTAACATTTTTTATATATTCTTATATTTTAGCATGTTAACGGGGTATTTTATGAACTTTACTCATCTTTTGCGGTCGTTTGAAGATGCCAAATGTATAGTGAGCTCCGACCGTGCACCGGGGGGCAAGTTTACAATAATGCTACGGAGGGTGCACCGCCCGCCGCTGATTGGCCAATATGCTCTGTGGGTGACGTCAGAGCGGCAGCGCCTGCACTGCCTCAGTTCACGTGCCTTTTTGCGTAGGGAGCCTTCATCCCGGGAGGAACTTCTCGTTATATTAGGAGTGATATACTGATATAGCTAAGGGGCCATAAAAACAACGCTTTAGTGTTGGGGAAGTGGAAGAAAGTTCGGGTTGGAGTGGAGAATGGGTTGGAGACTGCAGCTTCTAGCCACCTATATTTAAAGTAGTATCAATTCGCTATATGTTAGAAATATTATCGATATGAGTTGTGAAAGTATTATGATTATCGATTGTTTGTATGATAAAGTTGCCTTGCCTACCTAGGTTTCAAGACCCCAAGCGCCACCCCTGCGTGTATATGCATAGCCGCTAGTCCGGAACCGATGTTACGAGACTCTCATGGAGCCATTGAGCGAGTCTACGCACCAGCGCTTGTTGCCAATGGTTACGCTCGCGCAAAACCAGTACCATGGGGGCCGTAGTACAGATCCCTTCTTCGGGGTACTATTGGTTTCCAAAATAAGCTCCCGCTGGGATTGGAGGATTACAGCAAGTTAAAGGGAATATTACCGCCTTGGGAAAAGTAGGTATGTGCAAATGATGGAGATTATGCCCAGTGAGTTGGCACTCATCTACATATTCCTCATAACTTTTCCAAGGCGGCATATTTCCTTTAAACTGCTGTGCCGGCAAACCCAGCGGGACGCTTTATTTTGGAACGCATTTTTTGGTACAGTTAATTTGTTTTTTACGTTCAAGTTTCTGCATTATGATTTGATATTGAAATAATGCCGGAAGAAATCCCCTGTGTTGGGATTTTTCGTAGAGTGATCTTGTCACATTTAAAACATCTTGCTTCATCCTAGTGTGCGAGCATTGTCGTGTGTGTCTGTAACTGTGGGAGTGCGCTGATTCTGTTCATTTTATCTAATGTGTTTGTTGTTGCGCTTATGATGCGCGCTATGCGCTTGATAATTTATATTTAATCTACATTTTTACATTGGACTTCGTCTATAAAGTGGGCACAGTGCCTGCAGTGATATAACTAAATAAAATAAATAAAATGAAAGGAAAAAATGTGGGCGGTGAAAAGGCGTAAGCCGAAACTCCTCTAATTTGACTTATGCTTTTTAAAATATTTGTTTCGGCATTATTGAACATTAATTGTTATTTTATTATTATGTTATTTCGAATTGGCTTCAATTTTTCGAACAGTTGCTGAAACAAATACAATATTTTCAACATATTGGACTTATGGTCACCTAATAATTTCAGCACAAGTTCTGGAATTTCAGCAGTCCAGGGAGGATCAGGGGCAAACAAGTCCGTAAAACTGAATTTTGGGCCTTTTTGATGACCTCAGGTGATTCTGAATTTTGACCTAAAGCCGACCTAGCGATAATAATATAAATAGTTTTAAAAATGATTTGACTTGGGTTTTGGTCTACCGTTTCCATGAGGAACTGAGTTAAAGGCTCCTAAGGGGGATGTTCATCCCCCCCCCCCCCCAGTTAAGGGGCGCGGACAATTCCCGAGGTTACCGCTTCAGTGACAATAAGGCGTGACATAATATTCCTTCTACCTAGGAGTCTTGCATAAGACTTTCCAATATTTTAGCGGCCGATACAGCTTGACTGCGGCCATTTGCCCGTTCGAAACCCTCCACGAACCGTGCACACTCGCTCCGACGCAGCGCGCAACGCCGCGTCGGCGGCGCACGCGCTCCTACGGAAGCCCGTGGAACCTCTAACCGTGGAGGTGACGTAAGCATGACGTCACAACCAGTGGGCGGTGCGCCTTCCGTAGCATGACTTGTAAACTTGCCACCGGGGGACTCTGAGACATCTTCACTCTCGTGGTGGGGTGGTCAAATATATCCGTTTTAAGGTTAATTTCATAAAGTTCTGCATCTTGTAGTTAACAAGTTGGAGACCTATCTCGTCTCTAATCCAGCTCAGCTCAGCTCAGTCACAGTCACTTATCAGTCACTCAGCTCAGTCACAAACACATCGAATCAACGAACTCTTCTCACTGTATTCAGGCACCGCCTCTGGACCTTCAGAAACCAGTCGCATGCTACTACTCCGGGTTCACCTTGCAGATGAAGTACTCCTCGTCATCACACGAGAAGGAAGCCCACTTGCCGATCTCCCCGTGGTTGATAACCGCACAGCACTCGCCCTCAAACGAGGGCTCGTTGCAGCCAAAGAAGTAGCGGTTATAGTCGGACTTGTCCTCCCAAGTCCAGCTGATATGCGTATCGTTCCGATGAAGCCCCAGCCAGGCCTTCTCTCCCTCCATCAGCGTCTCGGCCAGGAACGCGTCCTCTGGGAAGCTGTGGACGGAGACGGGCAGGGCGCCCGGGGCGATCGAGCCGCACACGCTGGTGATGCGCCGCCAGGTGATCTGGAACGGGGAGCGCCAGTAGCACTGGGAGTCGAACTCGACCCAGTCGGAGCTGGGGCAGCCCGCAGCGGCGGCGGTGACGAGGACGCCGAGCGCTGTCAGGACGCAGCGGGTTGAGGGTCATTCTGATGGTGAAACTCACCGGTCGGGCGGGCGGTAGCAGCTATACTCAGGACCGACTCTAGAGGACGGTCGCACGGGCCGGACGGTAGTCAGGGGTGTTATGTAGGCCGGGGACGGCTGAGGCACTGTGGGTTTCCGGTGGAGCCGCTAGTCGGTACTGACAGGAAAGTTGTCTCATCATGCGTTTATGGTGTTATCAGTAGCCAGGCGTGAGAAAGGGCCAGCCGTCTCATGGGCAGGTGACTGCCGGCAGGACTTGATTACGATAAACTCGAGTCATCATGACGTGAAAGGTTGATATTACGCCAGAGAATGGTTTATGTACATATTAACAATTAAGTTGTACGCTTATAAGTACATGAAATTCCGCTGCAAGACGCCTCAAGGTCAACATCCATTAGCGTATATTTAAAATGTAGGGGAGAGTGCCCACCAGCGAACACCCCTTTTGAAAAATAAGTCTAGTGGCTTTGCGTTTTGTCCTGGAGATTTGAAACTTCGTCTAGAAACTGCTTATTATAATGCTAAGGATTAGCCATAATCAAATTAATTTAACTCAATACAGACAGTGAGTTATAAGCAAATTTCATTTTTGGGGCCAAACTGATGGATACCCATACCTATGATGCTCACTTGATGTTTGTTGACAATCCATTGACACTCGACACTTGACAATCTCTGTGACACTCGACAATAATAAAATAATAATTGTAACAAATATATTCCAAGTTCAGGAAACGCTATCTACCAAAATGTCTTCACACACGACCTATAATTTGAGACGTCCAGTAACATAGGAGTAATTTTGATTTAATAACCTAAAATTAGCATTATTCTGGAAGATATTGTCCTTGGAACGCTCCGGCACAGCACAAGGCACTTAGCATTGAATGCTGTAAAGAGAGAGGGTCCTCATGGAACGTGAGGATTTCCTTGGCTCTGGCCGTGGATCCCTTCTTGGAGTAAATCAGCCTAACCAGTAACCAATATATTTCCTATATTTACAGTCAAAAGTTGAGGTTTTCCAGAAGGAAGATCCACCAGTGGACAGGTGTTCACTGGTGGGCACCCACCCCTATTTACTGGTGGGAACTGGGCATGTAACATATTTAAAAAATCGAATGGGACAAATTAAATGTCTGTTGCAGACTAAGATATTAACATCCTTCAATGGACATCGCAAAAGATGCCACTACAGTAAATTTCACTAAATATGAAAATATAACGTTTCTGGAAAGCAAAAACCACTAAAATAAAAACAAACGGCAAACTCAACAATTAAGTGTTCGTGTCCTGACAGAATCAAATGACAGCAGCCATTGCTGTTAACCCTCTCAAAACCCAGAACAGAAGCACATTTTGAGGGGGCGCCTTCGGCGCCCGCTCAAAAGTGGGGGGTCCGGGGCACCCGCGACCCCCCCCTGGTAGCGACGCCCCTGTGTATAACAGAAAACCTGCTCCCTAATATATACACACATAGTATATATATGTATATTAATATATTAATATTATACATATATATACATATATTTAATATAATATATATTTTTTTTTATGCTTATATATATAGTATATATATCTATATATATATAATATATATATATATATACACATTATATTACCTTATATTATTATATATATATATATATTTACTATAAATATACCTATATATATATATTATATATAATATATATATATATATATATAATTGGGTGATCCCTCAGCCCCACAATATGAGTTCGGCCCCTATAGTGCTCCTGCCCCATGTTATATGGTCACTGGCGTATCAAAGTGGGCTGGAAGTGCCAAGCCCCCCTAAAACGTCTCAAGTCAACCCAAACATGACGCATTTCCTAATTTAAGCGAAATTGTACGCAACTTACGAAGTCTTGTTTAAATAACCTATTGACGTATGAGTAAGTGAAGTTCGATGAGTTGTAGAATTATGACTTTTCGGAATTTGGCCGCAAAAAACCTCTTACTGTTCTGGCGTATCCATGATTCACGTCGAAGCGTAGTTTGTGAGATGTGAGAATGACCGCGATGTACGTTATATGGCGGTATAGACGATTATATATAGACGTCACCACAATTTAGGTTTCGGTGCCACGTTTTTCATTCCAAGAGATATACTGTACGAGTCGGAATGCTCGTCCGTGTGATCGATGATCATATATACCTATACGTATACAGGTCACTCCTTCCTCTCCCCGGCCTGTCGAAATAAGCCCACCCTTTATCCAGCCTGTCCGAATCTACCCCGTCGCTTTCCCGGCCTTCCAAAATCTATCTGGCCCTCTCCCCGACATGAATAAATTCCTTCTTCCCTTTCCTCGACTTGTCGAAATTCACCCTCACCCTCACCCTCTCCCGACTTCTGGCTCTGCCGATACACATGGCTCGTCTTGCGTTTGCAATGCGAATTTCTGCGAATCCGAATTTCTGCGCAAGGCATCTTCGTTCGGGCTCTGCTGGTGAGTTATTTCACCGGGATACTGGGACCATTGCGACTTGTGATTTACATCAATGTATTCGTTTAGCGTTCGCTGCAACGTTCGCATGGTGACTTTTAAGTCATTATTCATCGTTTGGTCCGTTGCACATTGCCGGTCCACAGCAACACCAAACATGTCACTCAAAGTCAAATGTCATCGCACGTTCCCAATACTAAAAACTCGGCTAAAAACCCAATAATAGCCGAGATAAGAAATAAACGCCACAAAATGCAAACAGTGCGATAAGATCACAAACAAAAAATAGATAACTATCAGCTGCACAGAGCCTGGTTCTCATCCCTCATATGACTTACACACACTCATACAGCTGGAGCCTACCACACAGCCTGAGTCACGCCTTTCCTACCAGCCGCAGAGCGGTTCACGAAGAAGCGTCCAGCTCGCGCGGTGCTCACTTTGGAGACTGATGCAGTCTGGCTGTACTATCCCCGTTCGTCAGGGAGGTCCACCGACTGATGTGGGCAGGGAGCACGACAAGGCTACTGGGCGTGACAGGTCGTACAGCCTCGCCTCCGTCAGGATCATGACGTCAGGACGCCGAAGCTCGTTGGTCAGCTCCAGCACCTTGGGCTTCAGCTTTTGGATGTTCAGTGCCCCGACGTGCAGGCAGCCGTTTCAACCGTCGGACCGCCGCCTACGCTGTGCATAAGCTACAGAATGTGTGGTTGATAAGCTGTAATTACTCCTGCGCAGTCGGCTGTCAGGCCTTGTTTGGGTTGATATGCTCCATCAGGCCCATTATGTTGCTGCCCTTGAACTTGCTCAAGTCACCAGTCTGAATAGGAGACACCCTCTCAGTTCGAGTGTGGCCGAACCAGTATCTGGGACGAGAGATGAGCAACCATCCTCAGATGCTGAGTGCTGACCGCAAAAAACACCAGAACATGCAGAGCATACAGTAATGAATTGCATTCGGGAAAGTGCAGTGACTCCTTCCAGTCATCAGACAAGTATCACATAAACGCGTAAAATGGGTTAAAAATGTAACGCATTTCTTGATTAGTAGAGAGAGATACAGAAATACCTAAGGACACCTAGCTTGTTTGAATCAGTCTTCAAGCAACCTCACACATGAATACCATTAAGCATTGCCCTTGCCGCTGTCTGATTATGTTTTGTATATCATATGAAAAATTTATTTGTTCAATAACTGGTTATGATGATGATGATCGAGGAAAATGCTGATGAGTTTTTTACTATCATAGTCTATTGGGCTTTACCTCCTCAACCGACTTTTAACCCCCCAAATCCACCGTGTATGAATACCGACCTGTGTAACACTCGTCCGGCGAGGGGCTTCCAGCTCGGCGGGAGTCACTCCCAGGGCCTTCAGAAAGCCGTCCTCTTCGTACCCCGCCTTATACGGCATCACAGCATCGGACTTCTGCCGGGCGTGGTCAGAAAGGACAACTGCTTAAGACATCGGCCGTTTGTTTTTGCACACTCATTGACCATGCTGTTCTGTTGAGCGACAATGTATGACTCGGTGGTGTTGAGCCTCAGCTAACAGGCAGATAGCGGTTGGTGAGACAGTTGTTCTACAGGGTGTTTCATAACAAATGGCACCCCTATGTTCTTCGACTCGTATCTGCCAGCAGGCTTTATGCCCAAAAAGAAACACCAGATATACCATTCGAATAAGAGCAAACATTTACGATAAGACCACATCAAACATATATCGAGCGCAGATATTCATATGGTGTCTACCACGGTGGCCGAAATAAAAAGTTTGTCAACAAACTCTAGTGACACCGAATTTCGGGATTTAAAAGAAGGAATATAGTACCGTTGGAAAAGTTGTAGAATGATGGAGAAGAAATGCCTGATTAGTCCTGGCATTCATAGTTTAGCGAAAGAAGCTCAGAATTTGTTTTGTACCATTTGAAAAATAGTATTATGTTTACATGTGAACGTCACACCAATCTTGCGTCATCCCACCAAGCGAGTTGGTGTCGTCAACAAGGAGGCATCGAACGGCCAAACTTTTTTGCGTAGCCCCGCCCAGTTGACAGCTCTGTGCCGCACCGCACGATGGGTGACCGTAGGAACTCGTGAAACGCGAACTGGTGGGTCGACCGGCGCTTGCTCGCGCCGTAGAGGAGCGTGGGAGCCAGCATACGTGACCCATAGTGTGCGAGCAGGCCTAACCAGACCGTCGGTGGCGGTCGGGGCGGACGCAAGGTAAACTGAAAATACTGGGCGGACGGTTCCAAAAAGCGAAGTTGCGGGGCACGCATACGTGAACAGTGGAGTAACTACTGATGACGTATGCGATACGTCACGGGATTTGTGACGTTGAATATGACCACATATGACCAACGGTTTTTGCGTTCAAACTCAGCAACTAGGTCGTTTTGGAGGGAAAAATTTCGGATTTGGGGGTTTCTCAGCACACCCGACAATCTGGCTATCTCAGTGAAAAACTAATGTTAAAGGTGCTATATTCCCTTTAAAGGGTTTCCATACAAGCGACCGTAAATCAGATCCTCGAATCAGAGGGTCCACTGTCCAGTTTATGGCACGCGCAAGTAGTGTTGCCCCTTACATATGCATTGTTGCCCCTTACATTGTTGCCCCTTACACCATGTCACACGGCTCGAAGCGTCAGAGAATGTCTGGAAGAATCATGTGCCGGCTACATCGAGCCGGAAGCCTGGCCGACTAAAAGTCCGGACTTGAACTCTCGGGGGAGCCGGTAGCTCCGTGGCATGTCTTCCGACTGTCACGCGGCGGCCCCGGGTTCGATTCCCGGTGGTGCGGTTCCGGGATAGGCTCCCGGGATCAAAATCCCTGCCTCCGAGTGGAGGGGGTCCCATGGTGGGTCCAACCCCAGATCCCTCCTCGCTTCCTCCCGGCAATCTCTCTCCGCGGACAATGGCAAAGGCCAAACGGAATCAAAAAAAAACATTGAAAACTCTCTGATTCTTTTGTTGGGGAAGAGTTGAGCGAATTGTTTTTAAAGGAAAAGGATCCACGACGTTCGAAGGCTGAAGGACCGGCTCATGACCTGCTGGAACAGCTTTCCAAAGTCATTAGCGAGTTCCGTCCAGTCAGTGCCGTCCCGTAGCGTCTCCAACGGTGCGTCATAGTAGTGGAGCTCATTTGGCGCCGCACTGTGACTTGTGTCGTGACATAATTTATCCACGTTGAATTTGGATGTGTTCTATGTTTTAATTCATCTTCACGAATGATGGTGTCCTAGCCGAGTCTCCAAGTTTTGTGTTGGCACTTTCAGAATACTTAAGTGTAATACGAAGTCCCCGTGCGACTTAATTTTCGTTTCACCCTTGGTTGGCGACAACATATTTATTTCGACGTCGTGTAGCCACAAATGAAATTGCTATCGAGATATGTTTATGATAGTCTGAGAAGCAAATTGTTTGCTTCTTTCGAATGGTATGATTGGTTCTTCTTTTCAGCCAAAAATGTTGCAGATATGAACCGAGGAACTTAGGGGTGCCATTTTTTATGAAACACCCTGTATAGCCTTGGTGAGACATACCTCAATGCCGTTCGACCTCGTACTCTATCAAGTACCTACTCCCAAACAGGTGTCTGGTGTCTGTATTGCCAACGCCAAGCATGTCACACATGACTAGTAGTACATGACTGGTAGACTGTAGACTAGAAAGATAGTATAGGCAGCACAGAGCAGGGTAAAGGCTTCCACGTCCAACGGAAATGTCCTGGCCTGACCTGGCCTGACCTAGTCTGACCTGGTCTGACCTGGTCTGACCTGGTCTGACCTGGTCTTACCTGGTCTGACCTGGCCTGGCCTGGCCTTACCAGGTCAGACCTGACCTATCTGGTCTAACCCGACCAGGCAAGACCTGACCAGACCTAACCTGGCCTATCTGGTTTGACCCTACCTGACCGACCAGGCCTGACCAGGTATTGCCTGACCAGGTCAGACCTGATCTATCTGGTCTGACCCGACATGACCTTGCCTGACCTGACCTGACCTGACCTGACCTGACCTGACCTGACCTGACCTGACCTGACCTGACCTGACATGCCTGACCAGACTGACCTGTCTACCTTGACCTAACATTTTTGACCTAACATCTCTGCCCTGACCCTACCGTAACATCACCATGACTTTGGCGTGACCTCACCTCTCGAAGTAGCGTGACGCTGACGGCGAAGCCCGCCATGTCGATGGGGAACGTCCTGCCGCCCTTCCAGCCGTCGAAGAAGTCCGTCACGCGACCCCCGCGCACCACCGGCGAGCTGAGACCAAGCTCGGTCACCAGCCCCACCGGGAACACGGACACTCGTCCGGTCTTCTGAATCTGGTGCACAGTCCCACACAGACACACGGAGCGTTAAATTGGAGGTACATGGTCGTCACCGTGGTCACCCAGGCTCCTCAGGACACCCCGGTTTCCCGGGGCACCCCGGTTTCCTCGGGACACCCCGGTTTCCCGGGGCACCCCGGTTCCCCGGGGCACCCCGGTTCCTCGGGACACCCCGGTTCTCCGGGGCACCCCGGCTCCTCAGGACACCCCGGTTTCCCGGGGCACCCCGGTTCCTCGGGACACCCCGGTTTCCCGGGGCACCCCGGTTCCTCGGGACACCCCGGTTCCTCGGGGGACACCCCGGTTCCTCGGGACACCCCGGTTCCTCGGGACACCCCGGTTCCCCGGGGCACCCCGGTTCCCCGGGGCACCCCGGTTTCCCGGGGCACCCCGGCTCCTCAGGACACCCCGGTTCCTCGGGACACCCCGGTTCCCCGGTTACCCGGCGGGTACTGAACCCTGACGGGTGCAGGACTCATGGTTCAGTATCCGTCATGGTACTGAACCATGATGGGTACTGAGGACTTGAGTCTCCGCCCATCCACCGGCTCTGGCCGGAACGGATGCACGCGACGGTCACGGGTATCTGATACTGCTGTGAATAAGAATGAATGGTGTATGCGACAGTTTTGAAACTTTGATATCTGAAGTACTGGTAGTTAGACCTGTTATTCGTGCAACACTTAACGTGTCATGCGTTCAGTCATTTGGCGGTTCATGGGTCGTTAGTTGCGAAACCTGAAGAACGGCAATGTAGCCAAACAGAATGAAGAACCGTTAACCGGTTGGGTGCCTCATTTAGTCCGAAGGCTTGTTAAAACGTTAGCTTGTTAAGCGTAAACCGTTGAATCCCTGAAAATGTAGCGCTGCGGAATATAGTTTTCTCAAATTATACATCTACGTTGGGGAAACACACATCACAGTAACGTGAAATATAAATTTAAGAGAAAAACACTGCAGTACCTATAAATGCATTGCAAACTGCAGAGGCAGGATGGGCATGAGAGACGTACGGACAGAGCAAAGTCAAATACTAATATGAATATGTATATTGCATATTGCAGCACATATTCATATCCCAATTGGATTGTGAGGTATATCAGATGTAGCATCTTATAACCCAACTGCTGCACCGTACGCACAATGATGCATGAGCTCGTTTTAGTGGAATAATACACGAACATATCGCATGAGTCCATTCTATCAACGACGGTCAAATCTGGTAAGAACTCTGTCGAGTTTCAAGTCTTCTAAACGTTTACTAACTTGAGGCACGATGATCAAATAACTAATATGTGTTTTTTCAGTCCGAATGTCTGTGCGTGGATGGCTTTTCGAGGTCAGGAGTCAGGACCCACGCTAAGCAGAGCCTGTTGCGCAGGTCCTGACCTCACCACCCGATCGGGCAATTCCTGTTGGCCGGCAGAATTTAGAGAACGAAAGTTTTACGTGCCCGACATACCTGGAAGTGGACAGTGGACACGGTCCGCACCCGCTCACTGACGTCACCTGGCCTTGAGTGAGACCGCTGCCACCAGCCGCAGGCCATCCCAGTCAGGAGCAAATAGCGAGCGCCGAAGAGACTCGAACCCAGGGCTGGCCACTACCGAGGATAGGTTCAGAAGTCCAGCTCTCTTCCACTGAGCTACAGAGGCTACAAATGACGTAATGGCGTATGGCGTAAACATAGTTCATTTGAGTGAATTCCGTCAAATAACTAGAGTAGACTGCATACTAGAGCAAACATTTACAAGAGAAGATGTATGTTGTCCGATCCTAAGGAATTTATCTTACTGCGCCCTCTTGATCTCTAGCATTAACACAACATAGCAATAGGTCTCCTAAATCGCATTTCCACATGCTAAGAATACAGAGCTGATGCTTGCCTTCTTTGTCATCTTTCTCTATCCCATCTCACGGCTTCACTGTCCACCACTGACCTCTGATCCGTCACCCGTCACCCGTACTCCGTCACCCGTCACCCGTCGCACCCGTCACCCGTCACCCGTCACCCGTCACCCGTCCGTCACCCCGTCACCCGTCACCCGGTCACCCGTCACCGTCACCCGTCACCCGTCACCCTCACCCGTCACCGGTCACCCGTCACCCGTGCACCCGTCACCCGTCCACCCCGTATTCCGTCACCCGTCACCCGTCCCCGTCACCTTCACCCGTAACCGTCACACCGCAACCGTCACCCGTACCGTCAACCGTCACCCTGCACCCGTCACCCGTCACCGTCACCCGTCAACCGTCACCCGTATGTTCTTCGTACCCGTCACTTCATACTCACCTCTCACCTCTCACCTCTACCTCTCACCTCATCACCTCTCACCTCTCACCTCTCACCTCTCACCTCTCAACCTCTCACCTCCTCACCACTCACCCTCTCCTCACTCTCAACCTCTCACCTCCACCTCTACCTCTCACTTCACCTCTCACTCTCACCTCTCACTCTCACTCTCACTTCACCACTCACTCACTCACCACTACACCTCTCACCCTCACCTCTCACCTCTCCCTCTCCCTCTCACCTCTCACCTCCACCTCTCACCTCTCACCGCTCACCTCTCACCCCTCACTTCACCAACTCACACTCACCTCTCACATCTCACCTCTCACCTCTCACTCTCACTCTCACCACTCACCTCTCCCTCTCACCTCTCAACCCTCACCTCTCACCACTCACGCTCTCACCTCTCCCTCTCCACCTCTCACTCTCACTCTCACCTTCACCTCTCACCTCCACACTCTCACCCTCACCACTCACGCACTCACCACTCACCATACCTCTCACCTCTCACCTCTTCACGCACTCACTGCAATCTCTCACCTTCTCACCTCTCATCTCTCACCTCTCACCTCTCACCTCTCACCTCTCACCTCTCACCTCTCACCTCTCACCTCTGAGAAGAGTCTGATGTCGTACGTGTTGTCGTCGTCGCCGAAGTAGACGACGCCGTCGGCAGCGTGCTGTCGCAGCCAGGTCAATCCCGTGTTGCGACTGCTCACCCCACGGGGCAGCCGACCCCAGAACCGTGCCACCTTCGCATCTGGCGGTGTCTCGCCTGGGCCACAACGATCCCAGTCAACATCAGTCAAATAATTCGTAGGGGTCATGAGGGCTTGCCCGTTTGACGCCTGTGGAGTATCCATAATAGCCCACTCGGGTAAGCCACATTAAATGCTCAACTGGCGCCTGATAGGGCTTACCGTCTGGGTGTAGCATTTGGTGTCTCAGTTCATGGACAGGCGGGCACCCCATTGCGGGATTACCTCCAGTCCTTCAGTGCATAACAGTGTTTTCAATGGATCGGGTGCACCCATGGGTGCCCACTCAATTTTTCCGATTGTCTTGGGCTGGGTATGCATTTTTCCGACTTTTCATGGGTACTGGGTGGGCATGGGTATGGCCATTTCTGAGTCATCACGCTAGCCGCTATTTTTTTACTTGACAACCAGATGTTTAACCAGGTAAGTTTGTTAATAAATGATATAGGACACAAATAATTAGGACAGTTATATGAGAACAATAAATCATGGTAAGTACCATAGCAGTGGTGAATTTCAAAAAATCCCAATCAAATCATGTCCGATCCCAAGTCTAGATCAGGTATGAAAGTTTGACCGAAAAGTGTTCGATGAGTCAAAAGTCACAGCAATACACCGGTGCGTGATATTATTCTCAATTAATAGGCCACTGCAAAAGTAAATATGCTTGAATAAAGGGTTTGCAATTTTTGTGAAAATAATAAATCTGATTTAATATGGATGGGCCGGACCGGGCATGGGCCTCAATATTATGAATTTGAATGGGTCTGGTCTGGGTCTGGGCTTGTGTTCAGGGCTTCGGCTGGGCTGGGTTAGGGCTTAGGCACCCATTGAAAACAATATTGCATAACAACCCCACTTCAGAATAACTGCAGGTGCTTTCAAGTGCAGTGTGTTACATGGGCGGATCCAGAGGGGGGGGGCACGGGGCCATGACCCCCCTCAAACCACCCAAAATCGGCGCAAATTTGACACATTACCTGAGATTGTCGTAAAACTAAACAACTTTTACAAAGGAAAGTTTGCTTTAAATCAGTTACTGATACATAAACAAGCGAAATCGGATGAGTTTTCAGAAATGTACGAGTTTTTTTGGGATTTGTCCCCCCCAAACCGACAAAATTACCGGTTCTGGATCCGCCTATGGTGTGTTATGATGTTGCATATTTACAACTTCATATCAGCATACCATTGAAAATACGTAGCATGCCAAGCTCATCTTCATCCACTAGTGTCATAGGCCTGGTTGCACCCACTAAATATATTCCGCGAAAATTTTCACATATCCGGAAAGGCCATAAATTTCTCGTCGCATAGGCGCAGCAAACTACACCGAGAAACACCGCGTAAGAAAGATAGATCGAAGAACTGTACCGACAATATATGAATTACGTTTCTTTCCATTTCTTAGCTGGGAGTGCCGCGACTTGTTATTTTATGTTTTCTGGTGTTAAAGTAAGGTGCTTTGGTCGTCGGGATAGAGGGAGGGGGCACTCCTGGTCACCTGCTCTTGGGTGGCGGCATAGAAAAAAAATCCTGGGCTAGTGCCTTGCTTATTAATGATATCATTATACAAATATTGATCAGTGCTATGTGATACAAAATTAATTATGTCAGAAACTTTTGTTTCATAGCCTAAATGTCTCGTTATTATTTTAGAGTCAAAACGTCTTGTTTGCACCGTAAGTGCTCATATATCAAAGGCTTCCATAAAAACGTCGTGGAATGTCATGGTTGGTTAAGCAATCGTTGTAGTCTCTGAACTGTATCAACTGCTAGATACATTCCATCGCTGTTATTGGCTATCATGTGCACATGTGTGAGGAGAAAAAATATGAATGTGTATGAGAAACAGTGGTGATGGCTGTTAAGCGTTGTAGGGCGCCGCTACCACTGAAGTAGTATGGCACTCACTCATGATAACTCAGGCGCTATATACAGAAAGTAAATTAAATATGGGCGCCTATGACTGACAGTTATAAGAACGATTTTTATGCGAGAAGAACTTGTGCTCGCAAGACATTTTCTTTGTGGAATAAATTGTGTTGAATAATACCAAAAGTGTACCTGATATAACAATTGACAAAAAACAATTAAGTTCATCCAATTTTGAATATTCGAAGCGGTTTTCCCGTGCGTTTTTTGTCGTCTAGACGTAACTCATATTTATATTTAGCGAGTGTGAAGCGCACTTATATGTGATCCAATAACTCATCGAAATATTTTAATCTGCCTTTAACATATCCACATATTGTTATCAATTTCAACTTGTTTAGGTCCAGAAATGAGACTAAAATGGTGTTCATATATATATATATATTCTGTGATGGTTAACAATAACTTATATCTTGTCAGAAAGACATAATTGCTTCAGGTAAGTCTTTACTCTTTGAGACACAATAGCAGCAGTAATGGTGCAATTAACCCGCGCACTGATGATTTCCGCCCCCTCCTCAGGTTTTTCAAAAGTAGCAGAAAAAGGGTCGCACAGCGCCGCCAAATTTCGCACAACTGTTAGTGCATCAATTGCCCTCACTTTGTGAAGGTTTTGACTTCAGGTCATCTCAGGTCAAGTCACAAGGTTACGTCAAGTGACATTACCTCCAAAAATGTTTGTAGTCGTGCCAAACCCACAGTCTTTTCCCGAGAGATTCAAAACTTGCAGGATTTCATAAGGTTACCAGCACCTATAATTAGCTTATCTCGGATGTCAATTGTTTTACCTTCCCATTGTAAGTGAACGGGACAATATAGGGGAGACCGGGGCACGTTGTGTCACTTTTTTGCTAATTGGCCCTGGCGGGCCACTTTCAGAGTTGGTGGTTGACTACTTTCCAATACTGTTATATACATCAATAGCTTCAAATAGTTTTAGGAGTTCAAGTGGTTATATTCAGTTTTGTCTCGGACACCAGTGTCGATAATGTGGCGATAACTCATTGACAGAACCTGCCCCATATACGGGGCACGTTCTGTCACCTATGAGGCACATTCGTCATTTGATGAGGCACTTTCCTGTTATCACCGACGGTTACTGTGCGTGTCCCTGCAGAGGGAGAGAGGGTTTCATTCATCCGCCACCTATCATGTTAGAAATGACGGCGAATATCGATACCAAAACACTGCATTTTTTGGTTTTTCTTGGTTATCAAGACGAATCGGCTTGAGTCGCCTATTATTTTTCATTATTTTGAACTTCTCACCTTTCTACATTAAAGACCATGACATTAGAGCTCAAAAAACGCTTTTTGCATAAAACTCGGCTGAAGACATGCTCACAAGACCTTTCAAAAAAATCCCAATACTTTTTCCGAATGTTTTGCCTGCCTGGCCCCATTTTGAACAAAAATCCCAATTTCTTGAGCGAGATTGTACACGATTAATGGTACTAGGTTAGGTTAGGTTTTTGTGGTCTACGGTGACGAATAAGTGTGAATGCCGTGCTAGGTTTTAGGTTAGGTTAGGTAGCGTGTTTCATGTCTAGGCTCTAGTTATTGATATAGTTTGGATCATAGGTGTAGTTCGTGGTTTCAGGGTAGCTGATGTATTAGCTAGTGGAAGGACATTGTGGGTGAGGATAGAGTTAGAAAGCTCCTCCGCCCCCGCGCCAGATAACAACGTTTAACGTAAACCTTCTGTACCTTAATCGGTGACACTGCGCCTCCGGCACTCACCCGATTCGTTTTTTATGCTTGGTAAGTAGGTGTACCATATCGTAAAACAGGCAATTCTTTTTTATGTCGTTTATAAGCTATATACGGACTAGGACCATGGAATCGATTCGTGAACCGGACCTGCCCCAGATTGGGGTGACAGAACCTGCCCCCTCGACACCAGGTCACCTTTTTCGTTTTTCTTTTTACTGAAAAGCTTAGGAGAATGGGCAAGAATTAAACGCTCATGCACAATGTTCTCGACATCCTATGGCCCATGACAGCATTCAAGACACTATACCAGTATCTGAATGGCCCACAACCAAAGAGTTTTTACTTAATAAAAAGTTGGATTTCTGGTTGAAAAACAATCCTTTTCCAAATTGGGACCCAATCTGGTCGCAGGCATGTTGTTGCTTTGATAAGTCCGGGCCACTGCAAGCACAAAGGAACATATGTCACGAAATAACAATATACCTGCGGTGGATAGTTCACGAGGAAACCCCGCTGACATAATGTGCCCCGTATCAGAACGTGCCCCGTTCTCCCCTACAAATGCTTCCAATTCAGAGAGATGCTTTGGATCAGGCCAATTCTTTCAGAATCATGATATTATAGCTAATTATTGATGACCCAGATGCAATTGTTGCTCAGTGATATCTGCAAGGTCATCTGAGGTCATAAGCATTGTTTTGCTAATAGCTCTTGATAAAATACAGATAGAGACGATCGGATGACACCAATATTTTTGTCTCGTATGGCCGCGTCGCCCCATATGCAACATGACCTACCTGGATTACCAAATGAACTTGACCTGAGATCAAAACTTCAGTTGACACCATTCATGTGTTTCAAATTGCCTTAACGAGAAAAACACGATGGCGTCAAAATTATTTCTCTTTCTTTGTTAGGTGAAATGTTATTCACGAAAAAAAGCTTTGCCAAACATAGCCTTTTTGACCTTTGATGACCTCTGAAGTATAAACTATTGACCTTATCTAAAATCTGAGGTCATTTTGGGTATTGCCGTTTTCAAGGGCACTCAACTGCTTTCTCCGCTTGTTTCTATCATAGTTTCCGAGATATTTGGGGGTTCTGGAACGATGTCCTAAAACCGGGAAATCTGACCTTTGATGACCTTTCGTGACCTCAATTTTGACCTGACCTAAGAATTAAATGAAATACTTTCGATTTATATTGTCTCGAGCTATCTAACACCGTTGTCTGATTTTCGCTACGTAGCGTAGTTTTTTAGATCTCAGTGGGGAGGCAAAATCAACCCCCTGCAGTTCGTGCTCGGCGCGAACCCCTTGCAGTGCGCGGGTTAATATTCACAATTACTGCTGAGATTATGAAAATCAAGCACACACAACTATAATGTTAAACCTTCGCCCGGGTAGGGGGAGTTGGATGTCACCCCCTCCCTTTTTCAGGAACAACTCGCGTAGTTATAAGCCGATTGCGATGCAATTTTGACTCTTCTACTTTGAACTATTTGACACATACTGTGAAAATTTAGTAATTCTACTCCCCATGGCCCGTGACCTTTGCCTGATTCGCAAGGTCATGCCAGGCACAACTGGCGCAAAAGTCACTGAACTCAGATAACCTAAGATTACTTTTTATCTTGATAGTTTATAGGAGATTTTGTGACGCCGATTTCAAATTTGGTATCCACTTTAACATAAAAGTATGCTCATTCACGATTCAAGCTTGACTAGATTCAGTTTCTACGCATTTGAGATTTTGATGACATCCGGGTCATTTATATATCTCACTAATTATCAAGGACCTTAATTATCAAGAACTAATTATCAAGGATCAAGGAAATCGACGGCTTCAGCTCGTCACATGCAACACTTTGATTTTTTAATCAGAACTCTAGCATAATTAGGGGCGAAACGCCAGGGCACTCGTACCCTCTACGCAGTCGTACCCCTACCAGGTCACGTTAGTATTGTGCCCTACCCGGGTGAGGATTAAATGCATGGTGCTGCATAATGCATTAAAAGCTCAAGGAGATAAACTTTTGACACGATTCCTTTGTCTTCAGACATACCATTCTTCGTATTGACGTGTGCCTTTCAGTCAGTTCACTCTGTGTGCGGTTATTTATAATTTACTGCATGCAGGTGCAATTCTTCTATCATCCACATGCAGAAGCGAAGACCATAGTCTATTGTGAATCTCGTCTAAAACTATAGTAAAGGAGACCATGTGCTGCAGCTCCAGCGTACTATTTGGCGTTGATGTTAAATGCCAGTTTTGTTAACGCCAATGAAGTCATGTGAATACCTTTCCAGCAGTAAGGAGCATATTCCTCATACTCGGCATGTCAGCCAACCATGTTGCAGAGGGAGTAGATGAACATGACATGACATGACATGACATGACATGACGTGACATGACATGACATGACATGACATGACATGACATGACATGACATGACATGACATGACATGACATGACATGACATGACGTGAAGTGACATGACATGACATGACATGACGTGACATGACATGACATGACATGACATGACATGATATGACATGACATGACATGACATGACATGACATGACATGACATGACATGACATGGCATGCATGACATGGACATGGATGAGCATTGACGTGACGTGACGTGACGTGAGTAACATTGTATAACATGGCATTAACACGAACTAGCATTGACATGACACTACATGAAATGTCGATGACATGACATAACATGACCTGGCATAATATGGCATACACATTACATGATCACTGACATAATGACATGAATAACATGTACATGACATAACATTGACATTGAACAAACATGACATAACTGACATGACATTAACATCGACATATGACATAACATAATGGACATAACATGACATGACATAACAGGCATGACATAACATGAATGACATAACATGACATGATATAACATGACATGACATGACATAACATGACATACATGACATAAAACATGGACATGACATAAATGACATGACATAAACATGACGATGACATTAAACCATTGAATGATCATGACATGAACATGACATGACATAACATGAGCATGACAATTAACATGACTGACATGACTGACATGACTGTACATGAACATACATACATGACATGACATGACATGACATGAATGAACGTGACGTGACGTGACGTGACGGACGTGACGTGACCGTGACGTGGACGTGAGTGACGTGACGTGACGTTACGTGACGTGACGTGGACGTAGACGTGACGTGTGAAGTGACCGTGACGTGACGTGAACGTGACCGTGTGACGTGACGTGACGTGTGACTTGACGTGACGTGTGACGATTCGTGACTGTGACTGACCTAGAGGTGAACGTGCTGCAGTCCGGAGCGCTGCAGCAGCTCGGCCAACGGCCGGCGTCCTGCGCGGGGCGTCCTCCACAGCACCCAGAACACGAACGGCGCGTGCATCAGCGTCTGCGCCATCCGCAGCAGGTCGGCCTCCTGCTCGGGCCGCGGGTAGGTGGCCGTCACCACGTACACGGTCCTGGTGCCACTCTCGGCGTCCGTGGCGCGGCGGGGACGAAGACGGTGGCCTTCTTCAGTCCCTGGCTGCACCGACGGTCGCAGAGGCGGACGGAGGTCTTCAGCAGACGCTGCGGCATCGTCAGCCAGCGACGCCTCTCCGGGAAAGGAAGGGTAGAGTACGACGAGAAGTTTGGTGAGCAGGGTGAAACTGGTGATCAGCAGCAGCAGCAGAAGTCGGTCACGGCGAACCGGCCTCGTCAAATAATTCAAAAACTGCCGAAGTATAGGTACCGGTCAGGTTTACTAGAACATGAGGTTAGGCAGATCATGACGTCACCGATAGTGAAGCCTATGGATGCAATATATACGGCCAAAAATGCACTAATGCTGAAGGAACGATGATTTTTGAATGAGACTATTTGACCGAACTTAAACCGTTTTCTGGAATCTGCACAATCTCCACGAATTCAACAAGGTAAGGCAAACAACATTTTCCCAGTAGGGGCTTTCAGCTGGGCCATCCCCCAAAAAACCCATTCCCCGTTGGTCCCTTATGTTGAAAGGCCGGGACTTGGGCGACGTCATCACTTTAGGAAATGTCAAACACTTGTTTGGGGCTGGTGCAGGTGTTGGTAACTAGTTTACAATATGAAGTTAGTATGGAGAGGTAAAATGAATCAAACTCTAATCAATAACGTCTAATAACGAATTCAGCTTCATATGAGTTATAATGGATTACGCCATGATATTGCATGGTCAGCAAGTTCATGGAATCATCAATATGATTTACAAAATAGATAAAATCATTAATATGCGACTGCCCTGTGCAAACACTCTGGCTGTACCCGTACATGACAGCTCGTCTCCACTCCGAACCCGCACATGACAGCTCGTCTCCACTCCGAACCCGTAACCCGCAGTTCCTTGTCTCCGTCGCTCCGACAATCCCGAGAACACTACACCGGCTTGTCCTTTCCCTTTCGACGCTCGGTCTCCCAGCACAAGCTCTATTCATCATGAGTTTAAATCGGTAGCGATGCGTTCAACGAAGGACAGAACAGATGAGGCACTAAGGCAACTGGGGGATGCCATGACAGATCAACAAAGCCATAGCACCCTACATCTCAGATTTTGATGAAACTGAGTGTCTTATCTGGGCCGTTGATTCACGCAGTTCAATTCAGTCCCATGCGTCGAATGGTTTCTGAGTTAGGTATAGCCTCAGGCATCTTTTCAATGTCGCACAAAACTCAAATTTGCAGTGGGCGATATATACCATGTAAGTAATGTGACTCATATAAACTTATACATCATCAGAAGCGTCGGAAACTATAGATAAATATGATTTTGTTCTTCTGTTGAGTGATATAAGGTCAAATAATCTGATTGTTTAATAATGTGGTCATGTAGAATTCTGATTTTGTCGACGCCAAGATTTACTTCGGTATATGTATAATAATTCGATGGTAAAGAAGGGAGAAAGTATGTTTCGGTAAATATCTTAAGTATATGTTTGTATTTTGAAAAATAATGGTCACATTGAGGTCTTTGGTAATAACTTTGCACGTCATTGTGCTAGAGAGCTTTACTCAACAGCATTATATTTGCCTCGTCGAGCTGCATGCAATGCTGCGTAACATGACCCATGCAGGTCGCTTCATGACCTCAAGGTCACCTGACAGAAAGCCGAAATCCGCCGAAGAAAAAATGGGATGGCTAGTCGAAATTGGTTTCCCCCAACTTGGCAATCGTTCCCGGAACCCCTGGATGGGGGCAGCTCCTGAGTCTGACCTCTCCTGCCTAGCTCCTGCGGGGTATACCTGAGGCTGAACGAACAGGTATTCAAGAACAATTTTAAAACCAAGAAACACTTGGAAAGAGCCATGTGAGTTGCAGTGCAGTTGCCCTTCATTAAATTAAATATGCATTAAATTCGGAGCAGTATGGTGTGAACAGCAAATTTGGGAAAACGCTTAACCATCTGTATTTTGCACGGGAAACACCCTCCTTCGTTTCCCCCTTCGATTTTTCCAGAATTTCTCACGTAGTTTGTAACTGATTGCGATTGAACTTTCAGTGTCCTACTTTTGAACAATTTGACACATATTCTGCAAATTTTGAACTCCCAACTTTTATGACCCGTGACCTATGACCTGTTTATCAAGGTCATGTCAGGCGAAGCTGGCGTCCCGTAGTATCGATCCTTGTTACATGTGCAGTTTCCGAGTGTTTGACGTTCAGGCGCAAGTTAAAAGGTGTTTCCAGGTGACAGGTGTGTCTTCTGCTGAGATTGTGATCTCGACTGATTTTTTTCTGAGATCAACTGAGGTCACTGACCTCCGATGACCTCCGATTACTTTTTGGGGCTTCTGGCCGTTTTTAGGACAGTTTTTGACGCTGATTTCAAATCTTGGAGCCATTTGACATTATGATATGTTTCACTGTGGTCAAGCGCTTCCAAAGGTCAACCGAGTCAACCGGTTAACTGACCTCAGATGACGTGACATGACCTTTTTGGAATTTGGCAGTTTTTAGGTCATTTTGTGACGCTGATTTCAAATTTGGCATGTATTAAGTATACTAAGATGTTCTTTTACCATGTTGGCTCGATCAGTATTCAATTTTCACACATTTACGATTTGTGACATTTTGGTCTTTGACATGACCTCATAGTTCACCTATTAATCTAGGACCTTTAAATCATATGTAAATGGCTTCCTCTCGTCACAAGCGACACGTTAATTTTTTAATCGAAGCTCTAGCTCAATTAGGGACGAAACGCCAAGGGGGGGGGGGCTCGTAACGACCCCTACCCGGACACGCAGTGAATTTGCCCTACCCGGGCGAGGGTTAACATATTTTCTGATTATTTTGCAAATATTCATCAACCAGCTTGCAACCGGTTCGTTGTTGTTTTGTGCTTTATTGTGTTGTTAAGTAGAATGTTGAAAAAGAAGGAATAATGTATACTGGGAAGTGTGTATGCATGCGGCGCATTAAGGAGAGCTGAGTTCAGCTACGTAGGGCGAAGCAAAGTCATGTAACGCAACACACATTTACACAGTCATACAGCTGCAGCACACAGTTCAAGTCATTACAGTTATGAAAGAGTTTTGACAAAGCACAACAGCACCTCAGTGCCAACCATATATTTATCTGACCTGACAACAATACAATACTTTTGTATTTGTTTTTGACATGCCGGCATAT
The DNA here is from genome assembly GCA_014673585.1 of Semibalanus balanoides. Lineage (NCBI taxonomy): Eukaryota > Metazoa > Arthropoda > Thecostraca > Balanomorpha > Balanidae > Semibalanus > Semibalanus balanoides. Next base: position 88,032 of record VOPJ01011815.1, on the reverse strand, counting down.
CCATTCTCTCGTACATTGTACACGATGTGTCACAGTCACACAGAACAAGTGGCTATTAAATGCCCGTCGCGATACTTCCTGCCTCATTGTGCCCGTAAATACCTGCCTCATTTCGTAATAATCATCATCGTTTGTCGTAATAAAAGCTTAACTGGCGTCTTTGTGTCTAGAATAGTATAAGTCTTGGGAAGAGGAAGTATTCGTAATTAACGAGAGGGCGCAAAGCGCCCGTGAGGTTTTTTGTCAACTTACTGCATAGACAATCTTACATTTGACCAGAAACGGCTCGACACGGCAGTACAGACGCATTTCGGAAGCTAATAATTTTGCAACCACTGCCTCGATTTAGATTGGGTTTTCACCATTGGATAGCTACATAACATCAGTTTTACTTGAGCATAAATATGCTTATGAAAGTTGATTAACTTGTAGCCAGCTTGAAAATTAACCCTCGCCTCAGGGGACCTGACAGGCCTCCCTGATGTTTTTCTTAAATCACTTTTTACTCATGCGGTGCATCTTGCTGGAATTCCTAGTGATTGACAACAATTAATACGTATGCTGGCAAAATTTCACTGAAATTGGTTTCAGTCATTTGGGAGATAAATGACGTTTTAGTGCCATTATAGTTATTGGAAAGACGGTAGCTAATGTAGAAAAGTAGAAAATCAGATATTTGCAGCAAATTGCTAACAGAAAGCGACAAAGATCGAAAATGAACATTTTATTAGGAAAGGCCAGCTCGGATTTCGACATTTGTGGGTTTTAAACCCTAAAACTGAAAAATGGGGAATCACTAAAAATAAAACATTGTCAAAGATTTTGAAAACAAAAGATATAGTGAGAGAACTAAAATATGGGAAATACCCAAACCAAATTTCATCGCAATGACTTTGCAATAATCTATTGTGAATTAGTGATGGCATCCTGAAGTGGGTACGAACCCATGACGTCATTTTGTAATCACTTTTTGGGGCTTATTTGCCGATACCAACAAATAAATATCATTTTCTGTATTTCGAGACAAAACTTTTTGTTTTAACAAAACTGGGCCAAGGCTTTTATTTTACATTTATTAATTCTCTTTTGAGGTTTTCTGACTGGATAAAAACGCTATTCTTACGTGATCGAGTCAGGCATTCATTGACCTGAAGTTCACCCAATGATATGAAACCTAAACAATTGCATACTGTTAGATTTTTCCTCACAGTGACAGGCAACATGCTTGGTTCTTACGGTTGCTCTAATGATGCGTGGTTTGGAAGTTAACAGGGAATCCTGTCAGCTCCCCCCCCCCCGTACGGCGAAGGTGGAAAACGGTAAGGTGAGGGTTAATATTGTATGAAGTGGCCCTGGGGACAGGAACTACCGTCAAGGAGAGCCTCTGCCATACACTTAATGAAATTAAATTTTTCCCATTTTCCCTAATTTGTGTAAGGCAATTGCAAAACTTGTGTGATGCCGCGAAGCGGCGCGATTTTTCTCAGTTTTGTATGGTGAATAGCTGGATTTTGACTGCTTCAAAGCTATTTTAACGATAAGGTAAAATTGTTTCTTTCCTACGGGTATCAGACTCACCATGTTAATACCAAATAGTACCAAAACAGTCCGTATTTGAATAATGTGGGTATTCACTGATATCCTTTGGGGGGGGGGGGAAGATATGTTGGCCCCACCCTTTTTCGCTTTGGGGGGGATGGCCGGATTGGCCCCCCGTGGATCCGCCCGCTGTGGGCCTCGTAGAAGATACGACGCTAAAAATGTTTATTAGTCAACTCAGCTTCACGACGAACCGAAGACGGTGACGACGGCTTCGTTATGACAATGACCGACCGATATTGAGACAGGAGTTTGGTAGCAATGGATGTATTAAAGCATCCCGCGGTACAACGACATGTTTGGTGTGTAATCACTAGTTGCACTGGCCATTCACAGATGGCGTCATCTGTCACACTCCCTACGTTAAGTTCTCGTAACGCTTTCGGCTGGGATCGATTATAGGCGTGCTGGCGGGCCGCAAGACACGTCTGCGCGGGCAGCTTTGTCCCTGCGGCTCCCCTCGTAGTTTGGTGGCCTTACGCTTGTCCGGGTCCGCTGTCTCGCTGTCTGGAAGTGGCCTCCGAGTTTCCCCCCAGACGACGGGGGCCGTCTCCGTGCCGAGTCCTCGCCGTGAAGGGTCCCTCGTCGGCGATGCTGCGGGACGTTACAAGGTCATATGTATGGCGGACTTTTTACGTCTGTCCGCCCTCGCCCGTAGCACGAAGTCGGGACCACGCGGTTACGTACCACCGCACCTGCAGTACCTCAATCACTTTATGTATTGGAGAGAGAACAGGCGACATTTTTCCACCCGTCCGGCTCCGATCTGCGTGAGTCAGACGTAACCTAACCAGATCACCGACTTCAAACGGCTGTCCCCTGGCCCGGGTGATGCTACGCTGCACACGTGCGTTTTGGACATTATGCACACTTACTTGCGCTTCGCGGTGCAATTCATCGAGCAGACGTCGTCGTTCGATCACCTCAGAGCTGGATGCGTCGGTAGCCTGGATCGGCACGGGTCCGCCGGCACCCTCGGAGACGACGGACTCGGGGCGACGGGCCGGTCTGGCGAACAACAGCTCGAACGGAGAGAACTCGGTGGCAGAGTTGACTGATGTGTTGTGGCTGAACTGCAACTGATAGATTTTGTTCGGCCATACTCGCAAATCATTGCAGCATACACACCGCAAGTTAGCAATCAGCTGGTTCTGACGCTCTACCTGCCCCTGACTCTGTGCGTGCAGCGGAGCGCCCATGAGGTGACGTACCCCAACTCGGCGACACATAGCCCGGAACGTCTCTGCTGCGAAATGTGGGCCCCTGTCAGATGTGATTACCAGCGGTACGTCGAACGTACAGATCCATCGATCGTGACGAGTCTGGCGCCGTCTCGGCGTGTTTGTCCTCCGTGGAAGCAGCATCAGGTAGCGCTTGAAGACGTCCTCACGCTGCAGGAGCCGCGCACACGGATTGACGGTCTGTCTGAGGACAGGACCACAAAATCAACTTGCAGTTGGTGCGAGAGGTCTGGTGTTGGAATGTCAGTGTGTTGCAATGGAGCAAACGTTCCCGGCTTTTTGGGCAGTTTTGTTTTGAACCACAGTAAACCTTCGCAAACCCCCGACATATTGTGTACACGTCCTGCTTCCATGTTAGGCAAACCAGAAGTTAATCAACCCCGTGCTCTCCTTCCATGTTCTAAAAGTCGCCATGTACACTGAGCGGCGCATCGTGATCAGACGCGCAATGCTGTTCAGGCCCCTCAGTTACGGGGAACCACTGGCAGCAGTTTTTACATGCCCACCATTGAACATGTAGGCGCACATGCCGTTCGCTCCAGTCCAATTGTCAACGACGTCGGAAATCGGTAGCAAGGTGCGGGCCGAATCAGCGCACTTACTTGACCAGATTCTGACCTGCTGAGGCAGGGCGGCGCGGACCTGGGGATATCTCCGGATCCATCTGCTGTTCTGCCCGCATTGGTCAGGGATGACAGCCGTTTGACACCAGGTCCGGTTCGAGTTCCGAGTCTCTGACTGGACGGCGGCCACGAGGCTGCCTGTCCGGTTCCCACTCGGAGAGATAGTCGGCCATGGTCATGTCGGGGTGCTTTCCGGCCTTGTGTACGGGTCGAATCTGAAACTGTTGCAGGAAGTCAATCCAGCGACCACGTCGGCCATGCTCATCAGGGGTCGTGAGTTGAGCAGCGGAGCGCCCGGTGATTGTGTGATGGGAGCTCGAATGGTCCATTGGACAGATATACACGAAATCGCTTTAAGAGCGGAGAGAGAGAGGCGAAGAAGCTCCTTTTCTGTGGTACCTCGTACCTCTTCTTACGTGTTTTGCGACATGCATGCTGAAAAATCCGAACGGCTTCAGGTGCTGACCGTTCTTGTTAGCCCGCATCGCGGCCAGTGCCTACGTCGCTTCGCGTTCAGTCAAACACAGAGTGAATGGGCTTGCTGAAATCTGGTAAGTACCAGCGCCACAGCGTCAAGACACCTGCGCCTTCAGCTTGTTGAACGCCACGTCATCTCTTCGGTCCAGTGGCAGCTTCTGTCGGCCATCCTTCAGAGCGTCATATCACGGCCGGGCTGTGGTTGTTCCCGGGATCCATCTCTGGACATATGCAAATGATCCCAGTGCTCGGCGCAGTTCATGCACATCTCGGGGAGGAGGTAGATTTCTGAGCTGCTGAACCCGGGCCTCACTCATGCTGATCCGCCCGTTACTGATGACTGTACCCAGGTATTCTACAGTCTTCAACCAAACTGACATTTTTGAGATATAAAACAGGGCTAGACCAGCCTCGCGAACTTTCCCGAGACGGCAACGCAATCGTCTCTGAGCTGTTCCCAAGTCTCTCCCCAGACTAACACATCATCTAAGTAGCAGAGAGCCTCAGTGAAGTTTGACTCCCCTAAAACGGCTGACATCATCCTCTGAAAGGAAAATCCTGCCCCATGCAAACCGAAAGGCGTCCGTTCCGCCCACTCGTACTGTCCCCACGGACTACAGGCAGTCACCTCATGTTTCTGGACGGATTTAGCGGCAGCTGACTGATAACACACTTCGCGTCTAGAACGGAAAAGAATTTGGCATTACCGATCTGTCAACAGATCCTCCACAGCGGTATCGGGTGCAGGGTTGATGCAGCCGACCTCGCGTTCACTCGGCGATAATCCATGGCCAGTGCCGAAGACGTCCGTCTTTGCGCCTCGCACACACCACGGGCGCGGCCCACGGGCTGTGCGACTGTCGGATGACGCCCATGTCCTCCAGCTGCTGCATCTCCTTCCGCACCTCGTCTTCCAGGCGTGGAGACAGGCGTCTGGCGGTGATGCGACTGGACGAGTGCCGGGGACGACATTGACTCTGTGTTCGACGTTGACGTGCACGATCGGTAGCTCTCCACCTGTGTAAAAACGTCACTGAATTCCGAGACCAAATGAGTCATGTCGACATGTTGGAACTCGGACAGATCTGAACCAATGTTGATATTAATCTCATTCTGCGTTTCGTTTGGCCCCTGATTCCATACACCCTCCAGCGTAAACTCTGCACTTGCGCTGGCTACTACTTCACCTCTTCTCAGAACTTCGTCATTTGAACTGATATTAGGCGACCTTCACCCATACTGTGCCATCAATCTGTCGGCCGTATCACACAAGAGGCCGCAGAGACTGGCGACTCTTCGCCCCCTACTGGCTTCCAGCAGGTACTCCTCACCTGGCTTCAGCTTCGCCGCGCTCGACGGGTTACGAGCGCTTCGGTTGCCGGTGGTACCGTGATGTCGCGTCGGAGCTTGAGATCGATCCACTGACTCGCGCCCCGAGGCCGGAACGCGCTGAACAGCACGAGTTCCACGCCCCTCTCCTCCAGCAGCAGCCGGCGTGTCTGAAGATTCAGCTTCATGCTGCCAAGACGGGACCAAAAGTCAATGCCCAATATGGCTGGAACTACAAGCCCGCGTACAGCAACAAACCGCTGATCTTGGACAGTGATACCACCTATTTTTACGGTGCGCCATACCTCACCTAGAACTGGAATGCTTTTCGCTGCTGACGCCCCGGACCACGCACACATGACGGTCCGAATTGCCAGACCGCTTCCCGAGCAGTCAGCAGCTCTTCGTCTGCAACTAGTGACCAATCAGCACCCGTATCTACCATTGCACGGCCAGCGACTCCCTTGCTCCATTCGACCGACACATACGGCGCAGTGGTGAGCATGCGAGACACATTTTCACGAACAGACTGGCTGGGATGTCAGAAACAGTCGACGTGGCAACTTGCAAAATCGATTGCACCTCTGTGATTGTCCATGGACCAGCAACCGCACTTCTGATGTACCCCGGCTCACTCAGTCACACCCCGGGTTTTGGAGGGGGACAGCGCAGTAACATCCTGCTCTACGCTTGCTGTTCGTTGAAAACGGCGGTGCAGCTGTACTTCCCGACGTGCGGCGACCACGCTGGGTTCTCCGCGAGACGTCTACGGCAGCGGTACCAGCCTCCCTGATGAGGAACGCTGCAATAATAGCACCTCCCAACGGAGCCAACAGACCGACCACCCCTCACTGCCGTGGCACGCGGCCCGTACTGCTGAGCCGGCAACTGACCTGACCTGGCCGCGGGCGGGCGGACCGGCTGACCCGGCGCTGACCCCAGCTGACCCTGCCCTCGCTGCCAGCGAGCGGCCGGGGGAGGGGGAGGGGTGAACGGNCTCTGATTTTCAGAGGGCTTACTCTGGCCTCCAGTGGGTCCACTCCAACCTACATAGAATTTGCCGCTTCGAGGCCAGCCCTTCGGGCCTCCAGAAGGCCTATTCTGGCTTGGCGATGGCGAAGTCGGTTTTTATTAGCCCAATTTGGTATGTCAGTCTCCAGGTTTGGAGGGGCCTACTAAACATTGAGGGGCTAAAACCCGAGGGTTTACTCCAAAGCCCGAGGGTGGGCACTTTGCAACATGGTCCCTTTGACCAAATCCTGGAGCCTTTAGACAACCGAAATGACTCGTTACCTCTCCCCGTTTGCGCAACCCGCAGTTCTCGGTTTTAAGCTTTGCGGTACAGCATAACTTCAGGCGTTTACTGCTAGTGCCATCTAGGGACATTAATATAAGTAAGACATATGTGCTGTTGCTTTGCGCTCGCTCGTTACAATACAGTTGTATAACAATCTTTAGTGTATGACCGAAGACTGTTTTCCCATTTACCATATGCCGAAAAATGTAAAAACCATTAGCGCGTGGACTGTGGTTTTTTATCTTTGTAACACGCTGAATGTTGCCAATCATTAACCCTAATATTCCTTGGCGGGGGACCGAGATTCTGCCCCCCGGTAGTTTTTCGCCGCCGCTTCTGAACCGTTACGGGTCTTAATCGTCTTTTGTAACTTTTGTTTTGGACTTTTCCTAAAATATGATGACGCGATGTTCTGTGAATTTAGAAAAATCGACCCAGCATAGGCGGCCTCAGGGTCATGTTTTGGGAGGTCGTTACGAATGCGGGTGTGCGGCGCATACTTCCTTCGTAAGTTTGCGGTGGAATAAAAGCGTTACACTAAGTTGATTGCTTTATATCCATACATAATTGGATTATACATATTTTTTGAGCAGAGGCGAATCAGGTACATAAAATGGGAGGTGATATTCTCCACGTCATTTAGGCCCAAACTTTCAAATAAGCAAGGATGATAAAAGGCGTTCCGCAACATGGTGCCCCCCGTTGTTTACCTGAAACCCGCCTATGCACAAGTTGGTTACATTTAACAAATTTCTAGCAACAAAGCCCATAATGTGACGTTCCACGTCCCAAACACCAAAGGAAGCCATATTTTTTAATCGGCTTTGGCGGGCGGGCGTTTGCGGCGGCGCTTTGCGGGTGGTGTTGGTGGCCGCCGTTGGCGGGCGGCCCCGTTTGCGGCCGGACGTTTATGGGAGTGTATGCGGGGGTGGTTTGCAGGGTGGTGTTGGTGGACGGCGTTTGCGGTGGCGTTTTCGGGCGGCGTTTCGTAAGGAGGCGTTTGCGGGTGGCGTATCCTGTGGGCGGCGTTTGGCGGGCGACGTTTGCAGGCGGTTGTTTAACGGCGGCAATTTGCGGGCGGCGTTGACGGGTGGCGTTTTGCGGCGAAGGTTTGCGGGCGGCGTTCGCGGGCGGCATTTGCGGGCGGCGTTGTGGGCGGCGTTTGCGGGCGGCGTTGGTGTTTATTGCGCATCGCGCAATGTAGGCCCTCTAGTACCGAGTAAAAATTTCCCTGCATTGTACAAATCTAAAATAAAGCAAGTTCTCGCAGTTGATAATAGAGAAAATTACGAGCCATTAGAAGGAAATGGCGCAAAGTTACCCCACCATGTGTCGTACCTGTGATGATAACGTACCGGCGTTCATTTCTTAGTGCATTAAACACGGCGAGAAATCGTATTTTTGGGTACATTTGGGTACATGTAAGTTATAAATTTACAAATTTACACTAGATAGAATGTGATTAGTTCACAAACCGATCCTACCCCCTACCCCCTCCACACCTGGTAAATGATCTGAAAGGCCCCAGCGAAATTAGCCTCCCCATATTGGGAGGCTGGATCCGCCAGTGAACACACTGCACACAATACGCACTACGTTGGTCTCCCTAACAGCACTGGCACCGGCTGCGCCAACAGCCTCGACAACCTGGATGGCAGCAGCGGCGACGGCGGCGGCAGCCGGGTCTCACCGCTGAGAGCAACGCGCTGTGACCCAACCGGTCACACGCGAAACCGGCCGACCCGCCAATCACGACCAACACGCTCGCTGCATCTTGGGGTGACGGAAGCGGATGACCGGACAAGGTTGTGCATGTGTGCGTGTGGTGATGTGTGTGTGTGTGTGTGTGTGTGTGTGTGTGTGTGTGTGTGTGTGTGTGTGTGGGTGTGTGTGTGTGTGTAGGTGTAGGTGTGTGTGTGTATGTGTGTGTGTTGTGTGTGTGTGTGTGTTGTGTGTGTGTGTGTGTGTGAGAGAGGGTGTGTATGTGTGTGCGTTGTGCGTGTGTGTGTGTGTGTGTGTATGAGTGTGCGTGTGCGCGTGGTGCGTGTGTGGTGTGTGTGTGTGTGTGGGTATGTGTGTGTGTGTGTGTGTGTGTGTGTGTGTGGTGTGTGTGTGTGTGTGTTGTGTGTGTGTGTAGGTTGTGAGGTGTAGGTGTGTGGTGTGTGTGTGTGTGTGTTGTGTGTGTGTGTGTGTGTGTGGGTGTGTGTGTGTGTGAGAAGGGTGTGTGTGTGTGTGCGGTGTGCGTGTGGAGGTGTGTGGTGTTGTGTGTGTGTGTGTGTGTGTGTGTGTGTGTGTGTGTGTGTGTGTGTGTGTGTGTGTGTGTGTGTGTGTTTGCGTTGGTGCGTGTGCGTGTGCTCCAGTGCGTGTGCGGGCTTTGGCATAACGTTTGAATGCTGTTTGTCAGTCCGCCTGTATGTGAATATGTTTCATAAGCCCCACATCTTTCCAAACATATCCTGTTTGTTTACCAAGCTAGCTGCGTTATGTTCTATTTTGGCTTCCCACTTTGATTTGTTCTTTAAGTGAGTAACATTCGGCTGGGTTTATTTACAGCGTGCCTCGTAAATGACAAGTTTTGCTAATGTGATTATACAGGTTTATATTGCTCTTAAGTTTGTTTGAAAGAACCAAGTTTGGGAATCCACATTCAAGTTTATTTTATATTTTTCGTGATATCTGTTTTAATGGAATTGGCGAATAGATTGACCTCAGGGACGATGCACAAACATATGAGCTAGTGTTTCAGGCTCTTGTTTACAGAATGTGTAATTCACGGTTCGTTAGTAGGGGTCGGAGGACTCAAACTACGGGAGATGCACCATTCAAAAGCTGAGATCACGCTGAATACAGCGATGCAATTTTTTGAAAATCGTCAAGGGCCTTTTTTAAATCGACATTTTGTCCGAAATCGCGCCCTTTTTGTTTGCCCAGGGCTATCGCGTATGGTATGGCTAAAATGCAGACTAATGACATGTCCACCGATTCTTCATGCTCTGCACGTCAAGATCTCACACAATTCAAAGCCATTAGATGGTTCAATTGGTTGCACGGCTGCAACAAAACCAAGCGCTCCCGGTGTTGGCACTAAGGTGCACTTCCGCTTGCGCCTCACGCGCAGAATCGCCCCTCGCAACACGCGAGCTGAGCACTGCGCGCCGCCGATCCGGCTTACGGACCGGGCTCTCGGCCAGTCATGGACGAACGGTGCAACGCATAATGAAAACACTAGCTCTGTCCAATAGCCCAGATATTGAAGGAGATCGTGACAAATTTCCATCCACCTCCGATTGCTACACGTGCATATACGTTAAATGGAACGGTATTTGGTACAGATTGTTGGAAAATACTAAGCAAAATTGTCTAGCGCCCCATATATGATATATATGATTAAACAAAAATGTATAGCTATTACATATAGTTATGTATTTCAACCAGAAGAGCTGTGTCTACAATCACACGCACCGAAGGGAAGGAGCGAATATCCCCCTCTATTTTTTTCTCGAGAATAGTAGGAAAATGGCATTGCCGTCGTTTTTAGGGTAGCTTGAGACAGGACGCATTTGTCTAACTTGAGCGGTAACTTGAGCAACTGATGTCTTCGTCCTCCCGCGGTACAATGACATGTTTGGTGTGTAAGCACTAGTTCCAAGTGGACCATTCACAGATGGCATCATCTGTCACACTCCCCACGTTGTAAGCTTCCTCGTAACGCTTTCCGGCTGTTATCGATAACTAGACGTGCTGGCGGGCCGCAGACACGTCTGGAGCGGGAGCTGCTCCCCTGCCGGCTCCTCGTAGCTGTGGCTTTCGCTGTCGGTGCCGCTGTCCTCGCTGTCTGAAGCGGTCTCGGAGTTTCCTCCAGAAGACGGGACCGTCTCCGTGCCGGAGTCTCGCCGGAGGACCTCGCCGGCGATGGCTGTGGGACGTACAAGGTCTTTGTAATGGCGGACTTTGGCGTTTGTTCTCCTCCTCCCCGTAGCACGAAGTCGGGACACGCGGTACGTCCACCCACCTCGCAGTACCTCAATCACTTTATGTACCGGAGAGAGAACAGGCGACATTTGTCACCCGTCCGGCTCCGCTCTGCACGAGTCAGACGTAACCTAACCAGATCACCGACTTCAAACGGCTGTCCCCTGGCCCGGGCGATGCTACGCTGCACACGTGCGTTTTGGACATTACGCACACTTACTTGCGCTTCGGGTTGATTCATCGAGCAGACGTCGTCGTTCGATCACCTCAGAGCTGGACACGTTGGTAGCCTAGATCGGCACGGGTCCACCGACACCCTCGGAGACGACAGACTCGGGGCGACGGGCCGGTCTGGCGAACAGCAGCTCGAACGGAGAGAACTCGGTGGCAGAGTTGACTGATGTGTTGTGGCTGAACTGCAACTGATAGATTTTGTTTGGCCATACTCGCAAATCATTGCAGCACACACCACGCAAGTTAGTGATCGGCTGATTCTGACGCTCCACCTGCCCCTGACTCTGTGCGTGCAGCGGAGCGCCCATGAGGTGACGTACCCCACCTCGGCGACACATAGCCTGGAACGTCTCTGCTGCGAAATGTGGCCCCTGTCAGACGTGATCACCGACGGTACATCGAACGTACAGGTCCATCGATCGTGGACGAGTCTGGCCGCCGTCTCGGCCGTGTTGTCCTCCGCTGGCAGCAGCATCAGGTAGCGGCTGAAGACGTCCTGCACCTGCAGAACGTACCGAAACGGATGACAGTCTGTCTGAGGAAACGGATCCACAAAATAAACTTGCAGTTGTGCGAGCAGTCTGTTTGGAATGTCAGTGTGCTGCAATGGAGCACGTCCTGGATTTTTGGGCAGTTTGTTTTGACCACACATTTCGCAACTCCCGACATATGAGTACACGTCCTGCTTTATGTTAGGCCACCAGAAGTTATCCCGTGCTCTCTTCCATGTTCTATCTCGCCCCATGTGACCACTGAACGGCGCATCGTGAATCAGACGCAATGCTTCAGCCCTCATGTTACGGGGACCACTGGCAGCAGTTTATGCCCACCATTGAACATGTAGCGCAACATGCCGTCCAGTACAATTGTCAAACGACGTCGAAATCGGTACAAGGTGCGGGCCGAATCAGCGCACTTACTTGACAGATTCTGACTGCTTAGCAGGGCGGCGCGGAATGGGGATATTTCCGGATCCATCTGCTGTTCTGCCCGCATCTGGTCAGGGATGAAGCTGGTCGACACCAGGTCCGGCTCCAGTTTCCTGAGTCTCTGACTGGACGGCGGCCACCAGGCTGCAAGTCGGTCCCACTCAGGGGTGACCAGCCGCTCGTTTGGTGGGGGTGGGGGGCAACTATTTTATTGCAAAAAGGTGACCATTTTTTTATCGGAGGATTAAGGCTGGCCACCTTATTGTGGTATTCAATAATAAAACAATATAACAATTACCTTTTTCGGATAAAAAAAAACTCGGGATTATTTTTCATTTAAAATACTTTTTTCGGAAAAAAATAACTTAATAAGACACAAAAACGCGATGTTCCGTGGCATATACACTAAAAAGTAATAATAACGTTTATATAATACCAACTTGCAGGGGCGTCACCGAAAATTATTGAGGGGGTCGGCTGAAATGACGAAAAAATGTATATACACCAAGTTTTATCCAATTCTGAGGGGCTCCGAACGTGAATCTGAATGTGAATCTGAATTTGAAGCTGATTGACAGACGTCAAAATATGGGCGAAATATATCCAAGATCGGTTGACTTTAACTGCAAATATATTGGCTATAATGCTGTGACGAAACATAACAAATCTGGTAATAATCCTGCGATCTGGTATAACCTTGGTCCAGTTCGTTACTAAAATCTCTTTATAAGAGGTCCTGTTAGATGACAGATTGTGGGATAAACGCAACCATGGACCACATGATGTTTATTATATATATATAAACAACAATTCTGATATCATCTCACACTTCAAAAACACTCACACATCAAGGCCGAGAACACTTCTCCCTTTACATATTTGTATGAGTGGGTTGTGTGAACTGTGACCTGTAACGGGATTAATCGAGTTATGCGCACGTGCAACGTTCGAGAGGAGAGCTGGTCGAAAAGGTAATTTTTGTTTATAGTGAATACAAGTGAGTGCCTGCTCAAAATACATCTAAGGAAAGCGGCTGTGCCCGAATGCAAATGCAAACAACTGGTTAGTTTATAATAGGGTTTTAGCCATTTACCTATTTCAAGGAGAAGGTAGATACAAGTTATCATATCTTAAAGAATTTCCTATCACTTTACTTTTGGCGTTTCTTGTTTGCAACTTGTTTTAAGCTTGATTGATTCTAAGAGCGGTTTATACCACATTGTCGCTTTTGCCACCAAAAACTGGCATGATCTGCGTTTAAATGTCAATATCAGGGTCAGGGTCAAAAACAGCGCCGTCTGCCGATTGGCGTCGGCGACCAGATAGCCACTTTGCTGAGACTGAAGTAGCGACCAAAACGGTCGGGAAATTGTTAGTTTCGTTTTGTTTATTCAGTTTTCATTTAGTTTCGCTTCCATGTTTGTAAAAAAATCTTACAACTTTTTACATCACTAAGTTATGGTAGGTCTATGTATTGATTCCCTCTACGCAAGTCAAGAAACCTACCACGCCATCCCATCACCAAGTATCCTACCACGCTCACTCCTCGGCGCTCTAGGCGTTTTCGTGGCGACCACAACGTTAAACCAATGACAGAAAGTGGCTGCAAAATCGCCGATACGCGCCGACGATTGGTCGCAGGAATGGTCTCTCTCTTGGTAGTAGAATAGGTAGAATACACCAAATGCAGTGGAAACGGCAGGTCCTCACCGCACCCGTCACGGTCCTCACCGCATCCATCAGTGCCGGCTCCTGGCCTGTTTACGACGCCCGAGCCCGTCCGGACAATGGTCGCCGCCCGAGCGGGCAATGGTAAGGACCCTTTCGGTCCCGTTATCATGGCGAAGGCTACGCCTGGACTGGAAACTCGGCTGATTTGAACGTATCCGCCGCAATTTCTGCGCCCGCTTTCGCCGGCTTCGGTCTTCGATAAACGCGATTGCAGCATGTGTGCGACGGCAATAGTATCGGTATTAGGTTATTGGTTATGGTTAAAGGCTTGGAGAATATTCGAAGAATAAGTACTTTGAGTTATCACATTTTATATATACCGTTGAGGTTATCATTTCATCGATTTCCTAAGGACCCTAACAGGTAATAATGCTTTATTGTTGCTTTTTCGTTTGTCCCCATTTGATTTTTACTGGATGGAATATTTAAATAAATATTGGGTTCAGTTGGTACTGGGGGGTGTCGTTGAAATTCTTAAATGTATGATTGGTTGGTAACACCTGGAACTTTCATTTTTGTATCCTAATTTAACCTATTTATCTGATTGTGTTATTGCCTTCTCAGTAAATCAGCTTTCTCCCGTTTTGAAGAGGAGTAGGGCCACCTCGGAAGATTCTTAAAAAAGAAGCTTCTATATGAATTGTGGGATACAGGGGCAATTGATAAGCCCTAACAACCAGACCTATATCATATCTAGTCCGACCAACTTTTAGGGACATCCCAATGTACGACACTGTCTATGGTCCGCCTTGATGAGAACAGTCGCCCATACGCCCATTAACAACAATTTGTTGGGGCTTTTTGCCCACTGACGGAACACGCCACTGAAGTCAGTTGCACACTACTATCTAAAAATCGCCGCCCACATATCAACACAGTTGTCAACCCTTCAGTCAGGTGCCGCACCTCAGAAGATGTTGCCTTTAAGTTGGAAAGATCAATTTGAACGTGTATGCACCCCTTGCCAGTTCCGCCCCCTAAATGCTAGGTGCCACATCCTAGCAAAAGTTGACTCATTTTTTAATCATAGTGTCACACTCCCCTAGGTGGGGATTAACAACATAATGATGCTTTTGCCAAACTTGCCTAAACACAATGTTTTGGCAAATATGTATTATTTATATGTAACTTCATAAACATTGGTCCAAGCTGTCTGAGCACAAGAATTCAGACTGGCCGCGAGTACAACTTTGCATGTCAAATTAATCGCACACACTGTTATGTGTGATCAAGTAGTAATGCCAAAGCCAAAGCCTACAAATTTGCCAAGACTTGACCAAAAAAAAGTTTGTCAGCGTTTATAGACATAACAATCTCTTAACTTTTACAAGACAAAGTTAAGCCATACCTAGCCATCACCTTGCTTGTTTTATTATAGCCAGAAGCTAAGGTTGTTGACAATATAATAAACACTGCATTTCGCAGTCCCACTTTAATGTTCAGCGATTAGAATGGTCATAGTTGAAGTTTGCAAATATTAAAAAAAAATATAGACAGCAAAGAATGATTCAAAATAGTCCGAGAAGCACAGACTCCAATATTTGATGAATGATTGCCAATCATTGAATGGTGGCAAATGTATTTTTGATCTATGGAGTTATTAAGAACCAGAACTTTGCAGGTGAATTTATACATCTTGAATAATAATAAAGGAATCACTTTTTGATAGGTTTCATCCAGATAATAAATTTTGAAGACCCTGCTACAGAAAACCGCTTCTGTGCCCTCACCCTAGAATTACAGGATTTAAACATTGTCTATATGGCTGCCTAAACCAGAAATAGTACTCAACAAACAATGTATCTAGCATTGCGAGACACACAAAATCGTTTCATTTCAGATTCCTGCCCAAAAGAGAGATGCGACACTCTTCCGTAGATACCTGAGAAAGAACGTTTTGACATTCTCTCAAACTCAATGAAACAGGCTGGAAGAAAATGCGCAAAGCGGGCCATCTCTTTAAAGAGGACGGCAAGATATCTGAACTAGCACCACCTGCAGCCTCACTCCGTGAATGACTGAGTGGAGGAGACGAGCACTCGGTGCGCATATCGCTCACTCTACAGGACTCACGATCTTAACACAACCGACGTGAGTAAGTACTCTGCTGTATATATATATATATATCGCGTCTCAACCAGGAACGCCTTGGTATAACTTAATTCGGCTGCGATATGGCAGACGCGGGGGGATCACGATCACTGTGACCCGATCCAGTTTCATTTTCCGTATATTCCATGGATATTAGATATGATAACGCCAAGTATTGGCAAATAGCGAGGACTGAGGAAAGCAATCTCTTCACAGCCCTGGTAGCGATAGGGCGCCTAGGGGGCGCAGAGCATGCCACAAATGAGCGCCGTGTTCTGTCACCCTCACCCGGTGACGAGTTCAGTGGGTCACCAGATACGTATCCAGTGACAAGACACTCTATCGGCATTCGTGGCTGGCTATCTCTTCTACTAAGTTGACGTAGGTAGATTCCCGAGTGTCGGAATGTTCTCTTGTGAAGGGCACCAAATGTTGCGACGAATGTCCGTTCCTACTCTGCCGCGCTTGCCCAATACACTCATCCTGGGAATCAACACTTGACTAGTTATATTGCCCTCGCGGAACTGAGTGCAGAAGAAGACCCGAAACCCCAACCGTCTGCCTGGTCGGGGCGATCGCTGGCCAGGTGCGTTTTTCCCCAAAATAACTCCACCCGCAGCCAAGAGTCCGAGTGGCGTCAGCTCTTTTTTCTGGGCCGTCCCTCCAGTCTCCCAGCTGACCCTCCGGCTTGAAATCACACATCACTGGTTTATCGCGCGGTTTCCCAAAAAAGCGCAGTACTGGATAATGCGCGGCGTCAGAATCCATAAAAAAACAAGAAAGTCCAACTAGGAATTGGCTGAGAATAAATATATAATAGCAGATGTAACAGCATGGCGATGTTAAACTTTTTTTAATAAAAAGAGTAATAACTATTCATTTTTTTGTTTATGTTATATAAAATAAAAAAAATTTGTCGTAGTACTATTTGATACAATTAAAATCCACTTTGTCCTCGAACCTATGAAAAAAAATAATATAAAATTGTTTACGTGAAAAATTCTTTTAAACCTGTATTGTGAACAATTCTGTGCATTTATTTTAACTAACTGACATTCTCTTATCGGGTTAATTAATTCTTAATACCTTATTTAGTGTCTTTCCTTTATATGATTAAATCTTTGTCTCTTCTTCTAACTCTTTCTACATATATATTTTCTTTTGACTTATTGGTGGTTGGGGGAGAATTATAAAAAATATCTTCTCGAAATCACTGGTCGCGCCTTCTGTGGGTACAGACTCATAGAGGGATACGTTACCACTACCAACAGATCATGGTAATACTACCGTCAGGCCGCCTGTGGGTAAGCAGACCAGAGGCGTTCCAGGTAACCCTCTTAAAAAAACTCCTGCCGCCTTCTCTTGTGGTACTGACAAACATGAGCGTACAAAAACCCCCTACCAGATGCTCTGACTCCTACTTCGTTTTAATGTAAAAAAAGATAAAAAAGTCAAATCCCCCCTCGAGTTCCAAAGTCCTGCCCCTTGAGTTGGGTCCTCAGACTCTCCAAAAGCCTGCTTGATGCTGTAGCTAGTGTAAAGTAGTCATTGTTTGGATAGTGTTTCTGCTATTATTGCACTATGCAGCCTGCAGGTAAGTTTATTTGCTTGTGCGCTGTGCGTGTGTTTGGCGATTGTGATTGACTCTTGTTGTAACTATAGACTGTGTGTTTTCTCTAAGCATTGGATTGTCATTCGAAAATCCCTGTAAGGCATATCGGTTAGGATGTCATGTGAACTTTATGAGGCCTAAACTTACCCGTACAGCGAAATAAATCAAGAAGTAGAAAAGTGATGTTTGTGTTTGTACAATTTTTCGGTATCTCCTGAACGGTGGGACATTTAGGTTTTGAGAAATCGGCTGCAAACGGCTCGAAGCCGCTCTATATACAAACTTTGAATTTGTTGTTCAAAGCATGGATTTTCGATACTTGGAGGCATTATGCTTTTACGACACGATTTCTGTTGTATAACTTAACACTTGTAGTCGAATCGCGGCTCAATGACACCAATCAAAGTGAGAGTAATGAGAAGGCAACTCCATGTGACACTCTATGGGAAATGAGCATTTAACACTCATTGCCTCCTTAAAATGCATGCAAATCCACATCATCGCAACCCGCCCCTGCCGCGCCCTGCCTGCTCGTACCACACAAGCACCAACCAGCACAGATTGCAGCTATAATCAAATAAAAAAGAGCTAACACTTTTTAATCACAACTTGATAAAGAATAATTGCTTAACTTTACCCCATTCCCATTTGCCTACGCCGCGTTAACGCCCCTTAACCGAGGCCGATCTTATCAGAGCCCGATTATCGAGTGACGGCCGGGATCGAAGCGGGGTTACGCGCCGACACAATAGGCGATCTGCCGAGTTTCCAGTCCAGCGGTAGCGTTTGTTCATGCCGGTATCGTCCCAGTGTAGAACATTCACGAAGGATGCGGTTAGGACCGGGCGTCGGCAGCCGAACGCGACCCGCTGGGGAGGGGCAGATTTTGTTCACCTGTCTATCTTCCGAACCAGTTGTCGTATCGAGACAAAATATGTGGCAATCAAAAGGTCAAATATGAATATGGATATATGTAACAGTGCATGTTTTATGGCATCGCTGGCCGACGGCATGCTATCGGGCTTTGGGTCAGATTTCGGCCGGCTACGTCAAGGTCGCCAGGACGGGTGTAGGTCAGTCATGATAAAATAGGGCTGTGCTAACCTCTACTCTACCATGCGAGCGGCTTCTGCGCAATAACTATGTCAGCATTGGTATGCAAGCCAAACGGCGTACAAACGGTATTAATCATGTGTTTGGCGAGACTTAACAACTTACCGGCTTTGCTTTTAGGGCTAGGTATAAAAAATATATAGGACCTTTGCATTTTATTTAAGGATAACAAAGCCGAATACAAATCAGGCAACCAACATGTATTTAGCTATTTGGCATAAGACCCAGAAACGTGGACCAGTGTTACTGCGAAATGGTTGTGTTAAAGGATTAGATGTGTTAAAACTAATGGTACAGTGACCCAATTGTGTAGGAAATAATCCCCGTCGGCGGACCAGCTTTCGCTTTTATAGCTCCTGCAGTGCCATGCCCTATCTGCTCCCATTATTTCAATGATTTTTGTGAGAGATGTATAATTAATAGTGCTAATCAATAAGGGCTACTTCAAGTTTTGTGCCGCTTTTTGACACAGTTTTTAAGTTATTGAGAAAATCCAGGAGAGGTTATTTTTGGCAAAACTGTTTTTTTGCAAATAACTCCTTACCTAATAAACATAAATCAAAAGGCTTGAAGCAAACATGTTTTTTGTCAAGGCGCTTCGAATTATATACATGTTGACCAAGTTAGGTCAACTGATAACTCTGCCCTCAGGTCAAGGTCAAGTGTGACCCAAGTAGGTCCATGTTGCGTATTGGGAGACGTGTTACGACGAGACAAACACAATGGTACTGTTTTCATTTATTTATCTTCATTCTGTCGAGAGTCATTTACAAGAAGTGTTCGTGGTCACGAAATTGACCCAGACCTTAGTTCACCAATATCAGAAATCTGAGAATAACAATTTTTTGTATCTATGACCTTATGATATCCTGCAAGTTTGAAATCGATCGTTCCAAAACTGTGGCTGTATACTACAGGGTGGGACGAAACGGGGGTGATTTCTTAAATTAACTTCTACCACCTCTGTTGACCTTCCGAAGCTCACTTTTGTTCAAGATGACACAGTTAAAAATTGTAAAAAATGTTTAGTGGTTGCGCGCTCGCAATCGTTAAACGACTGTTGTCAACTCCCGGCATTTCAGTCTCCAGTGGCCGCGCCCTTTTGTACACAGCCGCTAACACCACGCGGTGGGCAGCGAACCAGCGAGAAATAACAACACCGAGTTGCAGTATTTCAGCGTATGATGAAACCATTTGATACGGATATTGGGGCAGTTCCTGAAGGGGTAATTTTGTTCTGCGCAATTTATAAATCGATACCTGACGCCGTTCACTGGTTAGTGCACCAAGAACAGTTACCTACGTCTCAGGGACTTTGAGGGCGCTTGGATGGCGAAGGCTGATTTAACGTCTTAAGCTACTGATTTTCACAACATTCGGTCCCGGGGAGAACGCTGCACCATTCCTAAAGAAACAAAATAAGTGCGTTTTCTCAACTTTTTGGTTCATGGTTTCAGTGACAATATACCCGTTACACTTCGCTCCATTTTTATACTCCCTTGACCCGATTTGGTTTGTTCCGGGAGTGCACTTCTCTCCGCCTCTAGTTTCCCCACTTTTGTCTCTGGCCTGACGACTTTTTTGTTGTCCAGAAAGCCTTGTCCAGAATTATTTCTTGACAATGTTGCAGTCGATCAGAGATGCAATTAACAGTGCTGCTCCCGCGCGGTTGGAAAATAATGTATTGTCACAGAAGTGGGGGAAACTAGAGGCACCGAGAAGTGCTCACTGCACTCGGGAACAAGCGAAACCGGCTAACAAGGCGAAACCTGTATTCACCGATAACATGGGAACGTTTATGATACATGGCACAAGTAGCAGGGGTATATTGTCACTGAGCAGATCGAAATTAATTATGAAGTGATTGGAGAAAACACACTCATTTTGTTTCGGTATGAATGTCCGCCCCTGTAGCTCAGTAGGGAGAGCGCTGGGCTCTTGACCTCACCCGGGAGTGGCAGCCCGGGTTCGAGTCGCTTCGGCGCTCGCTATTTGACCCTGGCTGGGATGACATGCGGCCAGTGGCAGCGGTCGCGTTCAAGTTCAGTCTTGTCAGAGGGTGGGGCGGACTGTGTCCAGGTATGCTGGGCACGTAAGAACTTATGCCTCATTAATTCTGCGGACACCGGAATGCGCACGGTGGTATGGGGTCAGGACCTGCGCAACTAGCCTAGTTATTAGACGTAATATCCAGCGCCCTCCCAAATTCTGAAACGTAACTGTCTTGGTGCAGTAACCGGTGCAATGGTTTCAGACCTCAGATATTGATTTACAATTGCACAAGGAATGTAAACCGGAACTGCCCCATATCATTATACATGGTTTAACAACGCTGAAACACCGCAACTCGTGTTGTTTTTCTATCACCATAGGAACTACCCTTGCCCCAGCAACAATGTTCGCAACATGTGAGGAGTGGTGCCCGTCCGATCCGTCAACAGGCCACAGCAGAAATCCCATTAACGTGATGTACGGAACGCGTTTCCTCAGATCACGCCCTTTTCCCCGTGTGCACAGATCTGTCGATTAAGCGAGCCGCTACCAGGTGTTAGTGTGGCGGGCTAGCGCCGCTGCGGCCATGCGGAGACTGCAACGCGGGCACTATATTTATGTTTTCAAATAATACAAGCGCGCAGCTAAAAGCATTCAAACAAACAAATTTTTATTGTGTGATTTTGGTGATGCACACACTACAGAGCAAGTGCTCAATAACCCGGTAGATGTTTATTTTTTCGTCCCACCCCTTCTTGTTACGACCGCAAACGTTTGCAGGTGATGTTACCACGTGGCTGGTGACCTGGTTGAGATGACCCCGAGGTCAAAACAACTTCATAACGCGATAGTTTATTTTCGAGCAGTATTCTAAAAACGGCGCGCTGCGCACCGCGTTTTGTCCGCTATCCTTGAAAAGCTTAGGGAGTGGGTCGGACTTCGCGCCCACCTCCAGGCGGCGTAGTTTTGTACAATGTACATAAAAGCCTGGTCACGAGAAGAATTTACAGACTGGGGACTCACGGGTTTCCATTGCTGTCGGCCGACAACGCAGTGGTGCCATATTCGAGCCGGCCGAAACCTTTCGAAAGGAAGCCGCTCGGGCGTCCACTTCCAGCCCGGGGACCCTATTGAACTCATTCATACGTTGAAAATGCGATGTTTGCTCGACTTTTCTTGCTGATTTTAAGATCTAATATGCGCCATTCCAAAGCCTCTTGCTGTCACATTAGAAATCAGAATCTAGCTTATCACCGCGTCTTTTCCTTCTTTTTAATATAGAAGCAGCTGTTCGCAAAAGCGTTCGGAGTGGCAACAGATAAAAGTTTCATTCATTTCGGAGGGGCGAATGTGATCTGACTGTGAATGTTAGAATCTGCTGCCTGCTTGACAGACGTCACTTGTACTCCCCTCTTCGTTGCCTGTTTGTCACACGTCTTGTTGATTTGTGTTAATGTTATCGGAAACTTATGCCAGCTTACGCGTTACGTCTTCTGCGAGACATCATGACAGAACGGTCATTGCTCTCTGGACGAAAATGTGACCTATAGACCGCGACCTTTACGGTATTCAGTAAAGCACGCTAAGGGATGTAGGTATCTTCGATTTCGCGAGTTTTCCGACTTATCATTAAACCATCATGAGCAGAATTGTGATAGTTAAATCGTGGTTTGGTAACGCCACCGCTACGTTATGGGTGCTCCTTGGTCGAGTGCTATTAGGTTGAACTGATCTATAAAGATATTGGATGTAAGGCCATGAAATTACACATAAGATAGGCACTACTCACCATTCATGGTGAAATTAAAGGGAATAGTTCACCTTTAAACATAGGGTTTTGAGTTGGAATAGCAAGGTGTGGCGCCGATGCTCCGAATGACTCTGTGACGCTTTCACATTTCAAGAAACTTTTAATTATTTAAATATTCAGCCCTAAAGTCGGGACCCGGTAACTCCAATCGCTGATTGGCTGATTGGTTGGTGAAGTGACGTTGATTATGACGCACAGATGACGTTAGACTTGGGGAAAGTAAGTGCGGGACAAACCTACTGTTTCAGTAACCTCATTCTTTTTATTGCCAAGAATGAGCTGTTGTCAGGGAATGTGATTTAAGGATTTTATGTTTAAATTTCTATAAAAATATAAACAACGTTCTGTAGCGTATGCGTAGCGTCACGCTGGCCTAACGTTCCAGGCTCGCGTACAAATTTTGATCTGTCCCCACCCACTCCACCGAACCCCACTTCGTACCAGTACCGCGCGTGCCGCTGTGATTGGCCGCCCGCGGCGCAGCCGCCGCTGAGTGATAAGAGCGACCGGCAGGACCGGTCGCCAGTGACGTGTAGACCCGTGGCATGACCTTGTGACACATAATCCAGAGGCGACCACCAGAGCACGGACAGTGAGTGACGGTGGCGGCACTACAGTTCATAGTGAATTATAGTGACGAATACCTACCTTACAAGTACGTGATGGTTTTTCAAAATTTGTACTTTTCCGGTATTGGCAACAAGTACTTGGCCAAGTACCACCATGTATACGACACGATCCCCTCTAAATCGTGACGTTGCGATGCTTCTCAGCCAGCTGATTTCCGCATTACTTTGAGGAAAAAATAATGATGTATCACAAATAATTGGACATTTTAATTGCTTTTTTCGCGTAAATATAGGTTTCTTTGACTTTACTAATATATAATACTTTTATTTTATTGCTTCCTTCTCATTTCTGAGCTTTCTCATTTTTTTCCATAGTGAACAATATTCCCTTTAAGGGAATATGCACCTTGGAAAAGTATGTAGAATGATGGGAGAAGAATGCCTGATTTACGGTCCTGGCATTCATTTTTGCGGAAAAAAAGTCGATTTGTCTGTAATTTTGAAAATAGTAATATGTTGTACATGTGCGTACCACCAATCTTGTCGGTCACCAAGCGAGTATGTGTTCGTCACAAGGAGCATCGAACGGCAAACTTTGGCCCGCCCAGTGACAAGCTCTGGCGCACCGGCACCGGTGGCAGGGCACCGGTAGGCGTAACGCGATGGCGGGGTCGACCGGCTGCTGCTCGCACCGCAGCCGACGGTCAGGGACGTGGGGGCACGCATACGTGACCCCCTGTGACGAGCGCCTGACCGGACCGTCGGGTGGCGGTCGGGGGACGCAAGGTTAATGAAATGCTGGCGCGACGGTTTCAAAAGCGCAAGTGCACGGTGGCATCACAGTGGAGTAACTACTGATTGACGTATTGCGAACGTCAGCGGGATTTGTGACGTTAATATGAAACACATATGACCAACTGGTTTTTGCGTTGAAACTCAGCACTAGGTCGACTTTGGAGGAAAAATGTCGGGTATTTGGGGGTTTCTCAGGCACACCGGACCAATCGGGCTATCTCAGTTTAAAAACTAATGTTTAAAGGTCTATATTTCCCGTTAATAGTTAAAGCCTTTCTAGAAGCTGAGATCTAACGGGAGTCGAGAAGGTCCATATCCGGAGCGCGCAATTTCTATCGCATAATTATGTTATAGTGAATTCACCGGTTGAAGGTGTGACTTCATAATCCGATACCTAAACGATTCATCAGTAATGTTGTTTGATGAAGGTCCAGTTTAATCCTTTACCAAATACCTACGTAATACACGTCTGATTTGCGGTATAGTCTAATGCAGCAACATTTTCTCTCGCAAAGGTGCCTGCACAGTGCACAGTCATATGCTTGCTCGTAACATCTTAAAAGCTCTAGATATATATAGTATACATTTTTCAACTACATATTTTACATGTCAGAGGATCTCATAAATTCCTGGTGATATGGGTAAGACGGTGCTCTCACACTTTTTGTTTCTATTATATTATTCAAAGAGCTAGTAAAGTTTTTGAGCACTATGAATAATATAGGCTTTTCCAAAACAATAACCCAAAACAGAATATACAAAAATATGTCATTGAAAGACCACCATGTCTTGTTAGGCTTGTAACTCTGACACTTCATGGAACAAAGAGAGACACAAATTCTGTCAAAATATATCGGTCAACCGCGCCGCAGTGAGTGTTCTGTAGCATGCGGGCATGACCACGCGATGGATTCGTGCTCTTGATTTGTCTACTCTGATCGGCAGCGCCGCTTCATTTTCTTCCGCTCGTTCTCCGGATGTACGACTCGAACTTGTTGACCTCTTCTGTTCGCAGCAGCGCCTGTAGACAGCCCTGGAAGTACTCGGTGGAGAAGCAATCGGACCTGGGGAGCACAAACAACCATACCGATTGCGATCATCAAATGCAAATAGGCACCCACAAGTTATTATGAGTAACAATACATTCGCAGAAAGCGCTCATTTATGTACTTTAATCCTGCCAAAAAATACAAATTTCGCAGGCTTCCCATCCTGCATAAGTCGATTTGCTTACACTCATAGGAAGATTCACTGCCAAGCATCACATTTAAGACAACCGAGGAGGTCCATGCTATTAACCATTGGACCTCCAACTGAAGACAGACTGGTGCGCGACGTACCGGCAGAGTCCTTGCAGCTCCGGCTCCTTGTAGACGGTGTAGCACTCGTGGCAGACACCGTTCAGCTCGCCGAACATCATCTTGTCGAACACGCCTCGGCACTGCAGCTCGGTGAAGGAGCGTTTGCTCTGCACCGGACCCAGTCCCTCTCCGTTCGGCAGCAGCGCGAAGGCGTGGCTGGCCGCCGGACACAGGACCACGGTGCAGACCAGCGCGGTGCAGAGGACCACCAGGTGTCCAGTGAGAACGTGCTGTGCTCTGCGGAAAAAGGGCCCAGTCGGGTATGGCAGAGAGCCGATGACAGGCTGGTGCGTACAGACGAAATTCAGAGATATTTACAAGCGCCGTGCCGGTGCTCGGAGCACCTTCGCCGTGCCGCCGGGGTGTTTAGGCACCCCCATCGAACTCGGCTCCTATCGGATGTAGACATCAAGGGTCCGATTTTACAGTTTTAGAACTTTGATTCGAAAAACCCCATATATCCCAGAAGTTATGATAGATAGGAACAAACGGAAAAAATCAAACATAAGCTTTTGAAATTTATAATTTCATCATGTCCTTTGATTTTAGCTCAGGACAATAGTTGAGGCTCTAGAGGCCATCAAAGGTAAAAAAGTGATATTTTTTGCATAACTATTTTTAGTAAAAGCTTGTTACCTTATAAATGTAGATAAATTATTATAA
Organism: Semibalanus balanoides; assembly: GCA_014673585.1. Classification (NCBI taxonomy): domain Eukaryota; kingdom Metazoa; phylum Arthropoda; class Thecostraca; order Balanomorpha; family Balanidae; genus Semibalanus; species Semibalanus balanoides. The sequence goes on along the minus strand of VOPJ01011815.1, from coordinate 62,594 downwards.
CATCATCGTGTTTATCTCGTCAAGGCACTTTTAAAAAATATAGTGATGAGTGGTAACCTGGTTACGTCAATTTTAAAACTTAACCTCAGGTCAAGGTCATTTGGTGACCTCAGGTTCAGGTTGTTTGGTAACCCAGGTAGATGATTTTAATGTGGGGCGATACGACAAGACAAACGCAATGGTGCAATCCGAGCGTCTCTTTCCTAATTATGTCAATATTTATAGCAAACAAAAACACTGGTGAACCTCATATGACTTCATATGACCTTTCAGAGGTTCACTGGGAAACAATCAAAATCTTGTGTCATTCAATAGGCCTTGTTTTACACCGGCACTAAATATATTCCGCGGAAAATTTTCCACGTAGTTCTTTTCTACATTTCGCCGTAATTTCCCTATATTTTGGGTTACCGTTCTTCCGATCTACTTTCTTACGCGTGTTCTGCTCGTCGTGTCGTTTGTTGTGTCTGCGCCAATGCGACGAGAATGAAATTACGGCCGAAAATTGTAGAAAGAAATTTCGTTGAAAATTTTCCGCGGAATATATTTAGTTTGCGGTGAAACAGGTCTATTAATGAGCTAAATAACCTGGCGATGGCGTCATTTCAATAACGAGCTAAAATAACACGATTCTGAAAGAATTGGCTTGATCCAATGCATTTTATCTGAAAAGGAAGCATTTGTATATTTTCCTGTTTACTTATAATGGGGAGGTCAAGAAATTGACCTTACTTTAGGCAGCCGACACAAGAAATCTGAAATATTAAAATTGTAGGTACTTACAAACGTATGCTATCCTGCAAGTTTAAAATTATTCAGACAAAGACTGTGGCTTTGGCACGACCACAAACATGTTTGGAAGTAAGGTCACTTAACGTAACCTTGTGACCTGACCTGAGATGTCCTAAGGTCAACACTTTTACAAAATGTGGATAATCGATGCTCAAATAGCTGTGCCAAAAATGGTGGAGCTGCGCGCTGCCTTTTTTCCGCTATTGACGAAAAGCCTGAAGAGGGGTGCCTAAGCACCCCCCCCCCGCCCGGCGCGGGTTAAGTGAATTTTGCCTGTGCATATGTGCATCAGTAGGTGTATGGACAGTTTAACACCAGCATTAAAACGTAACGTACGTAGTGTAAAAATCAAAACCTCATGAGATGCAGCAAAGTGAAATGAAATTAAAGCAAAAGTTCACTTTAATCTCTGCTAAAATCAGCACATTTCTCCACACGTGAATAATTTATAATCAAGTTTAATTTATTAAGATACCGTAGAATATTACATATATATTGATAAATTACACACACACACATATATATATATATATATATATATATATATATACAAATCATGGAATGACATTTAGCATTTGCACTGCGACACTGCAGGAATCAACAGATAACTCGCTCGTAGCTAACGACCAGAGATATATAAATGTCATAAAACACAATCATCAGCAACGTTCCATGTGTTTGTGAAAACTTATAAAATATTTGGTCTCTTGTTAGAGGCTACAATAAGTCTTTGGACACTCATTACGATTGAATATCTGTTTTTAAGTTATTTAAAACTTGTTTTAACTGTATAATTCATAAGGTTCATCAGTAATCAAAAATGTAAAAGCAAACATAAAGAATTCATGTCGTTTATTTCAAGAGATGCAAGTAGCTGAAATGGTGAATATTTTGCTTTTGTTTTCAAGTAATGTTCGATTAAAGCAGGACTCAATGCAGTGATATCATAATGTGAGTCTGCGCTTGTATTTAACAAACATGTAATTCAGTGCATCTTAAAATGAATATAAAATCAACGTTAAAATCAGGTTGTCAATCGCAAGAGCTCCTCACATTCGTAATTACGCATGGACACTTAAATGCAGAGGCGTAACTTTTTGAAAATCATTGGGGTTGCACTTAGTTGTTTAGAGCCCATTTGTACCACATCTCGTCATAGGCGTAGTGTTAAATTCCAAAATTATTGGGGTTGTAGCTACAAGCCCCCTTTGCATAAAAGTTACACCCATGCTTAAATGTAAGAAAGACACAATTGTCTTAATAACATCAGAGGGCGGAGAGCCGAGAGAAAAAGTTATTAACACCAAACAAAATAATCACATATTGTTTTGCTTTCGTTAACTTTTAGCTTCACATAAGCTGCGACCGATACATATAACGCTCCAAAGTTAAGTTTCGAAATAACCTCGCACTGCAAAAAACGTCTCACCGAGCAAGCTCCATACCCCACATAGCACAGAAGTACAACCAACAGAGGAATGGCTCCACCTACCCTGTGAGAGTCATGTCGAGATAGGCGATGGATGACCTGCCTGCAGCGTGTGAGGCGCGTGTCCGGTGCGGTGTCGCGGTGTCAGTTGTCACCACTGCACGTGCTGGGCCACGACTGAGTGCGTCACCGGCGCACCACTGGCCGTCTTATACGTGCCGGCGCCGGCACCGGGGCGCGGCGCGGGACGGTGTCGGGCGCACACACTGTCGCTTGGGGCGGTACTTACCGTACTGTACACCGCCCACAGTTGCATTACTTAACCGCCCCATCTTCTTCCCCCTCGCCCCGCCGGGCTCACCGGTACCGCCTCTATTCGGCCACGCTTACTGGGACCACTGATGACGCACTCGGACGCGGTGTCACGTGGTCAGTCGCCGGGGAAGGGTACTTCCTGGAAATGTGCCTTTTGTATTCCGTTGAACGGTTTATCGCGGATGATAATGGTGCGCTGTTTGATGTGGATGGATGTTGAATCATGAATGTATTCACGGGACGATCCAAGAGGGTCACTGGGCCATGGTGTCCCAAAGTGACTTAGATTGAAAAAACGATGCATTTTCTGGTTTTATCCGCACTGTGCCGTGGAGACATTCCCTAAGAATTTTCACGAATAATGAAAAAGCACCGTCTTGACTCTTGTCAATATTTCTTGATAGAATGAAGATGCAGACGTGATAAAATGAAGATGCAGACGTGTGAGGTCGACATCAATGTAACACGTGGTTGTGTGGCGCATACTTACTTCGTAGACTGCTGTGCAAAAGGTAAATGCGTCAGAGACATTTGCACTGCAACATGCATAATAGATACTGAGATTGTACATATTTTTGGGTAGAGATGCACTCAGGTACAAAAATGGGAGGCGATACCCTCCCTTAAATTAGTTCCACCTTTCAAATAGCCAGGATGATAAAAGCGTTATGAGCATCGTGACTCCCCCCCCCCCACACACACACACGTTGTTTACCTGGATCCGCCTATTCGCAATATATTACTTTTAACAAATTGCAGCAAATAACGTCTGGCATTTGACGTTCATATTGTTCTAATCAATCACGAGCACCACATATTTGATATTAGGATATCCCCCCCATTTTGCAACCCCTGAATACGCTTACTGTTTTTTATGTTGATACTTGTCTTTTTATATATTGAAGACCAGTACATTTCAAGCTCAAAAACGTTTGTTGCGTGAAAATCGGTCAAACCACATGACCGCAATGACCTTTAAAAAATATATCCTGGCCCGCCCATTTTTTAACCAAAAATAGGGGTCCCAAAATAAAGATGTTATCATGATCAATAAAATGGCGTTTGTCCCATCGAAATTGACTGAGTGGTTCTCGAGACTGCTATGTTTTGTTAAGGATATTTTTGGATCATGCATGGTAGCAGATGCCAGGTTTAACACGCGCATTGGGTTCGCGCCAAACACGAACTGCAGGGGGGTTGATTTCCGCTCTCCCCCTTGGATCTTGAAAACTACGCTACATAGCGACAAGCGAAAAACGATGTTCGATAGCTCAAGAAAAGCTCTATCAAAAGAATGACATTCTTTTCATAGGTCAGGTCAAAATTGAGGTCACCAGACTCCAGAGGTCATCAAAGGTCAGATTTTCCGGTTTTAAAACTTCGCTCCAGAAACCCAAACATCTCAGAAGCTATGATAGCTAGGAAAAAACAGAAAAACAATTGTAAGCTCATTAAAAATGTTATCACCAACATGTCCTCAGCTTTTAGATGAGGTCAATAGTTAAGCTCCAGAGGTCATCAAAGGTCAAAGAAGACTTTGTTTGGCAAAACTGTTCTTCGTAAATAAAATTTTACCTAACAAAGATAGAGAAATAATGTTGACGCCATCGTGTTTGTCTCGTCAAGGCACTTTGAAGCATATTAACCTTCGACCGTGTAGGACTTGCTGCCACTGCCCGCCTGACCGTGTAGGGGGTGGGGATTTGCACGCTTTCCCCTGGTGCTTGGTCCTTAATTGACTAGAGGCTCGATGAAAATACAAACATGCTGATTTTGACGAGCAAAAGCCATTGGCATCTGATTTTACGGTCCTGGATCATTAGGTGACCTTTGAGGTCATGTCATGGACCCAAATGTCATTAAATCGTAAGTGTGTAAAACATGTACCGAGCTAAAATCGTAAAGGAACATATTATAATGCTAAATAGATGCAAAATTTGAAATAAGCATAACAAAATGAACTAAAAACTGACAAAGTAAAGAAGGTCATGTCAGGTGGAAAAGGTCATGTCATCTGAGGTCACTTACCTCGGTTGACGTTTTGAAGCGTATGTTTCTAGGTAACAGTTGTGGATTCTGCAGAATTGCGTTTATCGATTGACCTTTCGAGTGGTCAACGAGGTCAATGAACTTCCGATTATCTCCGATAAAATGGATCCGCATATTTGAAATATAGGATCCATTCAAATTCATATTTGAAATCAGCGTCACAAGCCCTAGAAACGGACAGAAGACAAAAAATACATATGAGATCATCGGAGGTCATTGACCTCGGTTGACCTCCGAAAAGGTCAACCGAGAACGCAATCTCTGCAGAATCCACAACTGTTACCTAGAAACACCTGTGCATATACTCCTGAACAACAGTACTCTCGGAAACTGCACATGTTTGAAGGATCGATACTACGGGACGCCAGTTTCGCCAAACACGACCTTGAGAAACAGGTCAAAGATCGTGGGTCATAGGGTTATACGTTTGAAATTTTAATAGAATGTGTCAAATTGTTGCAAAGTAGGGAAATACAAGTTGCATCGCTGCTCCTAAAGCTTGGAATTCCATTGTTTGTTCCATGTTTCGACAGTTAGACGATGTCCCAAGGGAGTAAAGCTGTTTTGAAAAAAAAATATGTTCGAAATCACCTAATTAACAAGTATCTAATACCTACCACTTAACTGTATAACTTGTGTGCTCCGTGTAGAATGATTGTATAATGATTGTGCTCCGTGTGCTTCGTGTGCTCCTTGTGAGCCGTGTGAGTCGTGTGAGCGTGAGTGTGTGAGTGTGTGAGGTGTGTATGCGAAAAAAATATGAAAAACTTATTCTTATTTCTTACCTTTGCCACTTCAACGTAGAATGCACGATTAGCTGATAGGTTGTATATTTTTTTTCATGTTTTTTTCATGTAAGTTCTCTCTACTTGTTTTGCATCTTATCTTTTTTCCTTCTCTCTTGTTCAGATTTTTATCATTATATTAATAATTTGTGTATTCGATTACTAACTATGCATGATAATGCATATTTTTGTGTTTTTTGTCCCACTAATACCTAACTATAGTCAGCCTCGAAATCCACCGGATGTCACAGCCGCTATTTTGTTCGGGTGAACTCTGAAGGCATACACTTTACTAATTACCTGTGGCCGGTCTGTCCTGCTAAAAAAAACGTGAGTGTGTGACCCTGATATGAGTGAATGCCCGTCCTTGTATTAAGTTCTTGGTATTAACGTAATTAGGTCATGCGGGCATGGAGGCATCCTGCATACCCTGTCTGCCTCGCGGGGACTAAGTGGCCGAGGAATTTGTTTGTTGCCACAATTTTAGACCTGTTTTCGACGGCAGACATTAAATAGGTATGGGACACAAATTAAAAAAAATATATATACAAAAAAAATATATATAAAAACAAAAACAAAATGCGATCAGTTGAAAACCAAGCGAGTTATTCCAGAAAAAAAAACGAGATGGGTTGCAACAACAATCCCCTACAATGGTGATGGTTTATGTTGACCTGCTAAGGTCATCAGATAATTAATTTGACCTCAGGTCAAGGTTTGGTAACCCAGATAGATTATGCTACATATGTGACGACGCGGTTCGACGACACAAACGTATTGGTGTCATCTGATCGTCTCTATCTTCATTCTATCGAGAGTTATTAGCAAAACAATGTTGCTGAACTTAGATGACCTCAGATGACCTTGCAGAGATCATTGAGCAACAATGGCACCTAGATCATCAATAATGAGCTAAGATAACATGATTCTGAAATAATTGGTCTGATACAAAGCAAATTTTCTGAAAAGGAAGCATTTGATTTTCCCGTCACTTATAAATGGTAGGTCAACGAATTGAACCTGACCTTCAGTCACCAGATATAACAAATCTGAAGAACGGATATTGCAGATACTGATAAACCTAATAAAATCCTGCATTTTAAATCTTTTTGCAATAATACTGTGCTTTTGGCACGACCACAAAACATTTTCGAGGAAAGGTCACTTGACGTCACACACCTTGTGACCTGACCTGAAACGACCTGAAGTCAAAACTTTTTCGAAGTGTGGATAGTTGATGTCCAAACAGCTGTGCGAAATTTGGTGGCGCTGCGCGCCACCGTTTTTTCGCTACTCCTGAAAACCTGAGGGGGCGGAAATACCCCCCTTGCAGTGCGTGGGTTAAACTATCCCAAGGTCATTATTTTGACTATGTAAGTCTTGAAATAACAAATTTTGTGATCGGTTGAAAAGTGTCGTTAGCCCCACTTGAAACAAATGAATTCCACGCCAATAGTGTGACTGACGAATCAGACAGCTTATCGCTACCTTGATCGTTGATCATGAATGACGTGATGATGAATGAATGATTCTCCCCGTTGCATTAAAGGGACACTCCCACCTTAAAAAATGTGTCAAATGTACGTCGTTTGTGGTGCAAAATGTGAAGTGAATGCTGCTGAACACGATTATGTCATTTGTTTCTCACGAACAGTGCTCAATTTCATAAAAAATCAGTTTAAAGTGGACTGATGAACGTCATATGAAGGAATTTTTTGGGAAAAAGAAACCTTCCGCTGCCATAAGTGGACTAGTGGTATGGCTAATGTATGGCCAAAGGTAAAACAAGTCGACTGTAATAAACATTTTAGCAAGAAGAGAACTAACGACATCGGCTTCACGCCCCCATTAAAAATACATTGGGGGCTGACGATGTTACAGATTGCAAATCAAACTCGAATTTCTCTTGATTTTCGACCTAAGTGGTTGTTTTAAACTTTTTCACCATATGCCGAGATATCCCTTTAACGTTAGCACGTGAGGGTGGTGGTATAACACTACAGCTCAATGTTATTTGATCAGAGAAAACATTTTTGCCCCGGGACGAAATGTTTTCCAAATCTCGTGGAAATAGTATAAAGATGTAAAAAAGTGACTTAATGAACTAGAGTTAGAAAACAGTGAAAAGAGTGTATGAAGTAGAAAAGAGTGACTGTATAAGCTCTCTGATTTTATTTATTCAACTTCGTCGCTGAGGTTGAAACCCAAGTATGGTGGAAAATATGACTTCATTTGGTCCATTTCAGCGGCATATGGTAAATTTTCATACCACAACTTGGGCCGGATAAATTCTTTGGAACCATCGGTCCGAGCTTCGAATTTCCGCCCTCGACCTCGGTCATCTGGCGGAACTATTCAGTCTCGTACCCGGTCCAAATAATTATTTTCCGCCCGGTGGTATTATATATTACCATATGCGGGGATATCAAATACATTAGCCGGAGAGGTGTGGTACAACTTGGTAACAACGAAAAGCCTATGGGCAAAATTGTTGTACAAAAGCGCGTGAAAACTGGTGTGTGAATAAATTTGAACTGGAATTCTGAAAGCTTTGTCGACTTTGCTTCAAGCTTCTTCATGTTATCGAAGTCAAAAATTTAACTAATAAAATACATAATTTCTTTGCTTTGGTAAGGACCTATTATAATTAAACATGAATGGAAAAATATAAGAAACACACATTGAATGACTTACGCGCATATGGTAAAAATCAACCCATCGGCCCGGAATAATTGTCAAGACCTCTGTGCTTTCTTGATTTTGACCTCGGCCGCCTTCGCCTCGTTCAAAATCAAGAAAGCACCTTGTCTCGACAATTTATCTTACAACCGGCTCATGCGGTATTATATAATACCATACATAATTTCAATGCCAAGCACGCAAAATGGCTATCTCAACTCAAATCTAATGTTAATGTGGGACAGTCCCTTTAAGTCCTTAAATTTTAGCTCAGGTCAATAGTTGAGCCTTCAGAGGTCATTAAAGGTAAAAATGGTTCTTGTTTGGCAATTCCCTTTTTTCTCGAAATAAAGATAAAGCAATACTTTGTACGATGCCATTGTGTTTGTCTCATCAATGCACTTCGAATAATATTTATGTAAACCTGGTTAGGTCAACTGAGAAATATTGCCTAATATCAAAGTCAAGTGGTGACTATATACGTTCTTGGACGATACAGCGAAAATAAATATTTATATCGAGACTTTTCAGACAAATTATTGCACGTGGCTGAAGGCCGAGTGCAATAATTTGTCTGAAAATTCGAGATATAAATATGTATAAGCGGTAGAGTCCTAGATATTATTTCCTGTGTGTTTAACAAGACAGAGTCGATGGCAATGGACAGGCCTTATTTAATCTGACGGATTGGTTAGATGATGATGTTGATACAATCGAAAACGAAGCCAAAGACCATGTTAACGGATTAAAAAATGTAAACACGTGAACCAAAAAAAGAAAATGTATTGGATCAACAAACTAGAAAAGGCTGCAGAAGACTTTATTCAAAAAGAAGACACTATCTTTGAACTTCACCTCGAGATTGAAAATGCCTTAGTTTGAAGTTTCTTATTCTCTGAAACGGAAGACGGGGCGATTATGACGTGAAAGCATTCACAACCTTTCAGCTTGCTTAACTCGTACCTGAAAGAGCATGGATACTGCTCAAGTCTGCAAGATGATGATGTTTTCCGAGCGCCAGACAAACCAGGATGCCAAAGGTTAACATCTGAAAGCAGAGGGAAAGGGTAATCGCGCCACCGGTCTGAAGCGCTCGCTTCGAAAGAAAAGAACTGATGTGGGCCACGCGACATTCGCCTGCGAAACAGCTCTGGCTCTGACACGTACTGTGTGGTACTTATCACAACTGTATCGGATTGCGCGGCAGAACATGACACCAGCAGATGACTTGGGAGACATAAAGTTGCAGACCTGACTCAAATGGAGAAGAATTCTGGAATTTACGAACGTCTATTTCAAAAACGAGGAAAGGAATCCGGTACGCCGAACTTTTGCACCCATTCAAGAATGCCCCGCACCGACCGCTGTCCCATCACCCTTCTATCAAAGAATGATGCGAGCGGACGACACTAAAATGAACAAAGGATATTCCCATTTTCTTGCGATAACCATAAAGTGCACAAATCATCAATCATATGGTACATGAAGGCCCCACTCGAGAGCAAAGTTTGGGTAAACTGATGAAGTCTGTTGTGAGGCTGCTGGGCGTGAGCGGGCATAAAAACTAACCACAGCGTGCGAAAAACGACAACAAACGTCTACTGGAACTCAGGTTGTCCGCCAGAATACTGTTGCCACTCAAGGGCAAAAAATTGGCAAGTCTTCGCCAGTATGGCCTGAGGCGGACATAAAAGTTACAGAAGAACCATGGCACTGTCCGCGTTAAATGTGACGCTTTCGAAGTAAAAAGAAGACCGTTGCAGAGAAACGACGGTGACAACAGCCAGGTCACGACAATCTCTTCAAACCAAGCTGCCACACATGCAGCAGACTCCTGGAAACAGCTCGTTCTGAACAACTGCACAAACATCACCATCAACTAATACCGCTGAACTCTGGCCAGAACTGACGGCAATTCTGACCTCTAACACAGCGTCTTCTTCATGATGGTATCTGCCTGTTTGTTCTCCGCCTGCATGATACTATTATATCAATGCATTTTGTTTGATGCGTAATTTCGGTCTTTTGAAGTATAAGCCAAACGCATACGATGACTCCGCAAAAAACTAACTCGGCGTACAAAAGTATTTATAATGTATTTTAGTTTTCCTTTAAACAGGAAGATGGGTAATCACAACATAATACATCCCAAGAACAATCCATATAACGTCTGTGCAAAAAGTTTCCTGATCCCATTTTTAGGCTTAAAATTGCACAAAACATACAGGAAAACGGATGGCGTCACACTCACATCTATCATGAGCCTCAAAGCTTGCAAATCTCAGAATATCACCAGCAAATTTGCATGAATTCATACAATAAGGGTTTTAAAGCAAATAAAGGAAGGCAATGAGGTTATTCAAGCTGTGCTATACGAATACTGCATCTTAATTTCGAATCCCATGCTTATTGTCGAACTCATTGCTCCTTGTTTTCGTGCAGCAATCAATGTTTGACTTTTATGCTTAACCTTCATTATATATATTATATATATATATATATATATATTATATATATAGTAATATATATGAAAATTCGGTCAAACCACATGGCTGCAATGAACCTTTAAATACCTTTTTTGTAGTTTGTGCCCCCTAGTCCACATTTTTCAACAACAAAATATGTTTCGGGATTACAAAAATGTCATGACAAATCGAATGGCCATCGAAATCGGCTAAGCGGTTCTCGAGATCTCTGGGGGGGGGGATCTGCCCCACCCTCCCACACAGGTTAACGTATAATTATGGCTGCCCGCAGGGAACAGGGTTAAAGAGTTAAAGAGTTAACAGGGTTATTCTTCATGGCTCCGAGTGGAAGATCAGGATATCGTCCTAGTAGAGTTTGATTTTCAATTGGGTCTGCAGTGCAGAAATATTTGTATCTTTGCACTTCTCTGAGATGCAAAGATAAAAATGTTTAATGTTCGTTCAACGATAAAGTGAAATAATGTGTTATATTTGCATTCCTCTGAGATGGCAGCGCATCTCATAAGGTGACGCGAATTTCGACGAAAAATCAAGAACTGAACTGAACTGGACCGAATCAAACTCTACCTAGACTCTATATAGAATTATAAATAAAATTATTCATGTTTCCCTCGTGGAAGAAAGGCAATATTTTCCGCGCGTGTTTCTGACAAAGCCTCGCTCCTTCGTCGCTCGTTTTTTCAGTCACACGCTTGGCAAATATAAAGAGTAGGTATTCTTCATGGCTNNNATAAGACGTTTTTGACATTCTTAACTCGAGGAAACGGCGGAGAAATGCACCAACAAGCGGGCCATCTCTTAAAGGAGGCCGGCAACCTGAACAGCACCACTTGCAGTCCTCGTGAATGACTGAGTGGTTGGGCGAGACGGCTCGGTGCGCATGACTCCCTCTCAGGACTTTCCGATTTTCAACGACCCGGGGCGTGGTAGCCTCTCAGGAACGTTGTAAGGAGGTGGATTGTATCATCCTGTGCACTCGGCGTCTCAAACCAGGACGCCTTGGATAACTTGTTCGGTGCAGTATGCAGCGCGGGGGATCACGATTCCGGTGACCCGATCCAGTTTCATTTTCGTATATCCATGCGATATTGATCGCCCTGATAACTGCCCTTAGTATTGTCAATAGCGAGGCTGAGGACGACAGTCTCTTCACAGCCCTGGGTGCGATGACTAGGGCGCCGGGGCAGGCAGTGCCAACAAATGTGGCGCCTGTGTCTGAACCCTTCCGACCCCGGTGACGTTCAGTGGGGTCACATGATCGGTCCAAGATAAGACAACTTTATCGGGCTTTCGTTGGCTTGGCTATCTCCGTCTACTAGCTGAGCGTAGGATGTTCCGAGTGTCGGAATTTGTTACTGTAAGGGCACCAATGTTGCGACAGATGTCGTCCAAGGACTCTTTGCCGCTCTTGCCCCAAAATCCGCTTTGAGTTTCTAAGTCTGCTTGAGTTGGGGTCTCAGATTCTCAAAGCTCTTTGATGCATGTGCTAGTGTAAGTAGTCATTGTTTGGATAGTGTTTCTGCTATTATTGCACTATTGCAGCCTGCAGGTAGTTATTGCTGCTGCGCTGTGCGTGTGTTTGGCGATTGTGATTGGACATCTTGTTGTAAATATAGACTGGTTGTTTCTCAAAGCAGTGGATTTGTCATTTGAAACATGCCCTGTAAGGCATATCGGTTAGGATGTATTTGTGAAACTTTATCGAGCCTTAAATTACCCCCGACAGCGAATAATTGCAAGAAGTTTAGAAAACGTGATGTTTTTTGTTGTGTACAATTTTTCCGGATATCTCCTGAACGATGACATTTAGGTTTGAAAGTACGGCTGCAGCCGGCTCGAGCCGCTCTTAATTTACTAACTTTGTTTGGTTGTTCAAGAGGATTTTTCGATACTTGGAGCATTTGCTTTTTACGACACGATTTCTGTTGTATAACTTAACACTTGTAGGTCGGAATCGCGGCTCAAATGACACCAATCAAAGGATAGTATGAGAGGGCCTCCATGTGATCATCTTATGGGAAATGACATGTTAACACTCATTTGCCTCCTTAAAAATGCATTAAATCACATCATCGCAAGCAACACGATGTCAGTAGTACAATAAAAAAGAAGCTACACTTTTTTATCACAACTTTGATAAGAATGGAATGCCTTTTAAACTTTACCCCATGCCCCATTGCCTACGCACGCGTTAAGCCCCCTTAACCGAGCCGTCCGTAATCGAGCCCGAAATTATCGAGTGACGGCCGGATGGGCAGGGGTTACGCGCCGGAAACAATAACGATCGCCCGGAGTTTCCGGGTCCAGCGTAGCCTTGATCCATTGGTGTCACCACAGAGCGCGCCCCCGCCTCCCCCACCGGGCGATACCGGTCAGCGGCCACGATCGTATTTGGTCAGTGGGCGATGTCAGTACCGGTTTGTGTGTCGGCAATGGCCAGGAGAAGGGGACGCAGGCCGGTACAGAGGAATGCAGCGAATTCCTCACGTCCGCTGTCAGTCGGGAAGCGGTCAGCCACCAGCCCGGTTCTGATCAGCGACGATGCCAGCGACGATACCGCATCGGAGGCAGCGAGACGGCCCGACCCCGGAACTTTCGCTCAGCTGAGGCTGTGGTTGTGATTTCAACAACATACATCTCACATGTCACATGCTGTTTTAACGATTAGGAACATAATCAATCACCTATCTTTATGAAAGGGATAATATTTTGCGGAAAAAGAAGCAATTTTTAGCCCATTTTAATTTCTTTGATTTGTTGTTCAACATATTAATCAGCTGTCAGATATCAATCTAAGTTTATTCCCAGTGTACCTATTTTAATGTATGACTGATATAATTAGGTTGAATATGATTAACATAATGTTTAATATTTAATATTACCACGCCATGTTTAATATTCGAGTGCAATATACCAACAGTTATTATAAATAGCCGTTTTCACGATGGATTATTTTGCGCGAAATGTTTTAAAACATTTTCAAACGTTTTAAAATGTTTTAATAGTAGCCGCTTTCACGATGGACTAATTTGCGAAAAAATAACTCTCGTTTTACGGGACCGTAGGGCGAGGGTTAAAACATTTCTCGCAAATTAGTCCGTCGTGAAAACGGTAACTACTAAAACATTTTAAAACATTTGAAAATGTTTTAAAATATTTTGCGCAAAATAATCCATCGTGAAAACGGCTGATATGTCAAAAATATACCATTTACGTCAGTGTCTGAACTACTTTCGGGCAAGCTTAGAACGAAAACAAATCACAATTTCTCAGCACTATAAAGTGCTTCAAATGCATCATTTCGTTCATGATCAAGTTTATTTCACCGTTAACGGGTCGACTCACCCTCCGGCGATTTTCAAGCAGCGTGACTGACGCGACAGGCGCGCAGCTGATTGCCATAAATACCAGACATCCTGACTAGCAATTACGGATAGGTTTACTATTTCTACTTCGATATTCAGCTTTTCATTTTTTCAGAACTGGAAAACAAATGAAGTGCAAATGTTTGACGCGTTGGTGAGCGATAGTCGGGATGTTTCTGGTGGTATCCACACAAAGCTCAGGTCAAGTAGGTCAACCGGTCGCCCCTCACTGCACTGCAGGGGTTGGGTAACATCTGTCGGGCGTGACCGAGACGCTCGGGTCAGCACCTTAATGGCAATATCCACAGATAGACCGCCAAGTGTTTAGACGTGTGATCTCCGGCGAAATTGCACTTCACCCGGATCATTCAGCGGGGGAGCTGGTTCGACCAGACTTTATCCGCACAAATGGCGCGCCGAGCAATGTTGCCTGCACCTGGGTGCTGGTAACTACATTGTAGTTATTGAACGTTCAACTTTACGACCTGGTGCTGGCGTATTGTCGGAATGTATCACCGGAGTTCGACCATCACGCTATGTAAATCCTCTCCGCAGCGAAGCGAGACCATCAGAAGCGCGCGGCGGTGTTTCTCAATCATTTAAATATGGCTTGCGTCAACCACGGTTTGCCAACGACTAACAACTGCCGGCAACACATCCCTTCTGATGGCACGACCTATCATGACCTACTCGGCACGACCTGGTGGACACTGCAGAGCTGCGGTGTCCGCCAGGTCGTGCCGAGTTCTATTTATATAATTTATGCTTGGCTTATAATTTCATAGAGCTTGGCTTATAAGCCAAGCTCTATCAAATGGTGACACGACCTGGCGGACACTACAGAGCTGTCAAATGACGGCACGACCTGATGGGCAATACAGAGCTATCGAATGACGGCACGAACTGGTAGACACTACAAAGCTATCGAATGATGATGTAGCGTGCAATCGTGTTTTGCAACATTGCATGGGGGGTCAAAATTGCAAAAATATTTCCGAAAAATCTTCTTTGGACCAATTNGTTCAAAGTCTGCTTGAGTTGGGTCTCAGACTCTCAAAGCCTGCTTGATGCATGTGCTAGTGTAAGTAGTCATTGTTTGGATAGTGTTTCTGCTATTATTGCACTATTGCAGCCTGCAGGTAGTTATTGCTGCTGCGCTGTGCGTGTGTTTGGCGATTGTGATTGGACATCTTGTTGTAAATATAGACTGGTTGTTTCTCTAAGCATTGGATTGTCATTTGAAAATGCCCTGTAAGGCATATCGGTTAGGATGTCATGTGAAACTTTATGAGGCCTTAAACTTACCCCGACACGAATAATTCAAGAAGTTTAGAAAACGTGAGTTTTTGTTTGTACAATTGGTTCGGATATTCTCCTGAACGGTGGGACATTTAGGTTTTGAGAAGTACGGCTGCAGGCCGGCTCGAAGCCGCCTTATATACCTACTTTGATTTGTTGTTCAAGATGGATTTTTTCGATACTTTGAGGCATTGCTTTTTACGACACGATTTGTTGTATAACTTTAACACTTGAGTCGGAATCGCGGCTCCAAATGAACCAATCAAGTGAGGAGTATGATGAGGCACCCATGTGAATCACTCTATGGGAAATGAGCATTTAACACTCATTGCCTCCTTAAAATGCATGCAAATCCACATCATCGCAAGCACAGATGTCAGTAGTATCAAATAAAAAAGAGCTACACTTTTTATCACAACTTGATAAGAAATGAAATTGCCTTTAACTTTCCATTCCCCTGGTGCCTTTACCCGGGCACGCGTTAACGCCCCCTTACCGAGCCGCTCCTTTATCAGAGCCCGATTATCGAGTGACGGCCGGGGATTCGGGCAGGGGGTTACGCGCCGAACAATAGCGATCGCCCGGGATTTTCAGTCCAGGCGTAGCCTTTGTCCATGGTCATACCGGACACACAAGGCATACCGACACACGACCGTGAGTCCGTATGGCATCATCACCACAGTGCGGCGATGCCAGCAGAGGTGATGCCAGCAGAGGTGATGCCACCTCTGCTGATCCATGTCATACCGACCTCCATGCGGCCATCTCCCTCAGATCACTCCCGGAGTGTGCGGCGGTGGACAGCTGCCATCTCCCTCAGATCACCTCCCGGAGTGTGCGGCGGTGGACAGCTGCGCGGTCGGAGGCCTGTCTCACCTGTGCCGTTTCCTGGAGAGTCTCTTCCTGCGCCGCTGGCTGGCGGCGCTGGCTCCTGTGGCGCCGGCCGGCCGGGCGGGCGGCGGCGGCTGGTGCGCGGTGCTGTTGTTCTCCGCTGGGGACGGGGCGGCGTCAAACCAGCCGTGCAGCACCCGTGACAGTCTGCAGGGGGACACAGCGGGCCGGGCGTCAGAGAAGCGTGGCAGAGGTGTCACACACGCCACACTTCAGCAGCTGGCGCTACCGACGGAGAGGCTATAGCCCAGCTGACAGTCCGATGGCAATACAATGAGGATACACAACCACGTGATCGAGTTGAAAATGCGAATGGAAAACATTTGTGGATTTATATCTGTTAACTGCATACAAATTCACAAGTGACAACAAAATACAAACCCAACTGCAGAAGATAGCATTGTTCTTAGATCGCAGCACCCACAGCAACCACCCGTCTCCCGGTCCCGGCGGCAGCAGCTTCGGTAACCGTCTCTCACCTCCTGGCCTCTGTCTGGTTGACGTGTTTCGGGCACATGTGGCCGCTGGACGTGTTGACCGCCTCGGCCAGGTAGTTGAGATCGGCATCAGCGTCCGACGGCGCCCAGAGCAGGGTGCGGCCGCCAGGCGCGCGGTGGACCACCCCACCGCCGCCCCCGCCCGCGCCTAACTCCGGGGATAGCGACAGAGGACTGGAGAACAGAGACCTGGCGGACAACAGACAGAGAGAAACAGCGTCAGTCAGGCCAACACCGACATGCAGCGTTTGGGACATCACAGCTGGCCGGCAACTTCACACCACAATATCGAACTGCTCCGACTCTCACGCTGTTTGACAATCTGATTAACCAGTAACCACGTCCTCCCATATCGATAGCAGCCACCTACTTTAAACCGGCACACACAGACACAGCTGCAAGGACTAGCAGCTTTTAAGTCCTTCAATACCACACAACTTCTGACCCCACAAAGCACCATCCCTCCCGCCAATCTCCGAGCACCTTCCACTCCCTCCCGTTAACGTCACCCACCACCCCACGCACCCACTCACCACCGACCACCCTGTCCTCTGACTGACCCGAGCGGCGCCAGGTTGAGCGAGGCTCCCCTCCCCTCTGACTGACCCGAGCGGCGCCAGGTTGAGCGAGGCTCCCCCTCCCCTCTGATTGACCCGAGCGGCGCCAGGTTGAGCGAGGCTTCCCCTCCCCCTCTGACTAACCCGAGCGGTGTCAGGTTGAGCGAGGCTCCCCTCCCCTCTGACTGACCCGAGTGGCGCCAGGTTGAGCGAGGCTCCCCCTCCCCCTCTGACTGACCCGAGCGGCGCAGGGTCGAGCGTGGCTCCCCCTCCCCTCTGACTTGACCCGAGCGGCGCCAGGTTAGCGAGGCTTCCCCTCCCCTCTGACTAACCGAGCGGTATCAGGCTGAAGCGGAGGCTCCCCTCCCCTCTGACTGACCGATGCGGCCAGGTTGAGCGAGGCTCCCCCTCCCCCTCTGACTGACCCGAGCGGCGCCAGGTTGAGCGGAGGCTCCCACCGCCCTCCGACTGACCCGAGCGCGCCAGGTTGAGCGAGGCTTCCCCTCCCCCTCTGACTAACGCCGAGCGGGTCAGGTGAGCGAGGCCCCCTCCCCTCTTGAACTGACCGCAGCGCGTTCAGGTTGAGCGAGGCTCCCCCTCCCCTTCTGACGACCCGAGCGGCCCGCCAGGTTGAGCGAGGCTCCCCTCCCCTTCTGACTGACCCGAGCGGCCGCCAGGTTGAGCGAGTCTCCCCTCCCCTCTGACTGACCGGAGCGGTGCGGTTGAAGCGAGGCTCCCCTCCCCCTCATGACTGACCCGAGCGGGCGCCAGGTGGAGCGAGGCTCCCCCTTCCCCTCTGACTGACCCGAGCGGCGCCAGGTTGAGCGAGGCTTCCCCTCCCCCTCTGACTGACCCGAGCGGTGTCAGGTTGAGCGAGGCTCCCCCTCCCCCTGTGACTGACCCGAGCGGCGCCAGGTTGAGCGAGGCTTCCCCACCCCTCTGACTAACCCGAGCGGCGCCAGGTTGAGCGAGGCCAGCAGCAGTACAGAGAGAAGTAGCAGCGGCCGGCGCGGTGAGGCCGGCGGCGGGGAGGCGGGCGCCTGCAGTCCACCACGCAGCATCTCCACCTCAGCCTGCAGCTGCGCCAGACGCCGGTGCAGCTGTGCGTTCTCATCCCGCAGCCGGGAGTTGTCCACCTCCGCCTCCCGCATGCGCGCCTCCATGTCACAGAACTGGTCCTTCTTCTTCTTGCGGGAGAGGCAGGCGGCCATCCGGTTCTTGATGATGCGCTCCTGAAGCTTCAGTGCGCGCGGCTACGGACAAAAAAGGGCCATGAAACACAGCCGGATAACAGAGGAGACTCTCATCGAAATGGTGACAGAAGTCGAAATCCCAGTTCGCCTTCTGTCACCAGAAAAGCGAACTGGGATTTCGTTTTTTTTCTATCCCAGTTCGCTTGTTTTTTTCGACAGAAGTCGAAAAAACAAGCGAACTGGGGATTACAGGGTACCACTATCGTCCCTACTAGGTGTTACTTAGTTTTATTGCCATGAGTGGCATTAATGATTCAGTTTATGAACGAGCGAAGGCGAGTTCATAAACTGAATCTTAAATGCCACGAGTGCATAAAACGATTTAGTGCATGGCCGAATACTGGCTGCTTAGAGCACAAGTACATTTTTTCGAGAGTTCAATGCAGGGTCAATTTCCTGAGGCTTAGCAGTGTATTATCACTTTTGGGAATGAATTAACACTCCAGTTAATACACCGCTACAGTTAAGCGCATGGCCAATGGGAAACAGTCTTCGGCCATGCACTAAAACATAATTATGCATTATTAAAGTGATGAAATACAGCCCTATCTAGTCGAAAAACTATTTACATTGAACATCAATTCGATCCCAAACCACTGAGCTGTCAACCAATAACTTCAAACACTGCATCCGCATTCGCCGCCACTGGCCAGTGTGACTGCGTGTTCGACTCACGTTCATGTTCGCCCTCGTGGGCGGCACAGTGACTGTGCGCGGCAGAGGGCGCGCCTTGGGCACGCTGTCGCCCGGTGAGGCGGCCGGCAGAGGGCGGGTGATGTGGCGGCTGACCGGCGCGACGCCGCTCGGACGTGGCTGGATGGCGGCCGCAGGCCGGGAGGCCGCTGCTGGCTGGGACGCCGCTGCAGGTGTGGTGATGATGTACGTGGTGGACGAGGAGTTGGGAGAGACTGCGGCACAGACAGACACACAGACATACCGACACACGGTCAGAGAGGACGGCCGAGACAAACAGCACAGTCTGCAGCACAGACAGACATACCGACACACGGTCAGAGAGGACGGCCGAGACAAACAGCACAGTCTGCAGCACAGACAGACACACCGACACACGGCAGACAGATACACGGTCAGACATGACGGCCGAGACAAACAGCACAGTGGCTATTTGAGAAGGATACCAATCACGAGAAGCGGAACCGGTCTTACGCGTGAAAATCATAGACTAGGAAGCTGGCGCCACCAGACGCTCGAACTCGCCATCACTCAATTACGACATGTATGCCTCAGGAGGACTGGGAGTGGGACTGGGGACTGCCTTACCGGTCTGAGGCAGAATCAGACTGGGCGCTGGACGGATCGGCGTCGCCTTCGGCTGCAGATGGCGGGACATGGGCAGCGGCTGAGACGACAGCGCCATGCCAGTGTCGAAACATATCACTGAAAACAGACAATACAGCCGCGCTTAGTGGGCATGATCATAACAAGTACGGCACAGCGTTCACAGAACTCTGAAGACACGCTTCAGATGAGCAGGTATACATTGATCAACAATATGAAATGGAGAACTAACATAATAATAAATTACAAACGCTTGAGATGAGCAGGTACACATTGATCGACAAAAGCAAATGGAAAATTAGCAGATGTATAAAATAAAAACATGATACCGACAGTAAATACAAAACCTGGTATCACACAGGAAGCTCTTTAGCAACATTAACAATAAATAAATAAGGACAAATTAAGCAGTAAAACCGTTTCGAAGCATGCGCCAGTCTTCCCCCGAAACATAATATAACAATACACGTTTTCCTTCCCCACAACCTAGAATTGCCCACAGCCCAAATATGTGCCACTGCTCACACAGGCGGGCGGCCGGTGACAGTAGTATCGCCACCTACCCTGCTGTGGCGTAGTGTCGACCCTGAGTGGCTGCCGCGACACCGCTGCAGCCTCCTGTTTGATCACCTGGATGATGGCGGCCGGCGGCACGGCCGTCACCGTCACGTGCGGCGGCGTCACCGGCGGCGTGTCACAGTACTGCAGCGGGCAACACAGGCAGACGGTCAGATCAGATGTGACAGAGGACAACAGAGGCAGACGGTCAGCTCAGATGTGACGGAGGACAACAGAGACAGACGGTCCGCAGGTGTGACAGAGGACAACAGAGGCAGACGGTCAGCAGATGTGACAGAGGACAACAGAGGCAGACGGTCAGCTCAGATGTGACAGAGGACAACAGAGGCAGACGGTCAGCTCAGATGTGACAGAGGACAACGGAGGCAGACGGTCAGCGGATGTGACGCACGGTGGACAACAGAGGCAGACGGTCAGCAGGTGTGACGCTGACGGTGGACAACAGAGGCAGACGGTCAGCTCAGATGTGACGCACCGAGGACAACAGAGGCAGACGGTCAGCAGATGTGACGCTGACGGTGGTGGTACACGATACCCGTCAACCCCAGCATCTACCCAATTCCGGCCGCTATGGGACTAAGCGCGGGGCAACCGCTGTTAGTGGCATAGCCACTGCTGGAACCTGCTGTAAATCCGTAGCTGAAAGTTACAGGAATACACGAGGGGACACGCTGCCTGTCGGTTACGGCAGTGACACTACTCGAAACCTTCGTAACGCTTGCATAACGTTTTATAAGACTCCGCTGACGTTTTCTAAGACTCCGCTGACGTTTTCTAAGACTCCGCTGAGTGAAAAATAGGTGAACAGTGTCGACAGAGTCGTCTTACCTCGAATCCGACCGAGTATGTCTCCACGCCGCTGTCCGAGCCGCCCGGAGACGGCGGTGACCGAGGCTCCGGCTTCATACCTGCGGCGAGACGACCAGCCCGCTCGGTCAGCAGAGGTCACGACCCAGCAAAGTACAACAGAAAAGGTCACAACCAAGAGCAGACGCGACTTCGCAGTGCTGGCTTATCACTTACACTGCTGAAGAAAACGGATGTGTGGCATTATGGCAGGCATTGAAGAGGACAAAGTATTAAAATGGTCAGCACAAATGGTTACTTCGCCCTCGCTACTCAGTTAATATTAACGGCGTATTAATATCTTCGAAACTGTTCGCAAAATAGGACATTAAAACCATCCCAGATTGCCCCGAAGTCGAATACGCCGCAGGTTATAGGGCATTGACGCTGCATTGCTTTGATATTGTGTAAACAAACCAAGGTAATTTAATAGAGGTATGGGCGTAAGGGTTGTCACGTGACTTCCTAAACGCACGTGCAACTGTCAACCAGGATCCTCCAATGTGGTCGGCTCCAAGGAATCGCAGTCAGCCTATGGCTTTAATATGAAGATTTGGAAGTTTTTTATATTTAGGTACTAAATGACTTTGAGGGTGGAATCATGACCTGGGTATGGATAAAGGACAGAACAATGTATTATTTTATATCACCCAGCGCTCAGCGGTAGCCTTTCCGGCCTTCTATTTTTTCACCAAACGGTCTAAATCACAGCCGACAAATCGCACGCGTTCGGACAGAGCAGATATGGAGAAGGTATCACCGGTATCGCAAAAGAACCTTCAAAAGGCGTCATATTATTTGTTGAGTATTTGCATCTAAAGCGGTCTGAGACTCAGGGACGCAACCAGGGACTCCGAACTCGCCTAACATGTTAACGGGGGGGGGGGGGTATGAAAAGGCACGTAGTATTTTTTTTCATGGGAAGGGGCACGTCAGTGGTGAATAAACAAATATATACTGGGCATGGCCCCCGTGCCCTGGGGAGGCTACGTTCCTTGGCTACGTACCTGGGGGCAAACACCCAGTCACGGCTCCAGTCCCCCTTCTCCCAGTCAAAGCAGAGCTTGTAGAAATATAATAGATCCTCAATCGGGATCTGTTTGGCTGCAGCGATTCGTTACAATGCGATATGAATTATGAACTATTGGTAAGATTCTTGATTTTGTCGCCAGGTAGAAAATACAAAACTTAAGTTTATGGTTGTTTCTGAAAAACCACGGTCCACGTGATTTAAAATGAAATGACATCTGGATAAATTATCCGTTTCACGTTCTTTACAATTTGCATGCGATAAGTATGCTGTTTATGTTGAACCTCCAAAATACAAATAATGTGTCAACCGAGCCACCAAAGACTATCTAAAGTAGCTTTGGCCGCCTGAACTATTGCCATCTGACGTCACGAATAATCGGAGAAAATAATTTTAAATTACGTAAATATACATACATATTTTACAGGCTAATATTCATGAGAAATGCATAGTAAAGTGACAATCTAGAAAATATGTTATATTAATTTGCTTTTCATAAAACACATAAAAGTAGTGGGTTGGGTAACCTGTTACTAGTTCATTCTTATCAGAAATGGCGGTAGCTAATGACAGCTAACTAGACAATGCCACGGGTAAGTGATATACAGGAAGCGCCACTCCGACGCTTTTGACGACAAACGCTTTTGGCATGGTTTATATAGAAGCCAGACTGGAAAAGAAAACGGCGATAAGTTAGATGCTAGATGTTATTTGACCAGCTAGAGGCTATTTAAAATAACACATATTGATATTTAAATCAACACAAAAGTGAACCAACATCACATTTTAAGGTATGAATGGGTCTCATAGGGTCCAGGCCTAGAGCGGGCGGCCGAGCGGCTTTTCCTGTCTGAAATTTGTTTGTCCTGTCTGAAAGCGGTGCAGCCGACAGCAATGGGGGAAACCCGTGGAGTGGCGCCTCCTGTATATACCTTCTACGAGACAATGCGCCAGTTTACTAGAAAAACCCGGGCCTCCAATCAGATTCCTCCATTTAGTCATATAGCCAAAAAAGTCGAGCATTTAGCGTGAAACTGATAGCGTGAAACTTTGATTGGAACGGGATAAGGGAACTGGATATGAACATTATTATACGGATACGGGAACGGGATAAGGGAACGGGACAAGAGAACGGGATAAGGGAACGGGATAAGGGAACAGGATACGGGATACGGGAACGGGATAATGGATACGGGAACGGGATATGGGATACGGAATACAGGAACCGGATACAGGAATGGGATACAGGAAACGGGATACAGGAACGGGATACAGGAACGGGATTACAGGAACGGCGATACAGGAAACGGGATACAGGAACAGGATACAGGAACAGGATACAGGAACGGGATACCAGGAACGAAGATACGGACAAAAACAAGTAATTATGGGGGACGAGATACGGTGGAAAATGGGGACGGGATTACGGATATGGGACGGGATACGGTGATATCCTGGACGGGATACGGGATATCCGGACGGGATACGCGGACATGCGGACAAGATATGGTAACGGATACGGGATATGTGGAGACGGGATATGGGGGACGGGATATGGGGGACGTGGGACGGGATATGGGGACGGGATACGGGATATAGGAGCGATATAATAATTCACGTTGGGGTTGTAAGTTATATCGCTCTATTTTATGTAGGCATTCGCAGGCGATACAGGCATACATGGGTGGCTGCTATTGGGGGGGGGGTAGTATCGACCCCAGAACCTTTCAGTTGCCAAGCGAAGAGGCTAAACCACCGACCGCTCCATATATAGGAACGGAGTACGGGATACGAGAGCGGGGTACGATATATGAGTACGGGGTAAGAGATGGGGTAAGAAATATGGAAACGGGATACGGGATACAAGATAAGGGATATGGCAACGGATACGATATACGGAAGGGGAAAGATGATAAGGTAATGGGATACGGGAACGGGATCGTTGAAGTCCCTATAGGTTTTGAGTGTTCCAGCTGCCAACATCTACAAGTCTACCATTGCAGTTTCTTCAGGATTAGGCAGTGTTTGTATAGGTAGGTACCTTTTGGACAGTCGGCCAGCTCAGGGCAGTCGGTGTTCTCTGGACAATGCACAGCTGCTGACTATCTCAGTGTGTCTGCGTACCTGTAGGACAGTCGAACAGGTCTGGACTGTGTCTGCGTACCTGTAGGACAGTCGAATAGGTCCTGACAGTCGGTGATCTCCGGACACAGCTGACTGAGGTCGATGGTGGCGTCGGGGGCCGCCTCGATCAGGTCGGGTCCGCCGGGCGCCAGGAACAGAGTGTCGTCACACAGCAGACCGCCCTCCATGTCCACCGGTGACGTACTGAAGATGTCCGTCATCGCCTCGTCTGCGGACACAGTACACGTCATCACATACAGACGTACATAGCATTGTATACACCATGGCATTTGACATTTCATAGTGACCTTCATCTTGGTGATACAAGATGTAAAAATGCATTGAGATGAGGTGAGATCGTGTTCTTAGAACAACTACTTATATTGTAAATGAATGGACATATTCTCAGACTGAATAATACTCTTAAGAAAACTGAATAATCAGTTAACAATATTTGTATTTTAACATGCAAGATTTCCTCTTAATCTGGTATACATCTATTGATCATTCTTGAGATGTTTTCACCAAAAGTTGTGAGCATATTCCTACTGCCGGACTGCCACCACCTGCAGGTTTTTCACGATTACAATATGTGGTTTGACACTGTTTTCAGCAAACAGCAAACCCCTGCCATGATCCAACTTTTGTATCCTCCTTACCCATGACATTGTCATAATTTCCTGCATGTGTTGGCTGGTCAAAGAAGCCATCCTTTAGAAAACTTGCAAAGCTTTCATCAATATCATCATTTCTGTCATCGTCATTTGATTCTGATGAAGACTGACGTCGTTCCTTGTTTGAGACAGGTGAGCAATGAACCTGGTTTAACGCATAAAGAGCCCTCATACCAAAGTCGCCACACTTCACCGGATACCCTGAAACAAAACATACACGTCAAACAATCCAATCAGCAATGCCAATGTATCACATCAACGTATAGCAGGTGTCACATAAGTCAATAATGAATGTATACTCAATTGTTATTATAGTGGGCAATTGAAATAAATTAACAAATTAAGATATTAGGCTTCATTAGTTTAATTAAAAACATTTTGATGACAGTGCACAGCTTGTGCCTATTATCGGCACGTAGCATTGCAACCCCCACCTCCCCAAAAAACAACAACACACACACAGTGTATGTGGGTGGATATTAGGCACAACATTTTGCAATGATAGCCTAATATTGTGTTGTCTCTTCCCACTTTCGAACTTTTGCCTCCATTACAGGACTGTGCACATTAAGGAAACAAACAGATGGTCTACAAAATTAATTTGTTAGCAGCAATGTAACTAAATTATATCTCGGGAGAAAATGACACCTATCCAGTATGCACCTTCACACTAATGACTGATATTGACATCTTCATCTGCAGACTTGTCATATTTTACATATATTCATATTCATATTTGTCATGAGTCGATTCACAGTGATTCACAGCCCATAATGAACTATTCTATAATAATTCATTCACTCAATATTAGCACTGGTGAGTCGATTCACAGTAAATCACAGCTAATATGAGTGACCCATGATTCATGAATGATTTATTCACTTAATATGCAATGAGACACCCTTTTTGCTTCCTCTTCTGCCGAGAGGGATTTGGGTGTCCACGTTGACCCAGAACTGAAGTTCGGAAAGCAAGCATCGTCGGCTGTGTCAAAAGCCAACCAGATTCTGTCCCTGATCCGTATATTATTATTGAACATCAACGAGCACACCCTACCCCTGCTGTCCAAGACACTCGTCAGACCTCATCTCGAGTGTGGGAACTTGATCTGGGGCCCGTTCAAACGACCGGATCAGAAGCTGGTGAAGCGGGTGGAAGGGCGCGCAACTAGAGTGATGGAAAGCATCAGGGACAAACGGTACCGAGGTAGACTCAAGTACCTGAGACTTCCATCTCTGTAC
This sequence comes from Semibalanus balanoides, assembly GCA_014673585.1. NCBI lineage: Eukaryota > Metazoa > Arthropoda > Thecostraca > Balanomorpha > Balanidae > Semibalanus > Semibalanus balanoides. Next base: position 36,404 of record VOPJ01011815.1, on the reverse strand, counting down.
TACCGAAGGCGTCGTGGTGACATGATTGGCATGTACCACGTAGGTACCAGATGCTTCACCCAGGACTCGATATCGACCCAGAGGACTTCATTACTCCAGCCTCGACGAGGACAAACAGAGGTCATCCCCGGCAACTTGTCAAGCCACATGCGTCGGCGCTGACACCATTTGCGCCCAACCCAATGTAGAGTTATAGCAGCAGATCTGTCAGTTAGGATGATTTGATGGTTGATTTGCATCACAAATGAGTATCATATTTGGAATCAGCACACCAAAATACCAAAGGAAATGCAAAAGTTATCCATATAATAGTTGTTGGACTCCAGGTAAAATAATATGACAAGTTACATTACAAATGTTTATCATTTTCTTAGGATAAATATGTAAAATTGTCAAGTTGTGTTTTTCCAGTAGGTAAGTAAATCAAACTAGTTTTAAATGTAATCACATGAAATTATTATAAAAAATTAAAATTTATTCAACCTGTGCTGATTACTGTTATTAATATTGTCACATTGTGATACCATGATTTTGAATTTGAGTTAAAAAAATATATATCAGGGTGAGCCAAGGGATAACAAAAAATGCAACTTTTAAAGCAATATTGCATCAATTTTCCTAGAAAACTGTTGAACATCTGGTGCTTGACTTAATCATTAGCCACAATGTACAGATTCTTGTGCCATTGACAATTGACATTCATTCCATAACTACTTTCCAGTGTTGCATTGATTGCCATTTGTGAAATCTGATAATCGGTTTCCCAATATCATTTTATATTGGGCTGGATCAAAATATTAACATGTCAAAAATTGATGATTTGGATCTAGTGCCAGCAACTTATTTTCCTTTAACTCTGCCTTGACACTCTGACTAGCCTAATATCTTGGGGTGTCTTAATGCATCGTAAAATGTAATACAATACATTATTTTCCCTAATATCATGATGTCGCTAACGGTTCAGTGACCAGATGCAAAGTGGGCACTAAATAAACACCATCTAAGCCAAGCAGAAGCATAGCCAGGGAGTACAAATGGTGCTCCTGCACCTGGAAGATTTTGCTAGGCCTCCTACGCCCAGCTGCAGCCACACAGCCTGGTGGCTGTCATTCTATGTTGTTATAAAATACCATGAGAAAGCGGATCCAAAGCCCTCTCACACAATACAAGGGTCACCCAAGTCTGTCAGAGAGCCCTATGAATTGATAAGGAGGAAGAACCCTTTTGAGGGCCCTCTCAGGCCTGGAATGGGTGCACACTGCACTCAGGCCTTGCATGGGCCCTCTCAGGCCTGAGGCTGGAATGAGCCCTCTCAGATCTGGCATGAGACCTCTCAGGCCTGACATGGGCCCTCTCAGGCCTGGCATGAGGCCTATCAGGCCTGGCATGAGGCCTCTCAGGCCTGACATGGGCTCTCTTAGGTCTGGAATGGGCCCTCTCAGGCCTGAAATTTGAACTTCAGAAAAATTTGATAATTGAGGTATCTTACCTAATTAGTTGAATATGTATGGGGACTCCCCTGTGATGAGCCCCTCCCGGACAAGATGCACCTGTCTAAACAAAATGCTGGCAACGCCCCTGAATCTAAGCCCACAATTAAATCTTATATCTTACTTAATAAAAACACCTAAGAAAATATAAGTCATTTTAAAAGACCCTGTGCCTTTAGGAATTTCATCACAAATTAATATTGTTGTATCTCCTGCATGTCAATGTAAATGTAATGCAAAGTCCACGTCGTCACACTGGTCTGTCAGTTCTTTTCAAATTATTTGAATCATAGCAATAAGAGATTCACAATGTAATGCAGGCAAAAACATGTTTAATTCTAGTTAAAACTAGGGACAAAGGCTTCAGACAGGACCCTGAGCCTTGCATGCTTCGGCTACGACGTACGAGTACGGTAGAACGATAAAATATTGATAAACCACCACAAATCAAATTAGATAACAAGTGATCTTATCGTAGTGATCCTTACCTTTTTCTGGAGTTTCTTCTGTTGGACACAAAAGCTCAACCCAAGGAAACTCAGCTCAATAACAGCTCAACCGACCAAAGCCGCTGTCCGGTCATTCACTTTCCTACGCCCATCGACAACACAGCGACCGGAACCGGCACGGGCACGCCACAAATGTCAACGGCCTCAAGCGACGTAGATTAGCAGTTAGCAGCCGCGTGCCTCACCGCGTCTCAAGGTCACAGGCACTTGTCACTTGTCAGTGCTTCGTGGGAAATACCCTAGCGCCCGGAAGCGACCAAGTATGTATTGAGCAATGTCACGGAGAAACATATTATCCAGTGCTTATGTTTTCCGCTTGCTAGTGCCTGACCGAATTTTTCGTTCGGACTAGATGACTAACCAGTGGCGTATCGGTATCAGGTCATGCAGGATCAGAGGTCCATGACCTAGCCCTTTGGACCCGAGGCGCCCATGCAAAGCTGGCGCCCCTCCGATCAGTGACGGCCGCTCCCCCGGCCAGTAACGGCGCCCCGGTCGGACCGTCGGTGAGGTCGCCCCCTGCCATAGACCATCCGGCCCGTGACAGCTAGCGCCCATCCGGCCAGCGACGGCGCCCCCTGACCATGGTAACGGTACCTTCTCCGGCTAGTCAGGGTGCCCCTCCGGCCAGTGAAGGAGCCCTTCGCAGGTGACCACGCCCCCCTGGCGAGTGATGGCGCCCTTCGCCAGTGACGGCGCCCATCTGGATCCGGCCAGCGACGGTGCTCCACAAAACGCAACACGCACGACTAGCACGTGCAGAAAGAGAAGTCCCCTACACAATATTGTCAAATTTTAGTGGAGCCTCTGCCGATCAGGTGGTGCCCCTCGAGGCAATGACCTGGTCCATTGCGAATTACTGCGCATACCACTGTGACCGACCTATATATATATATATATATATATATATATATATATATATATTATATATATATATATATTATATAATATATTATCGTATATATATATATATTCAGTGTCCTCTAGTAAGCACTGCTAATTGGCAACCAGTGGGATCCACTTTCTCGAAACGCACTGCACCATTTTCTTTTTTGCGAATTTTATTGGCAGAGGATTTAGAGCCCATGGGTGGCATTTTTGCTGTGGTAAAAAAAACCTCTTCTGTGGTATTTGCGCTTGTCTGGTATTGACATCACCTCATTCTCTGGTATTTCTTGGGGATACTTTGTAGTATAGTTAAATCTACCTATTTATCGGTACTTCTGTGGTAAAACGAGTACTTTTGTGGTAGAGATACTGATATCCCTTCTGTAACTGTGACTGCAAGTCCTATTTCTAGTATAAAGATTTCGGTCCTAGTATAATTCATTGAATCCAGTTTAGTTGATGCTTTATAATTTTTTACCTCCAAATTCAACAATGCATGTTTGAGCTTTACTCTTTTTAAAAGGGAATATAGCCCTTGGGAAAAATTATGTAGAAATGATGGAGAAGAATGCCGGCTGATTGACGTGTCTGGCATTCGGATTTTTGCGAAGTAAAGAGTCAGAATTTGTTGTAATTTTAAAGAATTATAAATGATGTTGTACATGTGACGCTGTACACCAAGTCTGTGAGCGTACGCAAAGCGAGTTGTGTCGTCAACAGGACGAGCATCTGAACGGCAAACTTTGCGCCCGCCAGTGACAGCTGCTGTGCCGGCACCGCACGATGGGTGCGAACCGGTAGCGCCGTGAAACGCGCACTGGCTGGCGTCGAAGCGGCGTTCGCTCGCGCCGGGTTAGGGACGTGGGGGCACGCAATACCGTGACCACTAGTGTGCCGAGCGCCTGACCGACCGTCGGTGGCGGTCGGGGCGGACGCAAGGTAACTGAAAATACTGGGCGGACGGTTCAAAAAGCGAAGTGCGGTGGCAATCACAGTGGAGTAACTACTGACTGGATGACGCGTCGGTGCGGAACGTACACGGAGTTGTGACGGTTGCAACAGTGGACCAGCGCGGATATACCAACGGTTTTTGGGCGTTGAAAGTCAGCAAGCTAGGTCGCTGTTTGGAGGGAAACATTTCGGATTTGGGGGTTTTCAGCCGACACCACAATATGGCTTCAGTTACACCAACGTTAAGGTGCTATATTTCCCTTTAAGGAGCTTAATGAAGAGCAACTTTGGTCAAATACTCATGTATGTGGTCACAGCCACATTTGTTTGTTTTTATTTTGTGTAGAAGGCGGGTGCAGCAGAAGAGGTAAGGGCGCAGCAAGACTATGGCCAGGTGGCCGAGGGGTGGGGTTACAGTCGTCCTGAAGAAAGAGCCCCCCCGCTCCCCTATTTTTGAAACCACGGATGTTCCGGTCCGCTTTATTGCCAGGCTCCTTATATTCTCTTTTCTAGTGCTTGGAGAGAGACGTGCCCCATCGCACGCCTGGCTAAGGGGCCGTCCGACCTGGTTATGGTACGCTTGTCGCCGATCTGGTCAAGGACACCTAATAACGCGTGCCCATCCGGGCGCCTCTGATCTTTAACCGGACGTGCATCTGGTCTTCTCTTGAGTCCCGGTCCGGGCTGAATCGAACTACAGTATCGGAAGCTGTGATTGTCGTTGGGACATGGGGGAGGCACTTGCCCCTTGTCCCCGTTCCTGTGGCCCTGTGCAAGGAAGAATCGTCTGTAGACTTTTAACCTAAGTGACTTCGCCTCAAATAAATGATTGACCACGTTAACTACACAAGATAAGCAGTGGTTCTGTATCGTCAGTCAACATAATTGCTAGTCAAAACCAAGACGAAAAATACATTTAGTTAAATACGACAGATCAGGTGTAAATACCCCAGATGAGGTTAAAATGCAACCTTTTGAGGTTGAAATAATACTACGAGATTGGGGGGTGGAATACCTACAGAGTTGGAGGATGGGAGTACCACTATATTGAGTTGAGTGATATCACAGATTGGTATGTCCTTTGAGTTCTGCTAGCGTCAGCATAATCTGGCAAACTTTGTACTGAAAAAACACTAGTTCGAAGTTAAATACTACAGATTCAGGTGAACATACCCAGATTAAGGTGAATAATACCACGTATTGAGGTAAAATACCACACAAGTCAAAATACCCCAACATAAGAAGGGTAATTTTACCACAAATGTCTTAAAGATAGGTAGGCAAAGAATTTATCTCCTTAACCATTTACCAAATAACAAGGGTTCAACGGCGTTGCAATAACTTACGAGTTAGGAAGTTGGCCAAATCAACATCCGAACGTGGTATTTCAACTACTCAGCCTCGCTCAAGGCTATGCAACCCAGGTAGAACGGTCCAGCCGAAAAAGTGGGGACAACGCGTAATTTAAGCAGCGACCCCGCAGCTGCTGCGACGCAGTAGAGGGTCTAGCGAACAGCCGGCTGGTAGCCTACGTAGGGTTAATGCACACGCCCCGCCCGCTTTTTTGTCGCTTAGTTCCTTCGTTTGTCAGCCGATTGTTAAACTTAATGTCTATCTACCACATTCAGGCCTCGCTGATCCAATCATCAGAAAACAATCGATGACCAGCGTTCGAAGGCACCAGGTTTATTAGAGCCAGCATCAATATCACAATAGCAAGAAGAGAACGCTCCACGTCCACAACACGCGTAACGGCACAATCGCGTACACAATCGCCACCGATTCAGTCCGCCCCCGCCCTCCCCCTGCCACGTCGCCGTTTCGGTCAGGCGTGCAGCGGCCGCCCCGCCCCTCCCTCAGACAACAGATCGGCCGGCTGGTGTGACGTAGGTACACCAGGTGCCGGCGCGTCCGGCCCGGCCATCCTCACTGCGGCTGCGGCGTGGTGCGGAGGTACTTCTTGCCAGAGGGCACCTCGTGCACCTCGACACCGGCGGGGAACAGCTCCTTGGCGGCGTCCTCGCTGACAGAGGGCAGCACCATGCACTTCTCGCCGGCCTGGGAAACGAACAGCGGGACCACGTGGGAGTGAGACCGAGAGTGTGCGGTCAGCTTTCCCTAACTTTGCAACAGTCAACGGGCGAGAGTGAAATGCATACGTCAACATAGTTTCGCAAACCGAGTTCATGCCATAGGATAGCAAACAGTAGCAGTTTCAAATCATTTATTCCGCTCTGCCGAGCAGCACGGTACCGCCGCCGCCGGCGCGGACGCCGGTCACTGGCCCCGCGCGGACTAACCGTTCTCCCAGCCCAGGGCCCCACACAGACAAGCTGCGGACGGTGACTGAAGGTCAGCCGCCGCCGCCGCCGCCCGGTGTACGGACAGGTTTTCACCGCAGCGAAGCATGCTACAGGCTGGCTCAGGGAAAGGCGAGTGGATGTTATGAACATGGAGCGGTAGCGAAGCGACTGACCGCTCTGGCAGTAGCCCGAGCAGCACTAACTGCACATACCGCGCCGCATCCCCTGCCCCAGCTGAAGTGGCACGCATGTAAACAAACGCCGCGAGTCGTCAGGTCGAGTTTCCGCCGGGTGACTCGCAAAATATGACTGACCTTCACGGCGCCGAGTGACGAAACTCTCCATTTCTACGTAACATACTAGTCATGTTTCCTCCATGTGCGCCTATCTTTGCCGGTCACCGTCACTGTCAATGTCGATGTCGATGTCCTCACTCCTCAGCTCCGTGCGGTTCGGATCATAACTGGTCACCGTAATAGGCATTAGGCAAGGCGATTATATAAATAGGCTACTTCTCGACTGCAGTGTTGAGAGGATCTGTGTAATATTACCGACGTGAGAGGACGTGCCGCTCGTGACCAGAGGCGACTTATCTCACCTTCCAGTTGACGGGCGTGGCCACCTTCTTATGAGCGGTGAGCTGCAGTGAGTCGATCACGCGCAGGATCTCACTGCAACGCACGGACACACGGACACGTGAAACACGGAAACACACGGACACGTTTGTGTTTGTGAGATTTATTCATGATACACATCATGAAAGCGTTGACACGTTGATTTCAGTCAAGCAATTGGTGCAAACAACAGTAATGGTTTCCGAACTCTGAAAACCTTCGTTACAATGAATTAAATTAAAAACCCAAGTAGCTGGTGTAAATCTATCTACTAGAAAGAGATAAGTGGTTGCAGAGACATGACAAATTGTGAGGTCATTGTCGCCATTTTTCCATCGTAGTTTATCCACAGTGGATATAAAAAGTAAGCATCGGCATAGTATATCCAACAATAGTATGCGGCATAGCATATGACGAGAGTGAAAGCACAGACAAGCAGACTTACTGCTGCCCCAGGAAAGCCCCTTCACAATCTTGCCATCCCCTCTCACATTCTTATGCAACGTTCAGTAACCTATTGAGCAACGTCCAAAACAGGTTATCTCCGCAGTCCGCAGCGCCATTCCGTATCCCGCTATGCACTTGCATGGCGGACCGCTCTCACGAAAACTGGTCACGTTTGTCAGGGTCCGACAGCAACACTGGGCGGATCTACGCTTCCAGTTTGGAGGGGACATCAATTTCGCTTCTCGTTTTGTCAGCGAAAAGTTGCTGACCGGGAATGGACATTGAACAGTCGGGTCGTCACCGCGAGGAGTCGTTTAGCGCGGGGGGGGGGTAAATTCGGGTCAACACGGAAGAGTTGATGAGCAGAGGGGGGGGGGTAAATTAGTTGACGGGGCAAGTGTAGTTTTGGCACTAAATATTTGATTCGTTAAAGCCAATGCAAGAACGCACGGGGGGCATACTTGTATTGAATAACCCCACCCCCATATTACCGTGAGGGAGGGGCATTTCCCCTTAATAACCACCCACCCCCACCGGGATCCGCCAGTGGACGTCAAAACCGGATGACCAGCCATATATGTGGCTAACATAAACAATGTCTGGTGAACTGTCAATACTAACGAATCAAAATGTTTTGACAGCACGTCGAACACAGAGTAAACGGATGATACCACGACATGGACAGATTGGAAGGTGACATTCGACGTGAGGTGTCGATGCTATGGACCATTCGCTCTCAATGCAGTCGTTCCAAGCGTAACGAAAGAAAAAAAATATGAACAAGGTTACTGGATAAACGATATACAACGTTAACAAATAAATACGTAAAACGTAAGTCTATATGGCCGCCTTCACACCGGACGCAGACTACGCGTCCACATGCAGATTCCGCGTCCCCACGCGTAAACGCAGCAATGCCAGTGTTCTATTGCCCTGGCAATGCCTATTTTATTTACAAGGTCACTGCGATGACCCGAGGTCACCAATTTCAGTATGGCTGATGAAATCGTATGCACTGAATTGATTGGTGCTTACGGCGAGAAAATCGGTCCAGCCCTTGCTGAGATTCATGTGCCTGCCGCAAACCGCGAATGTAAATGTTGTTGGTTGCAGCAACATGAAAATCTCAGCAACGGCTGGACCAATTTCTCGCCGTAAGCAAATACAATTCAGTGAAACACGATTTCATCAGCCGTACTGAAACTGGTAACCTCAAGGTATCCAGGTGGCTTGTAAATCAAATAGGCAATTGCTGGCGTGTTACGCTGGTGACGCGGAGCTCCGCGTCCAGGTGTGAAGGCCGGCTTATGCACGGGTCACTACAAAGAGCTAGTGAAACCAGAGCTAGTTGCTCGGATTTTGAGGCTAGGTAACTATAGGGTCTAGTGTAGAAAATCGCTAGCGTTCAAAAGGGCTAGTGAACAAAACAGCTAGGCTACATATGAGCTAGTGCTACGAAAGAGCTAGTCTTTTGGTGCTAGTGGACAAAAGAGCTAGTGCGGCAATTAACAAAGAGCTAGTCCGATACAGATGGTGTAGCGCCATGCTGATCTGAACTGAGGCTGAGTTCAACCATTTTAGCCCATTTCGAAATACAATCACTGAAGGCCTTTTGTCGTTGCGATCTGAGACTTCTTAGCTATTTTATGTTTTCGAATTTAATTCTTAACATCGTTTTCATGTATTCCCCGTACATATAGTGTAAGGTTGAAAAATAAATACATATAAAGAAGCAAACACGTCGTTTGTCAAGCGCCAACTGTATCATTTTCAAACGTTTTGCGAAATACTGTATTATATATGTAAATATTGTAACTTATTTATATATAACTTGAACGACGATTTGGTAATAATTGGGGTCGAAGCACTACCTTTACAATATTTGTATTCACATCTCCAGCTTTGTGACGAGATGTTTGCCAGTAGTTCTGGCGATCACAATTATAAACGTTATACAACTATCATCTTTTCATTTGGTTTGATTTTTAAGACTACCGTCATTATAGTTAGCTGACCCAACGGCCCCCTAAATAACGTATCTGAACTGAAATGTTGAATGTTCGAAATGCACAAAAAAAAGAAAATAGCCTTCACGAAAGTCAGGTTTGACTGAAAAAAACACGTCCATACATGCGTGAATTTTCTTGGTAGATATCGTGCTATCAATAAACATTTTAAAAAGAATTATAAATTCGATTTAAGCCAGTTTTATAAACTAGCGCGCTTGTCTCAGTGCAACGAAAAGGATGAGTCACGATGGAATACAGGAATATACGAAGTCACTAGCCGGCACTAGCCATTTTGTAACTACTCCTTCCTGAGAACACTCGCTTCTTTTGTCCACATTATGCATTCCAAAAGAACTAGCTCTTTACGTTATGCACTGTAGCCAGTGATCGGTCGGGCAACCTCCGCGCCGCGCGGCCAGGATCCGGCGTGACGTGTTCCGGGCCCGCGGCTGGTATTGCAGAGGTGGGGGCACGTTGCATTGTAGTGTCCCCCGCTGGTGCCTGTGCTAGAACATCGAAAATGAGGTTTTTAACCAAAAAGTATGAGTGTAATTCGTGATGTTTTTCATTCTCAACTTTTGCTGCTGGCACAAATTTAATCCTCGGACGTCAATATATTTGTTTGGGGCACACTGGTCGGGCTAATGAAGTCGAGACGTGCTTTCATTCCTGTTTTAAAGATGTTTTTGCACCCTGCTGTGCGCTAGTCTGTCTAAGAAGGTATACATATCCACCTGAATATGGTAGGGCAAAACAACATCGCTGTTAAGACAAGCTTTTGAAATGGTCCATTAGTACGCTGGTTCATATGTGTCCAAGATGTGACAGCGTCTTGCCGGTCAGTTGTATCGTTTATCACCGGGCGCCGGCCCGTGACTGCTTCAGATCTTCTGCATGCCGGCCTGCCCCGTAAATAAGGTTGTCCGGCCCTTGCGACTAGCTCATAGTAGCACTAGCTGTTTGTCGCCAAGCTTTTTGAGACCATAAGCGATTTTCTACACTAGTCTAATTTACAACTCTTTTTGCACTAGCCCTTCTGCGGCGCTCCCGTCTACGACACATCGACGTGCTCGTATGTATACCACTGGCACTCAGTAGCCAGCAGGCCCTGCACCCTATCGGTCCCGTCCCCATCCCAGGGCGAGGGGCTGCGGGCCGACCGGCGGCACTCACGGGAAGTTGCGGCCCGTGGTGGCCGGGTACAGGATGGAGAGCTTCAGCTTGTTGTCGGGGCCGACCACAAACACAGCGCGCGCTGTCAGGCAGAGGCCTTCGGCGGTGCGCTCGTCCGGGTCGAGCATGCCCAGCTGGGTGGCCAGGTGGCGCTCCTCGTCAGCGATGATCGGGTACGGGAACGCGCCGTCCAGACAGTTGTACGCCTCGATGTCCTTGATCCAGTCCCTGTAGGTAGCGGAGAAGGGGGCGAGTGAGGTGGAGATGGGGAAGGTATCGGGGAGTGGCTGGTGGGGAGACAGGTACAGGTCACTACAAAAGTAATGGTTGGTACTAGTTGCGACTCAGATAATCGCTTATATCTCCTAAACCATGTGTGGAAATCCGTCGAAATTTTGCATCATGTCACAGGCTGTGCGTCCTAAAAATGCAATTACTCGTTTGTTTGCACCCAGATTTCTTGAGGAAAATTGCAAAACATTTCTGCGCCTCTTTCGGTGAGGTTCGTAACTAAATTCCTACTTACGCCTCTGATGACCCCAGCCAACCGTGTCCGCACCCGGCCAATCAGCGCTCTCGAGACGGGTTGCGCAACAGGGACTGAATGAAGTCAGCTGAATGAATGGGTTCCTGCTTAAAGGCTAGCGTCAGGCCATAGTCACGTGGTCACCGTTGCGGCCCGGTCACTGGTCAATGGCTCCGCCATAACCCTCGCAGAGAGTTGAGACATCGCTAGCTGAGGCGAACTGGGCAGGGCCGGGCCAGACCGCGTAATGCATTCTCCAAGGTGAACGAAGGATATCATAGAGAGCGGAGCAGAGAGCGAGAGAGCGGAGAGAGCGAGAGAGCGCGAGAGCGAGAGATGCAAAATTGTACGCCGTCATATTTAACAAATTTACGGAGAGAGACCTGCTCCCTACGTTCCACAACTATTAACGTAGTATGTATAATATATTATATAATATTCTTATTATAAAATAAATATATTAGTATATATATAAATACAAATATATAACTATATATATAATATTATATATATACACACATAGTGACTAATTAATATATTTATAATTATATTACACACACAACAGCATTATATAATATATGGATATAAGATGAATGAGACTAATTCAAATGTATGAACAGGACATTCTTGACTATTTTCAGCAAAAAGTTCATTAATGCTTGCGATTTATATCATCAGTACTATTTATTTTATTATATTATGTGATACTAAATGCAATAATATATATTATTTTTTTTAATTAGTCTCTTAGCTTATAATCATTTTCATTATGAACTCCAGACAATATAATATATATATATATACTTATAATATATAAATATATATATATATATATATAATAATATATATATAGGTAAAATTTATAATATTATGGATTGCAATGTAATAAAAACAAATACGGTGATTCGAGCTTTTCACCCCTACATAATTAGATATCTATTTGAGTGTTTCTTTACTATTTTCTGTGAAATGACGTAATATCGCACCGATGTGAGAGGAATTCAATAAAACTTCCCACCTCTTCCAAGCATCTGCACCTCCATGTCTCTCAGATTTCAGAAACTCCAGTCAGCCGACCCTCTCCCATCAGTTTTCGGTTTATCAGAATGACCTCTGACCTTTATGTTCAACCGACAGCTGTTCGCCTCACAAACAGACAGTGCGAACTGCCCGTTGTGAGGCGAACGCTATTGCTGACACGGAGTTCTTTGTACTATCATCGCCTATTACAATGAATGAGGCCTCTTACCCCCAGAGCCGCAAAATCCAGCTTACGTACGCGGGCCTACGTGCCACGCGTACGGCTACTAGCCCTACCATCATCGGCGCGGTCTCAGGTCAAGTTGCGATTAGGTGCGCGTAAATTTAGAGAATCGTGTTTTTTCGAAATTGTTGTTTTTATATGAGATGCGTAGAATTGTGAAAAGTGATAGAAAAGCTGCCTATTCTGGAGACGGAGATGTACGCCCCCCAAAAAAGGGAATCCAGCGCGGGATATCGTTTTGTTTTTAAGAAACGCTGCTAAGTTTTAGCCATCTCCAGTAGTACCTACCATTACTTTTGCAGTGACCTGTACATGTCGGACTCAGGAGACTGGAGCTACCGCAATGGCGTGCAGGAGCGTCTCAGAATGTAGCGGTGCGCGAGGACACATTCTCTAGTCGACTACTCCCATCCAGCTTCATAAGCTGTGTTAACGACACCTCGACAGGTGCGAAGTAGTATCAGCCACAGTTCCCGTCCCTTCGTAAATGGGCTGTCGGCGGACAACCCTGCATGTGGCCGTTAGCACACGGCACATTAACGCTGATCAGGACTGGTTATTGATTCGACTCTGATTTAAGCGACTGGAAGCGTTCAGTCAAAATTCATTGAATACAAAATAAATCAATTTATCACCAGATCTTGTGAATCATGAATCGTGATTGAATCAATACCCGCATGTAATCAAGACTGAATTAATCAAAAGATTAAGCGATTATTAACGATTCAAGTGCACATGGTACCTAAATTTTGCAAATGCAAACAGTCGCATTGGCTACAATCAGTTACACTAAAATATTATTGCTGTAATAATGTTTTAATTATCATATATATGTACGTTTCCATTTGTATTGATTTAACATAAATTCAACACAAATATATTAATGTTGGATCAAACGTCAATTGATTAAAACAAAAATATTTGAATAGGAAACAATCAATTCTCAAAATTTTCGACATTAATCGAACGGTGATTGAATCAGTCGTTTCAAAATGAATCATGAATGAATCGTTCCCAAAAGTTGAAACAATAACCAGTCTGGCACCGATACGACCTGAGCGTCCATGTGTCACCGGTCGAACATATTCGCTGCTAAACACCTGAACAGCACCCAAGCAGCACAGAGTGAAGGCCACACTGAAACGTGTGGCGATGCAGCCCTCAAGGTCAAACGTCACTGATACGTGACCTTGCAATGTTGATGTTACAATGTTGCAATAACCTTGCGCTTCTCTGCAATGAACTCAGCGTGCAAATAATTACTCGGATAGTCCATGGCATACAACCACCCACCAGCCCTGCCGGCCACCACATGCGCCACCATTGCAAACCGGCGTTGCTTTAGCGGAGGCCCCCTACAATAATAAACCAGCAACGTGCACTTGCCCGCTGAACCATGACATATCTAGCATGCCTGTGAGGACAGCGGTTGCGTCCCGTCACTCACTTGTGCGACTGGACGGGATCGCAGGAGACGGCGATCATCTTAACGCCTCGCTTGGTGAACTCCGGGGCCAGCTTGGCGGCCGCCCCCAGCTCGGTGGTGCACACCGGCGTAAAGTCGGCCGGGTGGGAGAACAGAATGCCCCATCTGGAACACAACACAAGAGTTATCCCAGCTGTATCCAAACAGAAACGCAGGTGACGGGAAGCACACACTGGTTGGTAGCGACAAGACGTTGTCAGAGCTGTTGTTGCGCAGAGAAGGCCTAGCTGACGGGAGGCACACAGAAAACAGCCGTAACCCTATAACAGAAATAATACCGAGGGACACACATAATATTCCAGCTGTAACCACGCGAGCGGAGGCCCCCGGGTGACGGCAGATACCGACTGACGCGGCGGCTGAACGGCGAGGTGCATCTCACCGACTCAGTATAGGATAGACGGCCGGTGTAAAGTGCGGCTAGATCAAGGGACGTCTCACGGATACCTCACGGGTATCAACCGAGCCGAGATGACGCAATCCTCAGCGGAGAACAAATAGAGTCTGGGTGGCAGGCAAACACCAGCGATTTGCTGTTCCAAGAGTAATCAAGACGTCAACCATCTGTCTTTATTTAGCAATTAGTAGCGTGGACTGCACATAGTCATCATCAACAGCACACGGAAAAGCTAGACGTTCGCTATTTACGAACTTAAACCAGGTTCGTTCCCAGTCCAGAGGCCGGTCTGAGATTCCCAGTCCAGTGACCGGTCTGAGATCAGAGATGGTTATCGGATCTGCACTTACGATCCTCCGAGCCAGTCGTGGAACTTGATCGGCCCCTCGGTCGTGTCGGCCTCGAAGTTGGGAAACACCTCTCCCAGGAGCACCATGCTGGCTGCGAACACAGAGGTGACAGTGGTTACAGAACACCTCTCCCAGGAGCACCATGCAAACACAGGTGACAGTGGTTACAGAACACCTCTCCCAGGATCACCATGCTGGCTGCGAACACACAGGTGACATTGGTTACAGAACACCTCTCCCATACATACAGCACCATGCTGGCAGCGAACACAGGTGACAATGGTTGCAAATCATGATGCAATGGCGGCTCTTTGTTGCACTCTTCTTTTATGTCTTCGTCTTTATTACCAATGTTTGGCATTGGCGCACCGCCAATGCCAAACATTGGTGATAAAGACATAAAAGAAAAGGTGATAAAGACATAGTGCAACAGCCTCCAGGGCCCATCCAAGGTTGTAAATACCCCCCCCCCCACACACACACACCAGTCTCGCCCTCCAGACCACCCCACCTACCCAAAACAGATTATCTAATCCCACGAGTCCTTATGAACTAATCCCTTCTCTGTATAGTATTTATCCAATCTAATTTGGAACACTGGGACTACGGATAATCAGCACGGCCAACACATTAAGCAGATATGATGTTAAGTCCGTAACAAATAAAGGAAATACAAAATACTAAGTGGTTATTCAGCAAGCCAACAATGCGTTAACTGACTGAGTGCGTTTTACTTCAATAGGCGCTCTTGCGAATAGTTCGTCTGTTCTAAAACCGCCTTTGAGAGGTCCGGCGGTTAAGTGCTGAACAGTACCGCGGCAATCACAATGTGGTCAATCATTCTGCCACGCGACTTTGACGGCACTTCGGTCAACAGGTTTAAAAGAGATTTGAAGCGAAGGCTTTTATCATCGAATACCTAAACCTGGTGAGCAAAGAACACCTGTGTGTGAACGTATGTATGCTTGCGCGTGTTTTTTTGTGTAAGTCGTGTTTTATAGTGATACCTCCTCATTTGCTCAACTAATGACTAAGAACTGTTAAAACCACATTCGTGTGGATGGTTTGTGTTCTTATAATAAAATACAACTATTTCCCTGGTCTTTAACACCAGCAGTCGCATTTAAACTGCAGCGTCACGAGTCAAGAACCACCGTGCCCCTCACCCCCTCCCCTCCAACCTTCGTTCACCCTCGGGTCCGTAAATTGTCGTCACGCGACGTTGCAGCAGCGTATCGACCACGGCACCATGAACCGGACACCGCGAACAGAGTCTGCAGCGTATACAGACATATAGCCTGAAACGCACACAGACATACAATATGTGTGGACCGGCCATAATAACGACCGGGCAAACGGCGGCAAAACGACGTCCGGTTCTAAAACCGCCTTGTCAGCAGGTCCGGCGGTTAAGTGCTTGAACAAGTACCGCTTGTTGGCTTGTTGGAGACAGTACCGGGAAGACTTTCGAAGCGCTCTAAAAAGCAGTGGGTGCTATGCCTGACACACCTGTGACACAGCCATTATGACTAAAAGTGTGAGGCAGCTGAATTCGTCAATGGGTGCAGCTCTGCGAGCTGTGCCGTGTACACCACCCTCCAGACACCCTCGAACCCCTCGAACGGCCGGCAACCGGTCCCGAATGCCGAGAGCGCATGATTTTCGAACCACTGCTTGCGGACATCAGATGAGGAATTAAGGTTATCAATGCAATGGAAGCGGGGCAGGGGCCGGGGCATCCGGCCAGCCATAACCGCGATGCGGATTTGTATGGGTAGACAATGGATGGCATGGACGAGGATGAAGAATGGGGACGGAGGACAGTAGCGACCGAGACGGCACCAATCTGGTGTAATGGGGAGGAGAAAGGTGACCCGAGATGGCACCAATCTGGTGGAATGGGGACGGAGCAAATGGGACCAGACGGCCGGGATGTGAGAGAGGCCAGCGACCCGCCGGGTCACGGCCGGGTCGTGGTGGAGCGGGACGAGAAATGGGTACCAACGGCCGGGATGTGAGAGAGGCCAGCGACCCGCCGGGTCACGGCCGGGTCTGGTGGAGCGGGGACGGAGCAGGCGAGACCTGACAGCACGGGTGTGAACTGTGAGGGCAGCGACTGCCAGACATGGCACAAAAACCCCGGCCACGAACATAACACGCCGGCTGAACGGCACACGAGGCAAAAACTGACACGCGTGACAAACGGGGAATGCGCGCGAAACCCCAGCGCGGTCCGAGACTCTGAATATGCAACCGTCTCCAGAGCGACATAAAGCAGTCTATGAATATGCCGCTCAATTGAGTTAAGTTCAAACCAGATCAGCGATTGTCAACAGATCTTTAATTTGTAAATGTACACTTAAGTATATCCAAACTTATTCCAAATATTGTAAGAATCCCAAAGCATTTCTCCAAAAGAAATATGTGCAACACGGCATTGCACAATTGTGTCGAACATCGCGCAGACACGAGGCGGTATGTGGAGGACGATGAAGGTGACTTTCAGTGGGTAGCAGTTAGCCACAGCGTCATGGTCGCCGAATTATGACCAATCACAGCGTCATGGTCGCCGAATTATGTCGTTGGTACCACATAGCTACGACTGCACATCATGTCTAAACATCGACGGAGTCATGCTGCTACTCATTTGCATATTCCTGCCTTGAAGCTAGTTTTGCACTTTCTGGTTTCGGGCATATAGCGTGCATCAATCACCAATGTTGTGCTTATTTCTGTATTGTTATGCTGTTTATGAGTTCCGTTGAAATAGTTTAGAGTATAACGCAACGTATGACTTCAGTGGCCGGTGCACCCAATTAGCATGATCATTAATCTCAGACAGCCAGAACCCCAGAAAAAGACATACACTAGCAGCCACCCCATTTACATTCATCTCATGTCAGTATCAGAGAGGCCATAATCATGCCCAGTAAACGGAGTAATCCACTGAATACTAATGCGGCGGACAGCGCAGTAGTCAGTTACTGCTGACAGCTCGGCAACATTAGCTTCCAAGTCTCCATAGCTGCACACCGCACTGCGGTGCCGGATTAACCTGGCCGCCGAGGCGTGCACCAGTTGTCTGCCTTGTTCCAGTTCCCTGCCATCTCCCTTCCGACGGCAGCTGAACAGAGACAACCCGTGATAGACAGCCAGAGAGCCGAAACTGAAGTCGGCCTCGGCCCGCAAAATCATCCCGTCGTTCGTCGTATTCCATCCGGACCGGATACGAACCTCAGAAAATGAGACACTGCGCCATTCTCTCCCATGACGTGGTCTCCGACTGTGACGGAGGTCTCGGACTGCGACGCCCACGGAAGTGAAACCTGGGAGCAGCGGCAGCCCCTGGGACCAACCCAAAGAGAAAACTCGCGAGCGGACACAGGGGCCCGGCCGGTTTAATTGGTGGGTTGCCGGCGGGGATGGGAGGCACGGGAGGCAGTGGCGGATCCAGAGGAGGGTGCCAGGGGGCCATGCCCCCCCTTGGGCCTCAAACTTGAGGGGCACTCTGGCCGCCTGATGGGGCACCATGGCCGCCTGAGGGGACCTAAACATTTTGAGAGAAAACATAAACGCTGAAATAGGGGCACCCTCAAAATATAGTGAACCAAATCCGTCGAGTTTTCAAATTTGGGTATAGGTAGGGACACCACTGCAATTGATGGCCCCCTCCTTGAAGATTGTCTGGATCCGCCACTGACGGTAGGTAGGCAGAGACACACACCAGCCGCCGGTCAATGACCGCAGAGGTAGGCCAGGCAGGCGCCCTGATCGATTAATCAGGCGATAAGTCAATATGTGACTGACAGCGGGTGCCAGCCAGTCGAGATACCGACGATCGATGTGATAAGCGACGTGGTCGAGATACGGCCGGTCGAGATATCGCATAAGGAGCACTCTTCACATCACGAGGACTAAACACGAGATGGTGTTAACGGCGTAACTGCTCTCCAGAAGCACTCGACTGCTGCATTCCTATTCAGTTATCACGAATGGACCTGCCAGCGAAAGCATCGACATGGCAAAGGGCAAAAGTTACATAAAATAGACACGTTTCAAAGACAGAAGCTTTCAATCGGTTGCACACACGATGGAAGCTGGAACTACAAGCGGGCGTTTCGACGACAGTACGAGGAAAGTTTGGGTTACATTCGGGATTTCCCAGATCAGTTTGTTCACATCTCGATGACCAACAGCGTCCACCTCGGCATCGCAACCCTGACTCGAGCCACCTGACGAAGAGGACGCGAAAGACGTCAAATCTGTATGAGGTCCACAGTGGAGATTATGAAAAAACTAAGGGGAAGGCGATTTCATAATTGTATCGTGTAACTGAAGACTATGTTCCACAGCGACTCCTGTTTATCTGTAACTGCCCATGATCAAATCTCGTCATGGTCTCAAGTGGATGTGATCACGAACAGTTCAATCAAGATTACTTCAGTTCAATGACCTCAAAGTAGGCGGTCCTCATTGGATGCTTACTTTGCTATAGACGAGGCCTTTATCATTTTTGAAGAAAAAATATTGAGTTGCATGATAAAATCAATGCACGGGCACTTCCAATGAAAACAAAATCGTCACGAACTCGACGATAGCGTCTTCGTTGGACTCGCCAATGAATATATAGTTCACAGCACTTCAGTGTCGTTCAATGGAATTCATCACGTACGAGATGATGCAACATGTCATTGAGCAGACGGTGGCGGCGTCATTATCGCTCCAGCATGGCATATCGTCACACAGAATCACACAATGGGACAGCACCGGAACCACGGTGTAACGTTCCAGATGCCTCGGGATACGAAAAACCGGTCCGGCGGTGTATCGCAAGGTCGGCCCCGCACCAGACATACACAGAAACGGATTAGGCGTGATGGGAGGATGGCATGATGACGGCCTCTTAAATACAAGCCAGAAAGTCGCCGTGGTTAACGATGGACGAGCGAGACGCGAAGGATTAAAGTATGGTGACTGGTGAGGTTGTATCCACTATCCACAAGCATTCATACAATTTCTACATTGGGTAGGGGCACCCAAACCCCCGAGTTGTTGGGAAAGTGGCGGCCGAGAGGTCTCTAAAGATACATCAAATTTGCACACCCAGTCGGCAAAGTCGTTGCAAGAGTTCTTGCGAGATGGCGCCTTTTTAACCCCCTCACGCGGTACGCGCCACGCCGCAGTGGTTAATCAGCAGTGGCGGATCCAGAGGGGGGAGGGGCATGGGGCCATGGCCCCCCTTGGGCCTCGAAGCTTGAGGGGGCACTCTGCCGCTTTGAAGGGGGCACTCTTGTGCTGAGAGGGCACTCTGTTGCCTGAGGGGGCAGCTCCTTGTTGCTGAGGGGCACTTTGTCGCCTGAGGGGCACTCTTGTCGCCTGAGGGGCACTCTTGTCGCCTGAGGGGCCATCTTGTCGCCTGAGGGGCACTCTTGTCGCCTGAGGGGCACTCTTGTTCGCTGAGGGGCACTCTTGTCGCCTGAGGGGCACTCTTGTCGCCTGAGGGGCAACTCTTGTCGCCTGAGGGGCACTCTTGTCGCCTGAGGGGCACTCTTGTCGCCTGAGGGGCACTCTTGTCGCCTGAGGGGGAGGGGCACTCTGCTGACCTGAGGGGTCCTTAACATTTTGCAAATTAAAAAAAAATGAAATAGGGGCCCCTAAAAATATAGTGGACCAAATCAGTCGAGTTTTCAGATTTGGGTATAGGTAGGGGCACAATTGCAATTGATGGCCCCCTCCTTGAAGATTTTCTGGATCCGCCACTGGACTAATCAGTATCACCCACATGAGTCAGCACTGATATCAAACAGGGTATAGGGTCAAAGGTAGATGGGGCTACTCAGCAAAGTAGCCTGCTTGTCGATCGGACGTGCCGTTGCAGAAATATGAGCTTCTGAAAAGCGTCGCCACGGGCCGGGTCGCTCATTTTCTTTGTTCCTACCCCGCGGAAGACGAGCGAACGTTATGCGCCCGCCCGTCATCACTTATCTGTGTTTTAAGATATGAGACAACACTCGTAGCCTATCAGCTTATCTAGGATAAGAGCAAAAGCGTTGCATTGAGCTCTCCTCACTCACCATGCACTACATCACGGACTATTTTACAGTAGTCCATGACTAGATGAACCAGTACAAAAGTAACCACTCAACCAAAATACAAGTTTATCAATTATGCTTGGAGGGCCAGACGAATTTCCTACAAACCAGCTTCATTACTTTCTCCGGTGTAGGACAAAGGTCCAACCACCGGTCACGTCAAAATAGGTGACTTTTAATGCCATTAGCGACGCATCAGTGCCCTAGTTTGTCGTTAACGTCTACCTCTACACCAAGATTCCTTTAGTCTTTACACAGCAAGGTTTGCCGTCCTCCATCACCCTGGGTTCGCCCATTCGGGAGATGACCACCCGTGATGACTTCGACTTCAACAATACTTGGCGGTAATACATATATGGAAGCATAATAAGTGCTGGTTACGCAGGCGATGCATTATGTGTTAATGTTACCGTGCTAGTTAATGTTAATAGTTCAGTTAAAAGTAGACGTATTGCGTCAACGTGTAAGTCTACACCACCTAGGCACGTATACATGTAGTCAGAATTTCGCCCAGAGGGGGGGGGGGCACCTCAAAAGGGACCCTTCCCGAGCGTTGAAAGGGCCCCATTTGACACTGGGGCTCTCCATGCTGGCTAGGGGCCCATTCGGTCAAGCCAGGAGGCCCTGACCTGCACAGTGCACAGGGCCCTTTGAACGTCATGAAAGTCCATGGGTCTTTCAGAGAGGGCCCTTGTGGCCCTAAAGGGACTCTGAAGTGCTCTTAACCCTATTCCTGCGGGGGCAGATTCCACCCCTCCCGGTAGTTTTTTCGCCTCGCTTCTAACCGTTCGTCTATCGTCTGAAACTTTCGGATTTTCCCTAATATGATGACGCGCGGTTTCTGTGAAATTTGTGAAAAAAATCGGCCCAGCCAGAGGCGGCTCCAGGTCTGTTTTGGAGGTTCGTTCGGCGGGTGTCGCAGTACATACTTCCTTCGTAGTTTGGCGGTGGAATAAAGCGTCGTAAACTAAGCCGATGCTTTGGTACTCCATACATATTGGATTATACATATTTTGGGCAGAGGCGAAACTCAGGTACATTTAGGGCCGTTCTCGTCAATTTAGGCGCCAACTTCAAATAAAGCAAGATGATAATCGTTGCGCACATGGTGCCCCCCCCCATGTTGTTTACCTGTCGCTTGAACAATTTGTTGCATTTTAACAAATATACAGCACAAAGCCCACCAAAGGACGTTCCCCGTCCCAAAAACTAAGGAAAGCACATTTTTATATAAAATCCCCCGTTTTTTAACCCTGAGTACGCATATCCATTTTCATTTTTTACCATTGTCCTTTCACACATTGAAGAGCATGACATCTGGAAGCTCAAAAACGTTTTTTGCATGCAAATCGGCCGAATCACATGGCCAAATGACCTTTCAACACACCCAATTTTCGTATTTTTTGCCCCCTGGCGCCCCATTTTAAAACAAAAAAGTAATTTTGGGGTCCAAAAAGAAAGATTTCGTCACGACGAATCGAATGGTGTTCATCCCAACGAAATCGGCCGAGCGGTTCTCGAGATATCGGGGGGGGGGGCGAATCTGCCCCTCCCCGCAGGTTAACTTAATTTTGGCCGCCCGCAGGGAATAGGGCTAACTCACTAAGGACTACGCTAAACGCTTTGCGTGGTCTCCCGACTCTTTAGAACCCATGATACCGCGCTTCACGCGGTCTCAGACATTTGTTGGCGCCCTTGGCCTCGAAGGGGGAGGAAAGCGGCCGCCCCCTCTTGGTTACGTGCCTGGCGCCACCAATAGTATGAAGTACTTTACTGAAGGTAATTTAATTGTCAATAATCACAGGGAAATAAGTGTGCTAGGGAATACTTATAGGGAAAATTCGGACATAGTGCAACACAAGCACGTACTGAATAGATAAAAACAAATATTATTCATCGCGCATTATGCATCAAACAAACCAACCGTGATGACGTCATAAGCTGGTGATATCCAACAGCCGCCCAGTTTAACCTTAGCAGACCCGTTCGAGAAATGGTGTTCATTCACCTCATCGAGTCGTACTTTTAAGTCTCTGAAATTCTAAGTTTCCGAAATTCCTCCAAGTTGACGGTGCGGTGGTGGGCAGCGGTTGTCCGTCTCGAGCGGCGCGTCTACGGCGTAGCTCGAGAGCGAGGCCAGCCGCCGCCTGAGGGAGGGCGGGATGGCAAGGCGGCCGACCGAAATAGAGGCGCCCCGCATGGCCAGATCAGCCACGAGGTGCAGCCACATCGCCGCCGTGGTCAGGAGAGAGTCCCGTTTGATAGGCGCCAAGCGGTCCAGAGTCACGTGAAAATACAGTCCACAGCCAGGATACAGAAGTTTAAATTCCGAGGGTTCGACAATTAATGCCACAAAGAAGTAAGTCGGGCTGACGCAGCATTTACATTTTATAACGTCAATTGCGATATATGTTCAGGGAAGAAGTTAATTTCAGAAGTACCGGGCGCGGAGGGGACAAAAGACAAAACAATTATGCCGAGCATGAGTCAAGACATGTTATTGTTGCCACCGTGTAAACAAACACCAGCTCTGCTATAGCCATAACTGCCTGTTCCGCCAAATATCGACACGTTACACAGCACAACCGCCAGATAAGTGGATGGTGTCGATGCCAGGAGCATGTTTGTTCATTAAATGAAATATGAGTGAGCGACTTTCGCATGCCAGTCAAGGCTACGAGGGCATGGCTCAAAGACGTTCAACGTACACAATGCAAATTGTACCCATGTCTAATTGTCTATGTGAAATCTAGCTCACCTACGTGACTACGTCTCCCACGGCTGCCGCAGGTACAGACACTGACCTGACTGAGTCGTGCTACGTTCGTGAGTTACGACCACCCTGTGCTGAGTGCCGCGTCGGACTGAGAACGGAGCCGGCCGTCAGACCGGAGGCCAGCTGCAGCAGGGCCGTATCTAATTGGTCCGCTGGGCAGGACGGAAAGCCCCGCCCCCTGCCACGCGCGCCGGGCTCAGCTGGGGAGGGGAGGGGAGGCACGCGAGGGGACCCGGCAGAGATTGGAGCCGGGCATTACTGATGTGCTGGGTGAACTCAGGGTGGAGGGCAAGTATGTCATTTTGATACCGGACCGGCCAAAATGGTTTGGGGAGCATCGGCTCATTGAAGAATGAATGGATACTTCTAAGGGCGTCACCACACAATTTTGATTGGGTGTGGGGGACAGTCAGGTGTTCGGGGGGCGCAGCTAGGCGTCTGGTAACCCCTCTCATAAGGGCTCATGCTTAAAATAATGACTACTGCTCTGACTGGTAGAGCTGCAAGCGAATCCTGGTCCCCCTCCAGACCCCCCCCCCCAACACACACACCACCAGTGGTGACGCCCTTGGATACTTTACCCTCGCCAGTATAGGGGGTATTACAACCTCCCCTCGGTTTTTCCGGAATAACTCGCGTAGTTATCCACCGATCACAATGAAACTATCAACACCCTACTTTGCAATAATTTGACACATACTCTGCAAATTTCGAACTTCTAAACCCAATGACCCATGACCTTTAACCTGTTTCTCAAGGTCGTGTTACTGGCGTCCCGCAGTACCGATCCTTGAAACATGTGCATTTTCCGAGTGTTTGCTGTTCATGAGCACAGAGCACACAGACAACACAGAAGATACAAGTTGATAGTTGTGGTTTCTGCAGAGATTGAGATCTCGATTGACCTTTTCAGAGGTCAACCGAGGTCAATGACCTCTGATGACCTCAGATGTATATGTTTCGTCCTCTGTCCGTTTCTCTGGCAGTTTGTGACGCTAATTTCAAAACTGGGATCCATTTTACATAATTATATGATCCACTGGGGTCATACGTTTCCAAAGGTCAGCCCGGGTCAATAACCTCATATGACCTGACATGATTAAAAATGCAGTATGTATGTAATTTTGTGATACTGGTTTCGAATTTGACGTCTATTTAGCATTATAGGATGTTCTTTTACGATTTTAGCTCGATAAGTATTCATTTACAATTTGATGACATTTGGGTCTTTGATATGACCAAAGAGGTCCCCTAATGACCCTGGACCTAAAAATCAGACGTCAATCATCAATGGCTTCCTTGTGTCACAAGCAACACGCTCGTGTTTTATTCGAAGCTCCAGCTCAATTAGGGGGCCAAACTCCAGAGGGTCGTAACCCCCCCCCACGCGGTCACGCAGTGATGGGGGTTAACCTGACCTGGTTACCCCCCCCTAACAACGGAC
This sequence comes from Semibalanus balanoides, assembly GCA_014673585.1. NCBI lineage: Eukaryota > Metazoa > Arthropoda > Thecostraca > Balanomorpha > Balanidae > Semibalanus > Semibalanus balanoides. The sequence goes on along the minus strand of VOPJ01011815.1, from coordinate 11,685 downwards.
GAGGGTTAACCTGTCTTTAATATTTGTAGGCGTACATTTATTGAATTATTTGTTCTAGTGATAATTATTTCAAGTTGAGTCATCAGCAACGAGGATTTGCTGAGTCGGTGAGTTGATTTTAACGTCCACAGCTTATTTTTATTTTATTCAACGCTTCAGCTCGAGTGAGTCAGAGTTAAATCGACATCAAAATATTATTGGATGCTTCGAGTTCGAGTTAGGCTATTAATTTCCTCTCGGTTAGAGCATAAGAATAATCAATTGGGATGGAGTCGAAAAAAGCTAACTCATCGGACTTAAACACTGATTTAGCGACATCAGTTAAATCTTTGAATCATAGCTTCCAAGTTCCAATGCACTATAAAGATCGCGTGAAACAGCATTTTACATTGCAGCAGATCATTATCACAATTTTGCATAATTAAGTCAACTAGGGAAGTGCATTACACAAATGTGGATTGTGGGTGGAGGCAGGAGACACTTGGGTGGGGGCTGTCGAGACGGAAGGAAGGGTAACGGCTAGCGCCTGGCGGTAGGTAATAGGTATACCTTATATTGGCAGTCTGTTATAACGGCATTCTGTCATTAAGTGCACGCCTGTTAAAGGAAATAGTTCACCTTCAACGTGGGTTTTGAACTGAGATAGCAGTTTTGTAGCCCGTGTTGAAAAACCCCAAACTGAAAGTTTTCTGGGCTGAAAGGGCTCTCCAGCCGAATATATTTGACTTTTTGTCGAAGGATTGTGGGCCTCACACGCCTGGGCGGATATTGCGGCCTCAACACGCCTGGGCAGAGGCTATAACAGTAATCTTCGGACTATTACATTCGAATCTGATTGGCTGAGCCGACATGTTGAGCGTTGCGGAGAGTACGCATATAGTTTTGATAAAATTAATAATTTACGTCCTTCTGTCCTAAATCGGCGCGATGTATGTCTATTTTGACATTATGAAAAGAAGTTGTATTCGAAAATATAATCAAATTGTGTTTGAAAAAAAAAATCCAAGGTGAACTATTTCCTTTTTCAGCGATGGGCTCGACTGAGATTATGTAAAAAATATTGCGACTGCGATTTTTTGATCGAATCAAGTGAAAGCGACTTAGTTTTACCTATCCACTTCAGTCGACCGAAAAAGCACAGTCGCAATGTTTTTTTTACATAATCTCCGTCGAGCCCATCGCTGATAAAAAGTATGCACTTAATGACAGAATGTCGTTATATCTGGATACTTTTCAACATGAGTGATCTACATATTTTGGGGGGCCGGAGCTTACCAGAAGAAACTCATTTCAGGCGACAGAATGCAGGAAATACAGGATCCAAGATTCGTGGCACGATTGCATCGAGGGATCCACTGGGATCCAAGATCCACTGTTGTAATTTGCACGTTATTCCGAGCCATGCCGGATAAATACCGGTAACGGATAGAATGCAGATGGTGTTCGGAGGAGGATAGCTGATGCTACCACTAGATGCTAGCTCCTCGGCCTTCGGTTCAGACATGTGCTTGGATCCCGAAAACGGATCCCGGGATGTGATCGATGGGATCTGGATCCCGGATCCACTGGGGTCATAGATCCACCTTCCCAAATTGTCGATAGATCCACTGGTATCATAGATCCATCTTCAATATTGGTCGACGGGTCCGTGTCCGTCGGGATCCGAGATCGCAGACACCATTTTGCATTGGGATCCACTCACCACTGGGATCCCAGATCCGCCATTATGCAGATGTGTATTATCGGAACCCATTTTGTAAGTAGTTGTCGATATTTTCAGTTAATTGTAAATGAAACTAGCATGAGCTTATGCCTTCTAGCTATATTTTGTCAATAAATACTACAATTATGACACAATTTATAAGTCTGATCATTTCGGATCCGAGATCCGTTAGGATCAGAGATCCATTTATATTTTGCATCATGGGATCTTGTGGGATCTAAGATTCGTTTCACGATTTCATTGAGGGATCCACTGGAATCCAAGATCCACAGTTGTAATTTGTCGTGGGATCCAGTGGGATCATAGATCCAACATTGCGTTTTGTCGAGAGATCCTCTGGGTGGGATCATAGATCCTTCTTTCAGATCCATGCAGATGTCTGCTGCGGTCCAGCAGGGCTACAAGACACGCTGGTTAGGACTCAGGACGGACGTCTATGGTATAACGGACGGGAAACTCCTCCCAGCCCAATCCCGACCACTGGACGATACAGACCTACACGGAGAAAGCTAAACAAATCGCTCTATCCGCTCATTAGGCTTTACGGGAAAACTCATCCAGCCATTCCGCCACGTGGACGATACAGACCTAACAACGGAAGCTAAACAAACCGCTCTATCCGTTCATTAGGCTTTACGGAAACTCATACCAGCCGATTCCCGACCACTGGACGATACAGACCTTCACGGGAAAGCTAAACAAAATCGCTTCTATCCGCTAATTAGACTTTACAATCTAGGCGTAATTTTGCCTTGGAGATTATGGTTCGCTCAATGTCCGTCGGTCGACAAATAAGTGACTCAGACCACAAGAAATATGATGCAAACAGCAAGTGTGACGAAATATGTCTTAGTTAGCACAAGTCACAATGACTTGCAAAAGCTGGGAGCTAAGCTCCAAATGTGGAAAATACGTCGTCAGCTGTTTCCGAATTCCACGCCGCTGGCTTCTATTGTTACATGACGGGAATATAGCGCCGTCGATCGGCGCGGAAGTTCAGCTCCATGGTCGACATAACACTTTGTCATCCATCCTCAGTGAAAAAGGATAAAACACAACCGGTTCTTGTTATCAATTAATGAAAGGATTCAGCTGGAGAACGGGCTAGCCTCTATCCGAGCTCGAATGGTCTGTAACATTACACGAGTGAATGGGAAGTACCCTACATTTTCGTTAAACCTCCATTAGCGGGGGGGCGAAAACGCCCCTGACGGACTTTCGCAATAGCTGAAAAACGAAGAGCTATCAAGTATCAACACACTTTAGGTAACTTCTCCTGCATCAATTTTACGTCTTCTCTGCCAAAATGAAATATTTTTTCCCAATAATTGATAGATATAAATTTTAATGACAAGAGTTTGACGAAAACAAAACAGTTTAACTTTAACAGGCTACACAAGGGCCACTTGTTAGACAAAAATGCAGTAAAAAATCAAAAGATAGCAAGTGACAAGGAACACAAAAAGATTATCTCTGACTTTTGCCAATTTTGGCGTTTGATCCCCAAAATTCGGAAAAATGGAAAACTATTTTTTTGAAAAATACTATCAAAATCAAAATACAGAGATGGACTGGACAGTGGACAATGCCCAAACAAAATGTCAAAGCAACATCTTTATTTTTGATTCTGAACTATGGCTCATTAAACCGCGCCGGGCCGGGGGGGCGTTTAGACGACCCCCCTCAGGTTTTTTCCTGGATATCAGGAAAACGGCGGCGCGTAGCGCCGCCAAATCTTCAGTACCTGTTTATTCCTCCTTTGCCCAGCTTTTACTATTTTTATTTCAGGTCATATCAGGTCAGGTCATCAGGCCAGGTCTTGGACCCCGCCTCCAAAAAAGTTTGCGGTCCTACCAAAGTCAGAGTTTTGGGTTGATCTGTTTCGTATTTACAGGATTTCATGAGTGCATTACTAACTATAGTTCGTATATCTCGAATTTTTCATATCGGTGACCTAAGGTCAGGTCTTTTTCTTGAACTCTCCATTATAAGTAAATATATTAAAATGCTTTCCATTCCGAGGATACGCATGATATCAGCCCAATTCCTTCTGTATCATGTTATTATAGACCATTCTTGAATACCAAGGTGCAGTCTTTGTTCTGGTATACCTACAGGGTCAGCCGAGGTCATCCGACGTCACCAACACCTTTTTGTAAATAACTCTCGATATAATTAAGATACATAAGTGAAAACAGCACCAATGTGTTTATCTCGTCAAGATACGTCTCCCAATGTGCAACATGACCTTATTGAGTCAACACTTGACCTTGACCTGAGGTCAAATTTCTAGGTTGACCTAACCTGGTAATAATATACATGATGTAAAGCGCCTTGACGAGTCAAACACGATGGTGTTACAATTATTTCCGTATCTTACTCAAGTAAACAGTTATTCGTGAAAACAGTTTTGGCAAAAAATAACCTTTTTGACTTTCGATGACCTCTGGAGCCCGAACTATTGACCTGAGTTGAAATTTGAGGACATGGCTGCGATTGCAAATTTGAATAACCATCTATTACTTTTTTATCGTTTGCTCCTAGCTATCGTAGTTTCCGAGATAATTGGGGATATCTGGAGCTAAGTCCTAAATCTGGAAAATCTGGCCTTTGATGACCTCTGTGACCCTAATTATGACCTGATACAAATTTAACAAAAAAATAGTTTCCAAATCGCTTTTTACGAGCTCTCGAATTGTGTTTTTGCGTTTATGTTCGTAGGTCCCATAGGAGCCGAGTTAGGAAGGGGGCGTCGAAACGCCCCCCCCCCCCCCACCCCCGGCCCGAGGAAGGTGGCGCCGAGCACCGGCCGGCGCGGGTTAACCCTTCGGTTTACGGGAGCTTTCCACCTTCGCCCTACGGGGAACCATCTCTACGCGGTCTCACCTCGCAACCGCGGTAAGAACCCAGCATGCTGCCTGTCATGTGAGAAATATAACGGTATGCATTTTAGGCTTCAGGTCAACGGGTGACCTTCCAGGTGAAGTGAATGACCTCGACTCGATCACGTCCAGACTAGTGATTTTGCTCTGTCAGAAGACCTCAAAATTAGAAATAGACAAATGTAAATGAAAAGGCATGCTAGTTGCTACTAAACCTGTTTTGTCTCAGAAATACAGAAAACGTATTTGTTTGTTCATATCTTGTAAAACCGTAAAAATTGATTTAAAATGACGATGTGAATTGCTTACACTTAGGGTTAGTGAATAGGGAGCCATCATTCAGTCAAAAATAGAGATCTTGCTTTGGAATTTGGTTTAGTTATTTTCCGTACTAACCCAATAAGCATTTGATGTCGGGCCGGCATCGGGCCGACGTCGAAAGATGTCGGCATCTCGGCAGCGGCATGCCGACGTCGGCCCGATGTCGGCTCGAAGTCGGCATGGATGAGATATTTCTTATCCATGACGTCGGGACTACCACGTCGGATAATGATCCCGCCTATGCCGAGCGTCCAGCCGTAGTCCAGCCGTGGTCCAGCCGTGGTCCAGCCGCTGGATCCAGCCGCTGGTCCAGGCCGTGGTCCAGCCGCGTCGCGTCCAGCCGTGGTCCAGCCGACGTCAGCGACACGTTCCAGCCGACGTTCCAGCCGACGTCCAGCCGACGCTTCCAGCCGACGTTCCAGCCGACGTCCAGCGAAGCCCAGCCGACGTCGGGCATCTCGGCAGCGGCATTGCCGATGTCGCGGCCGACGTCGCAGGACCTTCGGCTGGACGTCGGCATAGCGGAACATATACGACGTCTAGCCGACGTCGGCGTCGACATCGGGCCCGACGTAAGGCCGGACGTCGGGCCCTACGTCGGCATGTTACTGGAAGTTTTTGCCACATACATATCTGCTATAAAATGAAGGCAAAATGAATGACTATTTTAAAAAAAATGTTTTGGGTTGAAAAAAACGGAAAACCGAGATGGCCATTAGAAATGAAATGTCACTTTCTATCTTTGACGTTAACCGTTCACAATTAGCACCAAAACTTCATTTGCTACGATTTTTGCAAACATCTATCGTTTTTTCACCAACATAACGTCACAAAAACGTAAATTTATGCCCCCCTTGAAAATGGATACGTCAGTGGCCATAAAACTCTGAGGGGTCGACAGTTCCTTTGGGGCAAGGCCGTATAACATAGGCGTAGGAACGCGGGGGCCGCGGAGGCCATGGCCCCCTCACTTTTTGTCCATTTTTGAGTGCTAAAAAAGCAATTTTACTTCGTTATAAAAAAAAAAAAAAAACTGCAAAAGCGCAACCAGATCTCCCTGCCGAAGACAAAAAAGCAGCTCAAAACTGCCATAGAAATCCCGGTGTAGCGGGATTGAGTTCCCACTCAAGAACGAGATTGAAGTTTCGCTGGCCCACTCACTTTTTGTCACGTTCCTACGCTTCTGCCGTATAAGGCTTTGGGGGAGGGTGGAGGGGGCGAACTCAACATTGGATGGGGGCGAGGGCAACCTAAAAATATATAAATCGGTATGTCCTGTGATAGCTTGATTTATTTCAATAACGCAACGATAATTACCTTACTCACCCTGTGTGTTGCACATCGCGGTGGTAATTGTCAGAGCTTATTTGAAAGAACTTCTGTAGGATTTGGTGACTATTTTGGTTATGTATTATCCTTTGCTTCTATTGTAGTTTTTTAAGGTCTGCTTTATTTTACTTGATTCAAGAAGGCCCAACTTTGATAATGTGCAATGTCCGAAAAATTAACTAGGAATTTACCAAGATTCTTTAATTTACGTCGCGCTTATTTCCAAACCACTGAACTCTATCGTTCCAAACTAATGCTGCTGCGCCAGGAACGAAGCTGGGCGCCAGTTTCACTTCAATTTCTTGTCTTTTAATATAATGAATTTGCTATTAAAGTAATTCCTTTATTTAAAAAAAAATCATATGAACGATTTCTTGTTTTGCAGATTCTTAAATATATGTGAGAGAAAAGGACCAAAATTAAATCACATTACGTTAATCGATCTACAAAAAAGTGAGCTATCTCATCAGATATTTTGTGTGAATGTCGACAACAAATACGATCCACGAACATATATCTATAGTATATAATTCTCTCTACCAGCTGTGAATACGATCATGGCTATCTATCTCTGCGCGACACACCAGGCCGCTGCCTTTATGGGCGACATCGTATTCGTTATGTCACTTCATTTTCTATTTTCAGCAAGGCTGTATGTTTTCAGCAAGATATTTAGTTTTTTGTTTCAGTCACGGTCATAGAATAGAGTAGTTTCAGTTTTGTACTGGTACCTACTTGTTCAGGTTCTCGGTCTGTAAATGGTCGGTTCCCCTGAAACGTGTTAAATATTTTCTACACATGAACATTTCTGGGGAATGTATGTGCACCTAAACCAGTGTCCTAGGATTGGGAATTTTTGGTGTAATGCGACACCCTACAAGAAATCATATTCCACTCCTTTTGCCGAATTTGAAGGGCTATTTTCCACTCTTTTTCATTTATGAAATATTTTTCACTCATTTATTTTAATATGTAAAAAGCCAAAACATTGATCAAGTTTTGTTTATTAACAAGTTTGATAAACTCCTGAAAAAGGCTCTTTTTTAGGTATAATTTTCCATTCTTTTTTCTTGATTTTCAGTCAGAATTGTGCACTCTGCACCTTGGCTCTAAAGTAATCCTAGGACACTGACCTAAACAGGTTACAGGGGTGGCACCACATTGGGGGGAGGGGGCATTCACCCCTTGTTGTCAGGCAGGGGGAAAAACATATAATTTTACCTCTCCTGTAATCTGAGGAGGCCTCTCCATGCCAGACTGAAAATATGGCACAGGATTTGACGAGATGCACCATTCCATAGTGAAAATCCGCACCAGCTCGCACTATGCTGATGCTGGCTAAAAACCAGCACCAGACTAACAAAATATACACACCAACCCATCAAAACCAGTAAAACAGCCTTCATAACCCTTTTCACAATGTCTTTTTTATTGCATTGGTAGTTTGTACCTACCTACCATCTGTAAAGTACACATTCCTGGGGTACCTACCTACCTAATCTAGTTAATTCATATTTTCTGGCAACTTTTTATAAACAACATAGCATTTCATGTTTTTGGTGGTCAGTTGTAGGTATTAGGTCAGCATTAAAGCTGACAGTTCTTATGCGCTAGTTCTTAATGTGAAAAAGCACTTAATGCTCTGTTTTAGTTAAATCAGCACCATGCCGGTTTTCTACAACACCTTTGCTGTGCCAGGGTAGGGTTAAGATGACCCCTCTTGCTCGGCTTCTATGTGACATAGGCTTAAAACAAAAATTATGTTCAAAAGCTTGTCAAACATCATTTTGAAACATTTTCCTTACTTTTTGGCTCAGGTCATATTGAGGTCTCTAGAGATCATCAAAGGTCTTATTTTCCAGTTATAGGACTTTGATTAGAAAACCCTCAAATATATTGGGTGCTATGATAGCTAGGAAAAAATAAAACCTTTAAATGCAATCACCTTATTCGTATACAATTTTAGCTCATCTCAATAATTAAGGCTCCAGAGACCTGAGTCCAAAGGTCATCAAAGGATTTTTTGGCAAACGTTTTTTTCATAAAAAACTTTTTACCTTATAAAGATAATGCAATGAATGTCACACCATCATGTTTGCCTCGTCCAGGCGCTTTGAATCATATTAGAGGTGCCAAGGTGCACCATCTACTTCAACTACCTGTGGTGACACCACACCAGTAACCACACCGCTCCGAGACTGATTTTCGCACCGCGATCCTGGTACCCGCATCCACACCTCATCTCCGACAGCATAACCGACACCATCCCGCACCTCGTTCTGCCCGGGACGCGTCGCCGGCTCCGCGTTCACTGTGTCAACGGCGCCTGCCTGCACTCTGTCGCGGACCGTATAGCGGTACACCTGAGTGGCAGGGGAATCGTCGGCACGCTCGCCGTCGAGAGGCGTCACGTTATAGAAGTGCACCGTCTCAGGAACAGAACCCTGCTTCCTCGCCGCGATGACTATGATGATCCAGCGATTTCGCTCGACGATGCCGTTACCACTCGGCTGATGGACCACGCGGAGCCGCAGCCGCACTCCCCACTTGGCCGCGAACACCGCGAAGTCACGGCTGCGGAACGCCGTGTCGTCAGCCAGGATTTCCGCAGCCGATCCGCGGTCGTTGAAGATCTGGTCCAGCTCGTTGACCACGTGTGCGGTATCAGTTCGGCTAGCCGCCACCACAGGCTGAACCTAGAAGGTCCACAGTCCACAACTGTCAGATACAGCTGCCCCGACTATGAGGGATATCGATCGCCAGGCGTAACCAAGTCTCCTGGACGTGAAGCGCGCCGTGCCGCCACTTCACCGGCGCCGGGTCTATCGACCTGCACACGTCGTACTGCGTCACGACGGCAGTGTCCCAAGATTCCATTTTGGCTTGGGTGTCAGAGTGGTAAATTTGATCCCAAAAAGACCATGAGAGTGGAAAATTATGTAGATAAATGTTAGGCGATACTAATCTTAGCTGTTTGAATAATGAAAAAGCAATGATTTTCATTGAAATAAAACGTATTTTTAGTCAATATTTATTTATATCTGAACAATATTACAATTCCATAATTTGGGAGTGGAAAAGTATTTCGCTAAAATGCGCGAATGAGAGTGGAAAATTATTCACAGTTTGGTGTCATCTCCCACCCAAATCGACAAATTTTGGGATACTGCACGACGGGGCGCACATCCCGCCTCGTCACGGTCGGAGAGACGTCTCGACGCGAGAAGTACAGCGTGCGTCGAGTTCCAGGGTGCCTGGCACGACTGTGGACTGATGGGCGCCATATAACCATTGTGTTGAGGCGCCCTTAAGCCCAAATCATCATCATCAACGACTGTGGACTGCTTTAATTGACCTTCGGCGCGCCGTCGGGTCGCTGTCGTTCGCGTCATCCTGATCACACTCTGTTGCCTCGTCACTCGTGTCGTCGATCCCCGCAGCAGCGCAGACGGGCTCAGGTGCGCGGTCCGGTGCACGCAGCCATTCAGACATATAGCATAAGCGGGTATCGACAATACGATTTTCTGCTCGATCGAAGGCCGCTTGGTGCACATTGCTTACAGCGCCGCCCTGGTGGCGGAAATTTTGCTGGCATACTCCATTGATAGCTGACCAAATGTAAATAATGTTGCAGCTGTCTCGCCCGGCTGTGGTTCCCCGGCCCAGCTGAGGAGGCGGTGACTCAGGTCTCGGAGGCTGGCATATGCGCATTATGAGAACTGCGCTCAGATGGCTCAGATTATAATGCAATTAGATCATCGTGTCATATATGACCTTGGTTGTGTCGCTTCGGACATGACTTTTCATTGTCACGTTGTGTCGCCGAAGTGCCGGCTCTGTGAAGCAGGGCCTATTTTAACATGTTAACGGGGGATGGGGGGGGGGGAATTTGTCACCTGCTCTTTACAGAAGCAATCCTTCCCATTTCCATTTCCGGGTTTGGGCCTCAGGTACTTGAGAACCGTGAGCCGCTACTGTGTACTAATATACAAACATATCAAACACATATTGGGCTTCATTTTTCATGCATACAATAAATGTGTTAATTACAAACACACCAGCTGTTATTATATGAGGTTTGTTATCTTTGTTTCAGATAGCATCTGTCTTCTTCCACCAATACAAGGTTGAAGTAAGCTGAAAGTTTCCTCATGTAAAACATGGATCCACCATCCATGAAAGAGCCCTTGCCTAAAGGATGGATTATCAGGGCATCCAGATCGCAGGAAGGAAAGGAGTATTTCTGCAATCCAAGCAGAAAGATAGCCTTGTGGAGTCTACCAGAAGTTTTTGCATTTGAGCGTGGGCTTCGTCAGCTTGAAAATGTTAGTGTACTGATGCCATTTTTTTATTTTATGTTTTTTCATAGCCTTAGTTAATATACTATGCTACAGGTAAAATATGCATATGTGGAACATAATTGTCTCTCTAGTGTTCTCTTGTACTTGTTGTATATTTAACATTAATTTGGTGTCATCCTTGTCATATGTTTCCCTGCACTGTGAGTCGTGCATGTGGTGCAAGCTCGTAAATCGTAACAGCCAAATTTTGTGGCGAAAAGCTTTGTTCATTCAAATTAGTTTTTCATTTAGTTGACAAAATCATTTTGTTACATACTTAATTCACGTGTATTGCGGTCATGCATATTTTTACCCTGGATCATTGATTGTATACTATCGTTTCAGTCAAGCCCATCGAAAAAGTTCAAGTCTGTGGCCAGTTCTGCCGACCCAAAAGCAAAGGCGGTGGCTGGTGAAAGTGGCAGTCAAACTGCCCCACCGGACACATCTAAAGGAACATGTCTGCAGCCGCGGGAAAAGCCATTCAGGATGGTGTTAAAGGCAACAAGAAAGCTGCCTCAAGCGAATTCAACTCTGAACGACTGCATCGCCGAGGCAGCTGCCTTCTGCTCATCCAACATCAGCACTTCCGGAAAACGGTCCTCAGAAGCTTCGGCTCAGAGTCCCCGTAAAAGGGGTGTCTTCGAGAAGGAGAAGGTTGTTGCGTCTTCGCCGGCGGGAAAGCGTTTGAAGTCGCTAGAGGGCATGGCGTCTGCAAAACGTTCTTGCCCGAATGTTGAGGAAAGAAAATCGGGGCGTACTCAACAGGCTCCGTCTGGTAGTGGCAAAAAGAAAGACACCGTTGAAGTTTTTCCATCTCAATTGGGCTCCTCGGCCTCAAAACTCTGGAATAAATTATTTCCGAGACAAGTTAAGAAGTCACCAAACAAAAAGATGAACGAAAAGACAAGTGATTTGCCCAACACAGAAGAAGAGCTTATTAAAGAGAAATTGGCAGCGATCAAGGCTAAGGTAGACGCTCGAATCAACTCCTACAGTCGGTCCGGGGCTTCCATTAGTAGGACGCAGTCTACTATTTTTACAACGCAGACTCCGCCAGCCGCTCCAAAGAAGCGCATCTCATCTGCCT